>OZ017738.1:118982563-119322563 GCA_963969285.1 Odontomyia ornata
CAAACAGACCTACGCTCATGTCAGAAGAGTTTTGTACCCAACTTCTCAGAAATGCAGTCACCAGCAATGAATAACCTCAAGAAAGAGATATGCACGTTTATAAGAAAATCCAAGGTTTTTCTATTTGCAATGGTCGCCATTTTGTTGCAAACTAACAAAAATTACTCAAATCATAAATTCTCAAAAATATTAATGTTGTTGATCTTATTGGAAATTTTCAAGAAGATCAAGTGAAAACTGTAATGACTGATTGGATGGAAAGTCCATAAAATACCAAAATCATGTGTTTTTGTTGTTGTATTTGGTGAAACTTCAAACGGCTTTAACTTCCGTGTATATCATTCGATTCAAGGACCCTTAGCAGGACTACGTAAATATCCAATTTCGTTCAATTTTATGGTACCGACGCGATTTTATTGGGGAAAACGTGAAATTCGAGTATCATACTATTATTAATAAAGTTAAGCGAATTTCGACTTCTAAGGTATTTGTTGTTAATGTACTCATAAACACCTACCACCGTAATTTTTTTCAGATTTTTCGGATCACAGGTGTCTAATCGCGAGGGGGGGGAGACACAAATTTTTCGTGTATTTCCCCTCCCTGCGCGTTCCTCGAAGCAAAAAGTATCAAATTAAGACATGTTTTGAAAAGTTCTCATCAAGACCTTTCATTTGATATCCATATCGGCTACCTTTGGTGAAATTTTTTTTTTCCAGGGGCCACTCCCCTTTATGGGGAGACCCCCCTTAAATTCCTTGTAAAAATTTTTGTAGTTGAACTTTGAAGAGAGCACCACTTCACACCTGTATAAAAATTTGATGTTTCTAGCTTAAGCAGTTTGCGAGAAAAAGTGCTGTGTCACACGGACGGACGGACCGACAGACGGACGGACGGACAGACAGGTCGCGAAACTAGTAGGGTTTTGTAAAATTATTTATAAAACCCTATAAAAGTATTTTTGCTTATGCTTCAGCTAAATGACACATACTGATTCTGAAACTATATGACAGTAGCTTTCCAACACATATTTGGAAAGGTGAATCACTGGAATAGAAATCAAGTTACGCCATTTTTTAAAAAACCGCAAGAATTAACCGGCACCTCAATTATATCCATATATATATATATATATATATATATATATATATATATATATATATATATATATATGTATATATATATATATATATATATATATATATATATATATACATATACACACACACATATATATATATATATATATATATATATATATATATATATATATATATGTATATATATATGTATATATATATATATATATATATATATATATATATATATATATATATATATATATATATATAATATATATATATATATATATATATATATATATATATATATATATATATATATGTATATATATACATATATATACATATATATATATATATATATATATATATATATATATATATATATATATATATATACTCGTATATATATATATATATATATATATATATATATATATATATATATATATATATATATATATATATATATAGGGTTATCCATTTTACGCTTGGGAAAGTAAAGCTAAAGAAAACATATCACATATTCAGGTGGAAACAAAATTTTTTACTCAATATAAATATTGAACCTTGCCATTATACGTGAAACACAACATCATTCAAATGTCCTCCACGGAACCTCTTACAGGCCTCAATCTTTTTGAGGTAATTTTCACTGACATTTCGGCACATTTCCGGCAATATCTCGGCCATCACTTCACGAATATTGGTTTCCAATTGCTCAAGATTTTGAGGATTGTTCGCATAAACACGGTTTTTCGCATAGCCCCATCAAAAGAAATCCAAAGGTGTTAGGTCGCAGGATCTCGCGGGCCAATTGACATCACTCAATCTCAAAATTACGCGTGCTGGAAATTTCTCTTGCAAAAGTGCTCGATTAGCCTGAGCTGTGTGGCTTGTGGCACCGTCCTGTTAGCACATGTTCTCCAGATCATAATCTTCAATTTCTCCCCAAAAATAATCGGTTAACATCCGTCCATAGTGGTCAGAATTGACTGTAATGGTTCTTCCTTGATCGTTTTTAAAAAAATACGGGTCAATAACACCACTAGACCATAATGCACACCAAACGGCTACTTTTTCCGGATGCAAAGGCCTTTTTGCGATCACCTGAGGATTTTGAGAGCTCTATATGTGGCAATTCTGTTTATTTACGTAACCACTGAGCGAAAAATGAGCCTCATCACTAAAGAAAGTTTTGTTCGAAAAATCGTTATCAATGGCTTGTTGTTCAATCACCCGCATACATTCTGCGTTGTGTATGGTCTTGAGGCTTAAGTTCTTGAGTGAGTTCAATTTTGTATGGATGAAGATGCAAATTCAAATGCAAAATCCGCCACAATGACCCGTAAGACAAGCTCAAATGTTGAGCACGTCGAGGAATTGACAAATTGGGTCTTCCTCCACACTTTGAGCAACGACAGCAATATTTTCAGCAGAACGAATGTTGCAATGATGCACAGGCCTTGCAGTATGAATAACCGATCCAATCTCTTCAAATTTTCTCGCTGTGTTGGAAGTTGTTTGCTGTGTAGGTCGATTATGTCGACCGTAATCGGCCCGTAAAGCCCTAAATGTTGATACAGTAGAATCACCATTTTTATAGTAAAATTTAATAATTTTAACGCGTTCTGCGACTGTTAAACGATCCATATTTCTAAATGACAAAACTTCAGCTAAAAAAAACACGCTTTGAATGACATTTAATTCTGACAGATGTCAAATGGCAGGATTATACTTTCCTACCACGAAATGGATAACCCTGTATATATATATATATATATATATATATATATATATATATATATATATATATATATATATATATATATATAGATATATATATATATAGATATATATACGAGTATATATATATATATATACATATATATATATATATATATATATATATATATATATATATATATATATATATATATATATATATATGGGATGGGATATTATGAAATTTGTAACCATGCTAGGGGTTGCATTTTTGATGCAATTTGCACAAAATTTCCAGAAAAGGTGTATTGAGTAAAAATCTTGGTTATGTTTGTGAACCAATTATGTATATCGGCCGGGCGAAAATAGAATGGCAGCCATTTTCGGCGAAAATTCATAATTTCTGTTCTGACCAAAATATAGCTCCAATTTGGATGAAATTTGGTGCAAAGGTTCACTAATGTGTGCCATGAATCTCATAATAAAAAATCCAAAGTTGGCTCGTCTTAAACAAAATGGTGGCCGCTCAAAAGTTGAAAAGCGTTCTTGTAGTTTTGACCAAAGTTTTCAACCGATGTTTGTGAAATTCGATAGTTTGTTAAAAACTACAAGCATCTAAATCATTATGTGAAAAAACTGGAAGTCAGGTCAAAGGCTTCTAAAAGCCGCAATTTTGATCTAAAGTACATGGTTTTCCAATAAGAGGTGTTATTTTGAATAGCCCGCTTTTTCGGTAGATTTCACTGTTGAAGCTGTCGTTTTTTGACATTTGACAAGTAGAAACTAAAACATTAATACAAAATGATACATGCTTCAACAACTCATTGAAATAATTAAAATTCACTATAAAAATGTTAAAAAGTGGCAGAGACGGTTCGTAAAACTCGAACATTTTTGGGTCGTCGTGGAGCACCTTGTCGGGCCACAATACAGAAATTGGTGGGAAACTAACTAACTTAGTGATGTGGAAAATAAAACCCGTGCACGTCGCTCAAGAACAGCCAAGAATATTGCTGCTGTAGCCGAAAATGCTGAAGAAAACCCAGGTTTGTCCATTCCTCGTGGTACTTTGGAATCAGGCATTCCATAAATGTCATTACACCGTATTTTGCATAAAGATTTGGGTCTTAAGGCTTATGAAGTTCAGTTAACACAAGAGTTCAAGCCGGTCGATCATCAACAACGTTGCATTTTTGATGATTGGGTCCTTGAAATGCACCAAAGTGATCCGGAATTCCATCGAAAAATCATCTTGAGTGGTGAGGCACATTTTCACCCCGGTGGCTTCGTCAACAAGCAAAATTGTCGCATCTGGGGTTCGTAACACCCAAAATTTACTGTCAAAAAGCCACTCTATCCTCAACGTATGACTGTTTTGTGCGGTTTATGGTCCGGCGGAGTCATTTGACCTTACTTTTTCGAAAATGAGGCTGGAGCAACAGTTACGGTGAATGGATTGTGCTATCGAGAGATGATTAATTATTTTTTATGGCCGGAATTGAATGATATTGATCTGGACAACGTTTACCTTCACACAAGCCACACAAGCAACGAAACCAATAATCTTTTACGGGAAAAGTTTCGGGACCGTGTTATCTCTCGAAGAGGTGATCACAATTGGCCACCGAGATCTTGTGATTTAACACCTTACGACTTCTTTCTTTATAGCAACGTGAAAGAGAAGATCTACGCCAATAGCCCAGCGTCGATTTAAGACCTCAAAGATGGAATTCGTGAGGCTATCGAGGGCATAGGGCAGCCACTTTGCGATTTGGTTATGGAAAATTTAATGAAAAGGATATGGTCTTGTAAGCGTGGTCGTGGTTGTCATTTGCCTGATGTTATTTTTTAACTAAGAACGACATAGCTTCTTCTTTAAAAACAAATAAATATTTGATCATTTAAATTAAAAAATAGTATTTTTCTTTTAATATCAAAATAACACCTCTTATTGGAAAACCCTGTATATGTAACTTGGTTTTAAGATTGAAATTGTTTGGATCTAGAGACTAAGACAATATGGTGGTCATGCTTGTGCTTTTTTCTTCTGTAAGTACTTTTCTTTACTAAACTTTAAATTGATGATTTCACCCTTTTAAGATCAATTCAATGTAAATATATACGATAATTTTTTGGTCTACAGTGAGCTTTCGTTGCTTCGTGTGGATATCGATCTCGTTTTTCGGATGGCTCCGCAATGTTTTTAAATTACTTATGAAAATTCTTTGAAGCTACATGATTGAGTTGCTTATTTTAATAATTTTTACTGAAAAATTATTAGAGAAGAAAAATATTAGAAAACAAGTTGGGTAAACAGACCTACGCTCATGTCAGAAGGGTTTTGTATTCAATTTACAAAATGCAGTCACCAGATCGAATCAAATCAAGATACATGTCAAAGACGATTTTATTGGAGAAAATATGAAATTCGAAGATCATACTATTATCAACAAAGTTGAACGAATTTCGACTTCTGAGGTTTTTGGTATTGTTATACTCATAAATATCTCCCTTGATAATTATTTCAGAGGTCCATCCGCGACGGAGGAAACACATTTTTCATGTATTTCCCCCCTGTGCCCCCACTGAAGCAAAAACTGACAGTTTAAGAACTGTTTTGAAATGCTCCCATGGAAACGTTCATTTCATACTCATATCGGCTACGTATGATGAATTTTTTTCAGGGGCTATTCTCCTGTACTGTTATCATCGATTCATGGCCAATTTTTCGAATTCTAGAATGCTTACAAAACCCTTTTGCTAGGAGCTCTCTCCCACCTCCTTGACTTGTTTCACTTATTAGCATTAATTGTAGGTACTCATCTTCAGTCATTCATTAAATTGAATCAAGTGTTCAAAGCATGCACCTTAAACGTTGAAGTTGGGAAAAAATAACTCAAAATTATCCAATCTTCGCATTTAAAACGGCCACTATTTTGTTTTACGATTACTGATACCACCAGCTGAACCGATTCTCAAAGACATACATGACACCTATCATTCCTGAAATTTTCATGCAAATCCTAGCAAAACTGTAGTGTCTGAGTTGGTAAAAAGCGCATGTTGTTCTATAGCCATATGTTGCCATAGTAATCCATGCAGCGCATATTCTTCCATAGTAATACAGGAAAATTCAAACCGCTATAACTTCGCTAAATATGATTCAATGTTTATGAAACTTTCAGGATAGATTAATCTTCTAAATAATCATTTGTGTACTGAACTTCATAGAATTTAAGGGTACCATTAAGATTTTATTCAAGAAAACATAAAATCGATAAATCATACTATTACTAACAAAGTTGAGTGAATTGCGACTTCTAACGTATTTGTTGTTGTTGTACTCCCCAAGGCCTACATTCCTGATTTTTTTCAGATTTTTCGGATCACAGGTGTCCAATCGCGAGGGGGGAGGACACAAATTTTTCATGTATTTCCCCACCCTGTGCGCCCCTCGAAGCAAGCTTTGCAAAACAAAGACCTGTTTTGAAAAGTTCTCATCAAGGCCTTTCATTTGATACCCATATCGGCTACCTTCAATGAAATTTTTTTTTCGGGGGGTCACTCCCCTATACGGGGAGCCCCCCTTAAATACCTTATAAAATTTTTTTGCAGTTGAACTTTGAAGAGAACACCACTTTACACCTACATACAAAATTTGATGTTTCTAGCTTAAGTAGTTTCCGAGAAAAACTGCTGTGACACACGGACGGACGGACAGACAGACGGACAGACGGACAGACAGGACGCAATTTTAGAAGGGTTTTGTAAAATTATTTTACAAAACCCTAAAAAGGGTGTGTATTAATTCTCATTGGGCTATCACTCTTATTAGATACACACCGGTGATGGCGACGACCATGCTTAGAGGTGAGAGAGTTATTTTTAATTTTCCTACTTATGCGATTGAAATATATTTGTCTAATGACGAATTATAATTCGTAGTAATTAAAAATAACTCTCTCACCTCTAAGCATGGTTGTCACCATCACTGGTGTGTATCTAATAAGGGTGGAGGCCCGATGAGAACAAGTACACACGTCGAAACCACCTTCTTCTAACATTTTTCTTCTCCTAATAATTTTTCAGAAAAATTTATTGAAATAAGCAACTCAATAATGTAGCTTCAAAGAATTTTCGTAAGTGATTTAAAAAGCTATTGGAGCCATCCGAAAAACAAGATCGATATCCACACGAAGCAACGAAAGCTCACTGTTGAGCAAAAAATTATCGTAAAGATTTATATTAAATTGATGTAAAAAGAATGAAATTATCAATTTAAAGCTTAGCAAAGATTTATATATATATATATATATATATATATATATATATATATATATATATATATATATATATATATATATATATATATATATATATATATATATATATATATATATATATATATATATTTCTTTTTGTTCTGAAAAAGCCGTCAGGAATTGCTTCGTTGTACGAGCAGACGCGCTTCGACTTCTTTGAGTCACTTTTAGTATCTAAAGGATGTTCAGAAGGGAATGAATAGTCGGAGGAAGAATTAAGCAGGTAGTCCACATGTCCGCTCGTTCTATTTCATCTAGTTTCTGCTTCGTTGGAGGGTGTGGTCTAGTACTGAGCAGATTGCGTCAAAGTCTGTAAGAAGTTGTTCGTTAGTAACTTTACCGTGTGTTTTTCTGTTTTTACATATTTCAAGCCTTTCTAGGATGTCAAGTCTCGGGCCTTTGTTTTGTGCGTACAGTAATAGCATAGGGCCTATTATAGTGTCACGCTCATGCTTTGTTAATAATAGTTATCATCATCTATGGCACGACAACCCAAGCTAGGCCTTGGCGTCCAGGATTAATCTCCTCCAATCATCACAGTTGCGCAACCTTGTCCACCAGTTGTTTACTCCAAACGTTGATCTGCTGTCCACTTCTATTGTGTCTTCCCATCGAGTCCTCGGTCTTTCCACTAGATGTCTACCTTGTGCTCTACCTGTTAGTGTTCTTCAATTTTTTCTACATAGCATGCCAATTGCAATGTACACAACTTTACGCAAAGGGAAATAGGTGGATCGTCAAATAGTTCATACAACTAGTCATTATAATGTAGTCTCCACTCTGTTCCTCGCTTCACTGGGCCGTTGGTTTTTCGGAGCACTTTGCGCTTAACTACATCCACTGCCTTTTTGGATTCGCCCATCAGCGTCCAAGTTGCACTTCCATATAACAGTACAGGTTTGACTAGTGTTAAAGTTTATTTTGCCTGTGCACAACTCTGGACCTTAGAATGGGAAGCACAAACTAATAGGCTTTACTCAAATTTCCGGTGTTTAAGGTGGCGTCCAGTCTTGTCCTTTCTTGCACATCTACTGTTCAGGTTGGCTTCAAGTTATATGTACAATATCCACAGTTTCAAGGCTTTAGTCCCTTATAGTAAGATTTTGTCAAACAGGAGTTTTTTCCCCGTTTGAGTAATAAATTTTTTGTTCAAGTTTCATAAACTCGTAAGTCAATTCAGTTAGCTTCAAAGTCTAGGCTCAGACACGCTCCTTTAGCATCTAAAGTTGAACGTGCCTCAATATGGACGTCACCAGCATATGCTACCAACTGAACATTGTTTCAACTGATGTCTTCCTGATAAAGTGTTCTAGCGCAATATTTAAGAGCATTGGGGCAACTCCATTCCCTTGTTTAAAGCCTGATTCCATTAGGAAGCTTTCTTTTAGTTCACCGTTTACCTTGAGCTAGATACTGCGTTCAGCATCATGGCTTTGACTATGTGGACCAGGTGTGTTGGGATGCCAAAATCATGCATTATTTTGTACACTGCATTTCTGTCAATACTGTCATATGCTTGCCTAAAGTCTGCACAGAGCTGGTGCACATCCTCCCCGATACTCTGTTTTCGTCGACCGAGTCAAACCAACATTTTCTCGACTTCCCCACTGGACTACAGCCTTCAGTTCTCCCAACGAATACCTTTTTGGAAATCTGTTAGTCATCTATACGATTCATTTGGCAAGCCCATTGTAGCTTCTCTAGTCTTGCAATCGTTGATACCTCCGGCTTGTCCGAAATTTCATACAGCTTATGGTTGTATCGAATTCGTCACTGGTTCTCATCTAGCTTAAATTCGATTATTTACCTTAAGACCCGTCACTCAAAGGCCTTCGATATATTTACGGATGCTTGGGTTAGGGTCCATGTTTCACACATATCGCACAACACAGGTCTCAGCACAGATTTGTATACTTGGAGCTTTGTTAACCTGTGAATCCAGCTCGTCTTCAAGATCTTCAAAGGTAAATAAAATATTTTATTTGAGAGCTGTATTTCTCGGCTTATTTCATCTCTTTCATTACCGGTGCTCGATATCGTATTCGTCAAGTGTGATTTTTAGGGCATTTGAGATATTTTTCCTTCACTGCGTCATGAGCTTTATTTTATTCTCATTGACCTGTGGCCCAAATAATTCCAGCCCATCTTCCTCCTTTAGTCCAGGGACCAGCCCATCTCCCTCCTTTAGTCCGATGTTTATGTCAAAGGTATCGGTGAGTTGGTTGTTGGTGCAGACTTGGGAGGTCGTTGATATCATTGCCATTTTGATACAAGTAATATGGAATATTTTGGCTGGGATAACAAAGCAAAGCATTATTGGGTACAATATGTTTTGATCAATACTGTCATCTGCTTGCTTAAAATCAACGAAAATTTGGTGTACGTCTATTTTGAGCTCCCAGCATTTTTCAAGTATCTGCTTGACTGTGAACGATTGGTCTATTGTCGATCCACCTCCTTTAAAACTACCTTGATACTCTCTAATAATACTGTTGGCGTATGATTTGAATTTATTTTTTAAGATCTCTGAAAGTATAGGGCTCTCCAATAAGAGGTGCTATTTTGATATTAAAAGAAAAATGACATTTTTCAATAATAATGATCGAATGCTTATTTCATTATAAAGAAAAAGGTATGCCGTTAATAGATAAAAAAAACATCAGGAAAACGACCACCACGACCACGCTTACAGGACCATATCCTTTTCATGAAATTTTCCATAACCAAATCCAATAAGAGGTGTTATTTTGATATTAAAAGAAAAATGCCATTTTTAAATACAAATGATCGGATGTTTACTTTATTGTAAGGAAAAAAGTATGCCGTTAATAGTAAAAAATAACATCACGCAAATGACTACCACAACTACACTTATTGAACCATATCCTTTTCATGAAATTTCCCATAACCAAATCGCAAAGTGGCTGCCCTATGTCCTCGGTAGCCTCACGAATTCCATCTTTGAGGTCTTGAATTGACGCTTGGCTATTGGCGTAGACCTTCTCTTTCACGTGGCCCCAAAGGAAGAAGTCGCAAGGTGTTAAATCACAGGATATATTCAAAATGACACCTCTTATTGGAAAACCCCTTTATTTTGTACAGGGAGTGTAAGTAGGATTTAGTAGCAGAGCTGTAGATGTATTTACAGTTATTAGCATTTCTCCGCATTTAATGTCCCAATATTGGGGAACAAGTAAACCCAATGTACGAACCCAAGAATACTTACTACCATTTAATCTTATATGACTTTATGCTTGCCTTATTTGATGTATTTTAATGACTACCTCACAAGTATCTCCTTTTGTTAGATGATATCTTGGTATTGTAACAACTGGAATAGTATGAAGTTGATTTGAAGCTCGTAAATTAAGTCCACTCGTATAGCAAGAACAGACAATAAGAGAATGAGAGCATTAAACATTCTTTTGTGAAACACAGTAAATTATTTGAAAATCTATTCATAATTTTACCCACAAGTATTCGTTAAGATAAAGCATCATTTAACGGAAGAGGAAGAATTATTTCTCAGAATATTTCCTCTGTTACAAGCAATTGATTGTACTCGTATATTGACATTTAATGTTGGTTCATATAGAAAATAAAAGCTATGTATTAATACGTCTACCTTAGATGGTACACACAGCCAAAAATGTTCCCACCTTCAGTTGATTATGACCTATTTCTTACTGATGCGGGAGCCCATTTACCTAAAATGATGGACAAACCAAAGAAGCAAAAAAATGCTTCGCATCAAATCGAAAAATGTTGCCAACTCCTATTAATATCCCAGTAGTCCTTTTATAATCTGAAAAAAAATAGAGCAGCATGTGCGAAAGTAAACCGGACCTACGTAGGTTTCCTAGATCTCAAATACTTCACAGTCCTAGTCAGTAGATTAGGAGAGGAGGTAATCCACTTAAGTGCAGTGTCGCTTCCTTACATTGCAAGGTCCCCGTGCTTTCAATTGGCAAACCGTACAATTATCCAAAATTTTTGAGCTTTACAGTAGGCGAGACTTTTTAAGGGGAAGCTAAAATCCACAAACGACCAAGGTGAAGTGTCGTTTCGTTCTAAAAAAAATATTGGCATCGTGCAAGTCCGCACCCTTATGTCAACTTACATTCTGACACATAAAACGGGGTCATGCAAAGCAACTTCGGAAAAGCTTTTAGAAGATTTCCTACACCCAACGGGTTATCAAGCGGACGTGTTTGATACGAGCCCAGCACAAAAAAAAACAACGCCCAGGAGGAAGGGACGACTTTCGTTTCTCGAAAGAAAGCTTTCACGTTTTACATTCAACGGTTGTCCAGCATCCCCGTGAAAAAGGACTGGTCTGGGTTCAGTCTGTTCACCATACGAAGGATGCTTTCTAGGATGCTTTTTCGCTCAATGAATCTTCTTACAGGACCTACGTTTAGTTCGCTGCAAGCCATGTAATAGATCGGGCAGACTGCAAGCTTTCTGAATTTTTAATCTAATTCGTAAATCAAAGTCGAAGTGCACCTGATAAGGTTATATTCGGATAACGCTTAAGAATGTTTGGAAATCTTCAGAGTATTGGGCTGGTTCGATATGAATTTTAGATTTCGTGGGAATGGCAAAAGTTTTCATGCGTGTGTTTTCAGTCTTTGGCATTAAATCGTTGGCCATGTATTTCTCCGAGCGGAATAAGTGAAGATTTTTATCACAAGGGTGATAAAGTGTAGAACATCGGCAAAGTGTATGTGCGCTCAAGAGTCTTAGGATTAAGGATTTCTAATGTGCTCCTCTTAAATTGAATTCCGTTTGAAATGATAACGTGACAATATGTTAATGCTGTTCATTTCATACAACGCCCTTATCATCCAAATATTCCCGTTCCCAAATGGATGATAAAATCGTGACCTTTGATAAATTCCTCGTGCGTATTAATTAGAAAAGGATTAATGTCTTATAGTAGTGTATTGGAAACATCTAAAAATATTGTACTTGCATATTAGTTTTGCGATTTTGTGCTGTAAGAATACGATTGTGCTCGAATTTCGTGGATTAAATGAAACTGTGCGAGTGCCGTGAGTGTGAGGTTACAATTTTAGCGACAGATTTGTCAAGTTCGTGTTGGAAAAGTTACGTACAAGTGAAAAAATTATGTGTGGCTGTGTCAAGAAAATCCACTTTTCGAGGATATACAACTATTTGCTAAGGACTTTGGTTCTAATTATATTTGGTTGTGCCAACATCAATAATGGTTTGTTTTTCTATGTATTCATTTTAGGTTAGATGGTATATAGTAAACATGAATATGTTCGAGTTAATTATTTTAAGTTCTGTTTATATGCAAACTACTTATTAGTGCAATTATTAAGCCTTCAAAATACAAGAAACTATAATATTACGATGATAAGGCTTTTATAAAAATAAAATAGGGGTCTTAGTTAAAACCCTTAATTTCTAAGGAAACAGTCATTAGATCGTAACTTATAGAAAAATTATCGCAATGCCAAGCAAGTGTTAAGTATGTGAAAGTTAATTATTGAGCCGATATTAAATTTTTAAGCTTGCCTTGATTGAATCGGTTGTCAAAACAATTCTACATGATACTCGTATGCAAAGAATAATAACGTGGAAGCTTGAATTCATACTTATTTAGTTAGCAGCTTAATAGCCCAGACTGTACCAAATTATTTCATGCTTGAAAGCCGAATACTTTGAAAATACATTGAGCCAGAAGACGCAAGATATTTTGACTCAATTAAGTCATCTTTTAGTTTAGGCTGAAAGATGTCCTACGGAAGTTTCCAGTGCGTCAAGCGAAAATAACCGTATTATAAATGAACCCGTTTTTAAGTAGTAGGTAAAAGATATCTGAATCCGCACAAAGTAATGGCTAGAGTACTCGATGCGTAAGCTGGGACTCTCCGGTTCGAGTCTTCATTTGTGACAACGAGATTTGTTTCGAGTGATTCTTCGGATGAATTATAAGCCCGTTCTGTTAAGCTATGTCCGTGGTTTAAAATCAGAATATATTACAGCTGGGTTTATAATCATATGACCAAAGCGTTGTACCGACTATATTACCTTCTCAAGTGCCGATACATTCGATCAAGGCCCTCAAGGGGCTGTAGCGCCAAAGCAAAAAATGAAATATCTGATAGTTATATTTAAGATTCTAAACTTAGTCATTATTTAGATGTTTCAGGAATGTGCAAATCTTTGAGCAGCACTTAATAATATATTATGAATTTCCCTACCTCTGGAAATTTCTAAGCTTTAAAAATTTGCACGATAATATTCGCAGATTTATTTTATATTGTTATCAAGAGATGTGAGGCTCTCACGATTTGTAGAAAATTTTTCTTAAGTTTAACATTTTACACAGTACAGATTTCAAAGGTGGCAGTGGATAAGCATAGATGAAATTGGTGTTTGGTAAGATTTAATTTGAGCCTAAATTTAATTTTCCCTAATGCGCAAAGTTTGTGAAATATGAGGTGAAATTGAAACAAGACTTTCAGACTAATAACACCCAAATACAGCATCGCTGCTTATATCTCAAAGATAAAAAATTTTGAGAGTAAACGTGAAATCTTAATAATAAATTTACATTTTTTTCATAATATTATTTGTTTTTCGTAAGACTTACCATTTTCGATGCATATGGCAAAAAACTGCAAGTTGAGAATCGTATGCTTAATGTTTTTTAGAAGAAATATTTTCTGGTTTATATTTTTCGGGGTCATAAGAATATAATGTGAAAAAAATGTAAGATATCGAATTATGACAAACTTTTTATCTTTCATAGTAATCTTACAAAATTTTCAGTATAGTAAACTTTTTGTCAACTTGAAATAACTTCTTAACAGCCTTGCAAATATTCTGCACATTCTTTTGCCAAATATTTTAGTGAAGGGCCGTAAGCTTTCCTAAAAATAAATTGCTTTGCAGGGAGCTTAATGTGCTTTCAAGATAATCGGCAAAAAATGAAGAAAGGCTTTTTGAGCCCTATCAGTTTCTTATCACTGAAAACTTATATACAGGGTTTTCCAATAAGAGGTATTATTTTGATATTAAAAGAAGAATGCCATTTTTTAAATATAATTGATCGGCTGTTTATTTCATTATAAAGAAAAATGTATGCCGTTAATAGTTCAAGATAACATCAGGCAAATGACTACCACAACCACGCTTACAGGACCATATCCTCTTCATGAAATTTTCCATAACCAAATCGCAAAGTGGCTGCCCTATGTCCTCGATAGCCTCACGAGTTCCATCTTTGAGGTCTTGAATTGAGGCTGGGCTGTTGGCGTAGACCTTCTCTTTCACGTGGCCCCATAGGAAGAAGTCGCAAGATGTGAAATCACAAGATCTCGGTGGCCAATTGTGATCACCTATTCGAGAGATAACACGGTCCGAAAACTTTACCCGTAAAAGGTTATTGGTTTCGTTGCTTGTGTGGCACATAGTGCCATCTTGTTGAAATTAAACGTTGTCTAGATCAATACCATCCAATTACGGCCATAAAAAATCATCAATCATCTCTCGATAGCGCAATCCATTCACCGTAACTGTTGCTCTAGCCTCATTTTCGAAAAAGTAAGGTCTAATGACTCCGTCGGACCATAAACCGCACCAAAAAGTGATACGCTGAGGATAATGAGGCTTTTCAACAATAACTGTTGGGTGTTCCGAGCCCCAGATGCGACAATTTTGCTTGTTGACGAAGCCACCGAAGTGGAAATGCGCTTCATCACTCAGGATAATTTTTCGATGGAATTTCGGATCATTTTCATACATTTCAAGGACCCAATCAGCAAAGACACGACATTTTTGATGATCGACTGGCTTGAGTTCTTGTATTAACTGAACTTTATGAGCCTTAAGACCCAAATCTTTATGGAAAATACGGTGTAATGATGTTTATAGAATGCCATATTCCAAAGACCGACTAGAAATGGACAAACCTGGGTTTTCTTTAACACTTTCGGCTACAACAGCAATATTCTCGGCTGTCCTTGAGTGACGTGCACGGGTTTTATTTTTCACATCACTAAGTTGTCCCAATAGCTCGAATTTTTCCACAAATTTCTGTATTGCGGTATGACAAGATGCTTCACAACGACCCAAAAATGTTCGAGTTTCACGAACCGTCTCTACCAAATTTTCACAATTTTTATAGTGAATTTTAATGATTTTAATGCATTGTTGAAGCATGTATCGTCCAATTTTATCAACGGCGCAGTTTCTACTTGCCAAGTGTTCAAAAATGTTAGCTTTAAAAGTGACATCTACTGAAATAACATAATAACACCTCTTATTGGAAAGGCCTGTAACATACTTAACCCATTCGAGACGGCTCATATCTTTGGAAAGCCTCCCCAGGAGCGGATTTGTTTGTTTTTTTTGCTGAATTCAAACAATTTTTGCCAAAAAAGCATACCTGTACTAATGATCCATCGATCCTTTACTTATTTCACAAAACCACAACAATACTCACCGTGTGTGCAGGCCTCCACCTCGCAGTACAATTATTTAGAGGAGCGAATTGCACACCATGTGTGCAAGAGTCACGAAAATGAAATAAAATATAATAAAATGCTTATCGAGTACATGCCCAACCGAAGTGAAACGTCTAACTTTTAGGTGAAATATATTGAGACCATCAAGAATGTAAGGATTTTAACGAAAAAACCGTATGCAGTAGTTTTTATTCTCATTTGTTACTAGTTATATTGCTCAAAATACTTCTGATGATCTGTCGCAGTGATAATTAGTTTGTGTTTGCTCAAATACAAGCTGGTTTGTAATATTAATTTTAACCCAAATTACTGTGTTATTTTCAATTTATTAAACATTAATATAATGTACTCATATCATCAATTCGATCTAAATTATAGAATGATCATCACCTCATCAATTCTGTTTATATTATCTTATACAGTATTCTATGCAAGGGACTCTCCATCTCTGCCACTTTCTGCACAACCTACCAAACTAGTCTTCGTAAAAGGGTAACAGTTCCTTTACGCTTAAACATTTTCAGATCGTCGACAAAGAAATTTCGCCTCTGATCATCAACCACTCACGAACATCATCTGCCATCGTCACTTCACTTGATTGCATATCACTGGAATCAATATAAATACCAATGACAGCTATCCTCGAATCATCATACATTCGCTTAAGATCAGCAAACTCCCCCAAAGTCTCTTCTACCATCGCCTTTTCAATCCATTATATATAAGTCGCATCGGTGCTAGGACAAAAAACTCAGATCCACGCTGAATTTCCGTATGATAACGAATGACTAAACGACCATCATCCGTCATCGCCACTTCTATAAATTGTAAACCGGCAGCGTTGGTGCTAGAAGCAAGTAGGGCGACCGCCAAAACTTAATGCATCCGCCTAAGATCCCCAATGCCCCACAAACCGTCATCCGTCATCGCCATTTCAATACATTGCGAATCGGCAGCATCGATACAAGGGCCAAAGACGGCTACTACTGAACCATCATGTATTCGGTCATGTTCATCAAAATCCCACCATAATTCGTCGTCGCCACTTCAATACACTCGTACTCTACATCGGTGGCATCAGTGCTAATACAAATAACGGCTACCGCCGAACTATCATGTATTTGTTCATGATCTTCAACGATTCGCAAATCATAAACCGTCATCGCAACTTCAATACATCGCACATGAATGGTATCAATGATAGGAGCAAGCACGGCTACCGCTGACTTACTATGCATTCACCCATAATCCCCCAATACCCACCAATGACCATCTATCGTCGCTACTTCAATATATTGCACATCGGCAGGATTGGTGCTAGGAGGAAGAACGGTTGCCGCGGAATCACTGTTTATTTGCCCATGATCTCCAAATACTCACCAAACACCATCCATGGTCACCACTTACAAACATAGGAAAGCTGCGGCGTCCATGCTAGGATCTAGCACGAGTAGCGCTCCACTATCACTGCACCATTGTCTCATGGTTACCAAGTACCCACCAACGACCATATGTCGCTACTAATTCAATATATTGTATCACCCGTCGTCACTCCTTCAATGCATTGCACATTGGTTGCATTGGCCCTTGAAGCAAACACAGCTACCGCTGAACCATCATGCATTCACCCTTGATTCCCAACTACCCACCAAAGACCATTCATTGTCACCACTTCAATATAAAGCACATCAGCGGCATCGATGCTAGAACCAAGCACGGGTGCCACTGAACTACAATGCATTCGTTCATGGTCCCCAAATACCAATTGACGACCAGCCGTCATCGCGACTTCAATAAATTGCACATCAGCTACACCGATGCTAGGATCGAGCATGGGTACCGCCATACCTTCATCCATTTGCCCATGGTCCCCAAATACCCACCAAAGACCATCCGTCGTTACCCCTTCAATACATTGCGTATCGGTGCTATGACCAAGAACTAATGTTCATTGATTTACAATGGCCCGATATTACCAAGCGAAATCACTTCTAGCACTTAAGAATGAAGTGAACTTCTACCCGACCCTCATTCATACTCTTCTCATCGCAATCCATCGCATGGCCACCATGCATCGCCACCAAACATGTACATA
Organism: Odontomyia ornata; assembly: GCA_963969285.1. Classification (NCBI taxonomy): domain Eukaryota; kingdom Metazoa; phylum Arthropoda; class Insecta; order Diptera; family Stratiomyidae; genus Odontomyia; species Odontomyia ornata. Next base: position 119,000,289 of record OZ017738.1, read on the forward strand.
TATACTAGGCAACCATCAACCAACCTAACAAACCGCCCTACTGTTCCCAATAAAGGTTCGGGCGGAATGCGATAATTCAGTCGGAGATTGATATCGCAGCATGTGGTAAACTCCTACTGAAAGCAGATTGTCGCGTGGTTTTCGTTTTGCTGTCCATCAGGAGTGTAAACGGTTCTGCTTTTTTGTTATATCTGAAAATGTTTCCCCCAGTACAGAAGTTTCAATTTAACAACTTGAATACGATGAATAATTGTTTATTTTAGAGCAATAAAATAATATAAATTATATTGCTATATATTGCTTATTTCACGCTCCGAAATGATGTAAACAAGGTTTACCATACAAAAAATCATACGATAAGCAAGTTATAAGACATTTAGTAATTCAAGGAAGGACGATCCACAAACTACACACATATATAATTCAAAACAAATGAAGTGAGAAATGGAATGAAAATTGATTCAAGAAAAATTTCCCTGTGAGCCATATAGATGTTTGAAATTGATAAAGTAATTATAACATGGATGAAGATAAGCGGATAGTAAAAAAGTAGTCAGATAGTAATAAATCTATTGCATTTTTGAAGATAGTCCGTAGTTTTGTCAAGCATGATGGTATCGTTTGAAACATTCACTCAAACACAGCCCAATATTTCCGACACAGACAGGATAGGAATAATTAATACGTCAATATTTATCTGCTTGAGAACACATGCGCCAAATATTTCGTTTCACTTTTCTATTTTTAACTCTAGGCAGGACTTCAGGTAGATGGTATAATGATACTGGTGTCACAAATTGCTGATCTCGAGGATTTTCAACGAGTTTTTCTTATATCTCCAGGCGATATTTTTTTGTTGATACGGCATAAGTTTTATACAGGTTGAACGAGTTCAAAGTTTCTACCAAATTAATCCATAGTTTGACGCACGATTTGAAGGTTCTCTTTGTGCAAGATTAATATGATAGCATTTGATCTTTATGATCGATTCCACTCATGTGCTCGTTAAAGTGATGCAGAGCAGCAGGCTTAAGAACTTTAAACTTTCTTTTATTTTCGAATTCTGTCAAAGTCGCTTGTTATTCACTTGAAATAAATAAAACGTCTTTTTCTTCTCTAAATTTGCCAATAAGAATATTGTTTTTAAATCGTGATAATAAATCATTTTTTAAAAGTTTTGCATTGGCCACTTCAAAATTGTTTCCTTATCTAGTTCTTCTCAGAGTCCCAGTACAATAATTTCTACACTCAAGCAATTTTCGCACTAATTCAAAGCTTGTATAATAATTGGCCATGATTACTGAACGTCCTTGATGCAAAAAATCGTTCATTAAATGAAAAACAACTTTACCAACATGTCCTTTTCCACTAATTTCATCACCACTCCCGGTGTAAACTTTTATTCGTAACACTGTTCCCGAACTTTTACCTAATATGTATAATTTTTCCTGTAATACAAGTATACTACTTGAAAACCAATCGTCCTCTCCAAGGAACTAAGGACTCGCCCAATGACAATTCTTTACGCGGGTAATAGAATCCTTTCATTTTATCATTAAAAAAGTTGATGACAGGAATTATTTTTTTGAGCGATGATTACTTTCAGTAGCTGATGAAAAATGAAGCCATCCAAATATATTCTGGAATATTTCGCTACTCATATGCCGCAAAATGTACTCGAATCCAAAGTGCTTGCTTTTATTCCAGTAGCTATTGATTCTCGGGCAGCTTATGGTACCCATATGTAATAGCAAGCTTAAAAACACCTTAAACACCTTCGCAATAGTTAGTTCCTTTCATTTCCTTCTTAGAGCTATTTCGCCATACTTACATATTTGTATCATTCACTATAAGATTAAAAAATTTATCATCAAAGGAATGTCTTCCATTGGGCTTTTGTAAACGTAGAGTACCCACAAACGGAATTTCTCAAAATTCACCGTGAATAGTCCAATTCTTAATATCTTTATTTGATTCACCTTCTACGTCTTCAGTATCACTTTCACTCTCTTTTCGGAATATTCACTACCGGTATCATCGAAAATTTCAACGAAAGAGTCCTTAGTATCCAAGTTTTGATGTTCATTAAGATCGACATCACTACCACTATCATCAATTACGAAATTTTGGTCTTTCTTTCTATTTAGCGGAAACAATAATTTGTTACTACCACTATCACTGCTAAAATTTTGCAGTCCTGATGGTCCTGCCTCTGAGTCACATATTTCATCAGGTGAATTACTAAAATAAACTTCTAAGATTCTTTTAAGATCACACCGCTCTTGTCGCGACAATTACTTTTTCAGTAATGACTGATAATTGAAATAAAGTATCATTGCATACACGGTGTGCAGTCCGACATTTTGACTCGGAAATCCATTGCACACATGGTGTGTAGTCCGCCTCGAATGGGTTAAGATAAGATAAGTATGTATAAAGGGATAAACGTAAACATGCCACCTAGCAGAGATTTTAATCAGCTTGCATCTCAGAACTTGCTATTTTTTTTCAACGATGTACTGTTTTCAAGTTAATTGGGGAAAACGAAAAAAAATATCCTCTTTCCATCATTTTCAGCTCATATACTACAGAAGGAATATAAAAGGGTGAAATGGGTATACAACATAACAGGAATTTTTACCGGCTTTAATTTTATGCCTAATCATTTTTTCTCTACAATGCTTCGTTTTCGATGTTTTTTAAAAACAAGTAGAGCAAGCAGGAGAGCACTTCTATTAGAAGGGCTTTGTAACTATTCTAGGGTTCGAAACAAATTATCTGATTGCATGAATCGATGATATGAACTATTTATCCAATATAGGACTTGTATAACGAATTGTTCAAATTTATCCAAAGTTTCCTTCATAAGCGCATAACAGCCACCGTTTTGTTTTTGCTTAATTAATTGAATATTTTCAAATTACATAAGCTAAGTGAGCATATTCAAATTAAAAATTATTCCTCAAACTTTCATGAAAATGCGAAAAAATCAAGACTGCCTACGTCAGTTTTAAATATTTTTTGTTATCAACCATCAACACGTGTTCTTATTGTCATAATTTCATAAAACCGATATGGCTATAAATCACTTGATTATGTTCTGATTTCCATAAAATTTTGTAAGCATGAGTATTTTAGATAAATCTGTAAAGTTATTTATTAATGAGAAGGATCTGTTTGATTTTAAGGGAAAAAATGTAGAATTGAATAATTATATTACGACTAATATTAACAAAGCTGAGTGAATTTTGATTTCTCAGGTTTTTGTTACCCTTGTATCTTCCCGACTTTTTTATATCGTTCGGCTCTCTCTGGACCTACTGACGAGTGAAATGATTTTTGCTTCAGTTTCTAAAAGCTTATGAATAGCTTTTAAGGACCACTTCAGAACCCGCTTCAATAAATTTTGAAATGTTTGATATGATCTAAACTTATGAGGTGTTACCAATTCCGACCTTGGCACATACTCGTAGTTTGAGCTTTCTAGCTTCTATAGTTTCTGAGAAAACTTGCTGTGATGCACGAACACAGTGGCGACGCAAGGCGTGCCCGACGTGGGCGACTGCCTACAGCCTCACGCCATAGAGGTTTTTCGCTTGACAGCCTTTTTTAACTCAATAAAAGTTTGAAACGTATTGATACCAGTCAAAGTTGGGAATGGTTTTACTCAAAGCTAAACAATAAAACCATTCGGATTGCTAACATTTGGCACTACGCATCAGTTGTCCAGCCTATAGTATAGTACACTGTAATAGTGACCACAATCAACTCAACTACAATAAGGCATTTAGGACAGATTTTCACGAAATAACGGTAGAGATGTAGAGTGACTGTAGGTATATACATAAAAACAAAATTATTATTATTAATACGTTCAATATACGTTAAACGACGTTCGTCATGTCACGTCCAGGTCCCAAGAGAGATAAAGATATCGTGAGAAAGTGGCAATTAGGGTCCGCAAAAGATAAAAGAAGCTATAAGGTTCTTATCACATCGGGCTTAAGGTTCAAGATTGATGAATTACCTCAATAAAACATCTCATAGTATGACAAAATCAGATGAATTAACTTCTTTGACGTCGGATATTGCAACAGCCAATACGTCTTTCGATTTGGAAAGTACTTCTGATGCATTGCCTTTCATTTGATTCCCATATGGGCTACATATGCTGATATTTTTTTCAGGTGCCCGTCCCTTATATGCGGATGCCCCTTCAACAATTTAAAATATCTTTTTCTATTGAAAACATCTTACAACTACCTGCAAAATTTTATGTTTCTAGCTAATACGGTTTGTGAGAAAAATTGCTGTGACACACGGACGGACAGAGAAATCACGATTTTAGTAAAATTTTTTAAAAGGCATGAGTAAGCTCTTTAGAGCAATGGAGAAGTATAGATGTAAGTTTAGCGAGCAATAACACAGGACAAGCATACAAATTAGTGAAAAGCCTGAAATGTGGTTATCAGCCCAAAACCACGCTCTTTCGTGATGACAGCTGCAATATAATCGCTGGTTTCAAGAACCTCCTTAATCCTCCGCACAGCTCCAGAACATCGGAGCCTATAGATGATTGCAGAGAGCTTCCATTGGCCCTACCAACTCTGGATGAAGTTGGTTCCATCATCAAAGCCCAAAAGAATAATAAAGGGCCGGGCATTGATGAGATTCCAGTGGAACTCATCAAATATGGTGGCAGTAGTGTTCATAAAGCTATTCACAAATCATCCAGTACATTTGGCAACAAGAACATATGCCGAAAGAGTGGAGCCAATCAATTATATTCCCTATCCACAAAGAAAGTGGCAAGCTACAGTGTGAAAATTATAGAGGCATATCACTAATTTGTACGGCGTATAAAATATTTTCTAAAATTTTAGTAAATAAAATCGGATCATGCGGCAGCAGTATTATTGGGGAGTGTCAAGGTGGTTTTAGGGCAGGTAGATCAACAACAGACCAATTGCTCACAGTCAAGCAGGTACTTGACAAATGCTGGGAGTTCAACATAGACGTACACCAAATTTTCGTTGACTTCAAGCAAGTATACGACAGTATTGAATGTAACGGTTTTTGGAATTGGAAGACGCGGTCGACGGACTGAGACAGTTGGAGGCGCTGTTTGCAAGAAGTGAAGGCCTGAAGGAACTGTAGTGCTTAGAAGAAGAAGAAGAAGCTCTTTAACGCAATGAATTTTTATTATATAATGGTGCTGTAAACTTCTGGTTGAATAATTGATTCAATTCATAGACGCAATTTACATTATCACATATACTATATAATTTGGTAACTGCACAAACCACCAGAAAAAATTATGATGTACTGAGCAGGCGATGGAACCAGGTAATGCTTTGTTTTGGTATTTCAGCCAAATTTGTCCGTTGTCCGTTTAGAAAAATGACAATGCCGTGCACAACCTCCCAAGTCCGCATCAGTAACCAACTCACCACTTGCCTTGGCATAAATATGGAACTAAAGCACGCAGATGGGCTGGCTGGACAAAAATTAGAATAGCATTAAAAACCTCCCAAGTCAGCATCAAAATCAACTCACAAATGGCTTTGGCAAAAATATCGGACTCAAAATGGTATTTGGGAGAACTGAAGGGCGGAAATGAGTGGAAAAGCCGAGGAAGCGCTGGTTTGACCTGGTTCACGAAGACTGTTCATCGTTGCTTGGATCTCGAAATAGGAGGACGCGGTCAATGGACCAAGACTGTTTGAGGTGCTTGTTGCAGGAAGCGGGGTCCCGAAGGGGGCTGTGATGCTACGAAGAAGTAGAAACAGGAGAGAGTTGTTGGCATAAAGATAGCAATAGGAAGTGATCGAAGTGGAAATGATATTGAAAACAAAAAAGCTAGCGGTTGAGCTGAGAGGGTTTTGGTGACTTGTAATTTCGAAAAGTACAAGCGCATTCATGAATATTAGCACGTTGAGAATTCTCAACTGACGAATTTATGTCTACCAGTTTCTGAACCAAAGAACCTTGAATCTCAGCATTACTGACGTTTTGAGACAAGGGTTTGATTTTACGATACTGCAAAACCAGAAATATAAAAATTTTCATGTTGTCGATTAAATTTGGAGCAAAACTTGTCAAAAGGATTATTCAAGAATCAAATGTTGCAATTAGTTATGGTAGGTCAAAAATTAGACAAAAATTGACGGCACTTTCTGTTTTTCACAATAATGTACATAATTTCCTAGATTTTTGTTCGGAGTATATACTACAATAATAAATATCTTAGAAGTCAAAATTTGCTGAAATCAAATTCACGCAGCCTGTGAATGTGCTTCAAGTTAGCGTCTTGAATCCATACAGAATGATCATTTATATATACTCTACAACATAGAACGGGTACAAGCCATACACGCTAGAAACTTTTCCACATTTGACAGGCGTTTTCTTGCTGGCAAAAACAATGATATTGTATGATTTGCCTTTTGCGTAGTGAAACCACGATTTTGTGTGATATCTCAACTCATTTTCAGATTGGATTTGATAATCAAGTTCCAAAACTACACAAAAATCGTACTCAATAAGTACAAAAAAGGATTTCTCACTGATGTAAATTCGACGCAATGTTTTAGAGTGGATGACAACATCAACATATAGGATTTGTATCGATCCTGACACGTTGGTTGTTATCACATCTTCTGAAGATGTTCAAATAAAGTTAATAACCCAAATGTTTTAAAGATAACGATGTTCATCAAAATGAACGAAATTGTGACCGATTGAAATGAAGAAACAATTATTCTCCTTTGAAAATATTGATTTATATACTGTTTTTTTGGTGTCTACAAACGTTAGGTTGAGTAAACGATCCTTCCAACTGAAGCTAGTTCTGTCTACCTAGCCATCCAGGGTGTTGTAGATTGAATGTTAAATTTGAATTCCCTAAATCTGTTGCCTTGAATATGGTAGATGCATAGCTTTATATGAAGATTGAAAACTGTCTACAAAGGCTTTAATAGGGCCTTGTTGTATTGAAGGTTTATTTCTTGATGTTTCTAGATTTCTTTGCAATACTTTCGCAGTCTTGATCAATATTTTTAGCCATGAATACCCTCTGACGTCTTTTAATACCGGAAAGATTCCTTATTGTCACTTATTGTTGGATATTTTCAACCAGATACTTTATCGATGCTTTGACAGATCTAGTCTGCTGACATTAATATTGACAAAGCAATGTATCGTCGGCTTTCAAAATTAAACTACATAATTTCATTTCTCTGTTTGGCTGTACACTGTTTCATTTGAAACGCCTTAAGTCTTATTTTACGGAACAATCAACAGAAAATGGTCAAATCTTCTTCTTCGTAGCTCTATAGCCCTTCTCGGGCCTTTGCTTCCTACAAATACGGCCTCCAACTATCTCGGTTCATTGACCGCGTCCTCCAATTTCGAGATCCGAGCAGCGATAAACTGTTCTTATGGACCGAATCAAACCAGCGTTTCCTTGGTTTTTCCGCTGGTCCCCACACCTATAGTTCTCCCAGCGAATACGTTTTTGGGTATCCGTTGTTCGTCCATATGATTCATGTGGCCAGCCCATTGCAGCTTCGCAGTCTTACAATATTTGGGACCTCCGGTTCGTATTCACAAAGTGTGATATTTTATGTGCTTGAGGTATTTTTCCTTGACTGTGCCATGAGCTTTGTTTTATTCTCATTGATTTGTAGCCCTACTAGTTTTGCTTCGCTGTTGAGTTTCAGGAAAAGTTCTTTGGCAGCTTTTAATGACCGTGACAGAATGTTGATGTTGCCTGCATAAGCTACTAATTGGCTCGACTTGTATAGTAATGTGTCTCATGTATTGACAGGTAGCTTCCTTACGATGGACTCCACAGCCAAATTGAATACCAATGGGGCCAGCCCATTTCACTGCTTTAGTCCGATATTTGTGTCAAAGGCATCGGTGAGTTGTCATTTTGGTAAAACGAACTAATTTGGTTGGGATCCCAGAACAAAGCATTATTTGGTGCTGTACATTACAATCAATACTGTCGTATGCTTGCTTAAGGTCAAACGAAATTTGATGTACGTCTATGTTGAACTCCCAGCATTTTTCAAGTACCTGCTTAACAGTGAACAATTGGTTAATTGTCGATTTACCTGCTCTATAACTACCTTGATACTCCCTACAATATTGTTGGCGTATGATCCGATTTTATTTTTTAAAATTTTTAGTACGCCGTACACATTTTTGTACTGTAACTTATCACATTTTTTGTGGATATGGAGTATTATGGATTGGCTCCACTCTTTCGGCATATGTTCTTGTTCCCAAATGTGCTGGATGACTTCGTGAATAGCTTTGTGAACACTGCTGCCACCATAATGATTAAATCATCAGTATAAAAATCTCCATAGGCACCATCAGCTGGAAAGGTAAATCTTTATAGGCATCGTTGTACACATTAGTGATTTTTACCAAAAAATCGTTAACGTTCTAGTTTTATTTTGTGGATATAGGTGAAGGCTATAACACTTTAAAAATGTGTCTCTCAAGTGCACCAGGCACTAGGGCTACCAATTAAATACCTCCCCTGTCAGCTGAAAATCTAGCCTGGAACCGTTTCGCACGTTGCCTCATTTAACCTTGCCTAGAGGCGTCTTTGGGATCCAGAAATATTTTTTCTAGGGGAAGGATAAGAGGACAAAAGATTGCTGGAAAAGATATTTCATACCCTCAATGCCTCCTGATGCTCAAGTATGCCATCCCCTATTAGGGCCCGTGCATAATGTGCGCTACATGGTTCTGTTTGTTAACGGAAGTAAGCATCTTACCGCCCTGATAGTTTCTGGAGATTGCTCGAATATCATCTACCTATCCAACGTAAGACAAAGTTCTAGTCTATGATTAAATTTAAAAATTTATTTTTTGAAAACCCTCAGGCCCTGCTTTTTTGAGTTAGCAGACGCATCTATACTTTTTTAAGTCATCTGTAGTGTTAATGTCAATTGAAAAGCATATATCAACACTTGAAATAATAATAAACATAATATGATAATTATGGTAAAACTTTTGTGAGGTGAAGAAATATGATGTTGTGTTGAAATAGAGACGGTAAGAACTATTTTTACAATTTTTTCTTGAAAATACGCGTGTTGACTCTTCTCAGTTATCTATCAAGACTGAAGATGATTCAAAGAAGTCAAAACACATCTCCTCACTCAAAAAGACGCAGGCCCGATAGCTTTTCAAGAAAAAAGAAAATTGGCCTATGGATTAGGAATAAACAAATTAATAGATGAAAAATTATTTTGTTTTTGAGTGTGAACTTTAGCCGTGTGTCCATTTATTCAGCTGCAATACGTACTGATTCTGACCAGCGCATATCATAACTGAAAAAGTCTTCAGCCCATCCAAAGAACCTGACAAAATGGACTTCGGACTTCATTTAAATTTTAACAATTCATATTGAAAGATGATTCCATTTGATACCCTTATCAACTATCTTTGGCAAAAAAAATATTTACAGGATCATATCCTTACATAGGAAGACCTTTCATCAAATTTTTTGGAATTCTTTTAACTGTGAAGCTCTCCTTAAGCAAAACTTCGCAGGTCTTGACACGGCTTGATGACTCCAACTTATTTAGTTGCTGAGAGAGCTTCTTCTTCTGCCTCGCAGCGCTAGAGTCCCTCTTAGGCCATCGCTTCCTCAAAGAAGCACCTCTAGCTGTCTAGGTCAATTGACTGCGTCCTATTTCTTCTTCTTTGCAGCACTACAACCCCTCGCGGACTTCGTTTCCTGCAACAAGCGCCCACAACTGTCCAGATCCATTGACCGCGCTCTCCAGTTCTGAAATCTGATGAGCGATGAACTGTCTTTTTCAACTAAGTCAGATCAGCATTTCCTCAGTTTCCCCACTGGTCTACGCCCTTCAGTTCTCCCAACAAATAACTTTTTGGTTATCCGTTGTTCATCCATACAATTCACATTGCCAGCTCATTGCAGCTTCCACAGTCTTGTAATCGTTGAGTACTCTGGCTCATCAAAAATGTCATACACTTCACGGTTGGATCAAATCCCATCCAGCTGCAAGTGTGATATTTTGGGCAGTTAATGTATTTTCTCCAGACTGCGAAATGAGCTTTGAGTTATTCTCATTGATTTGTTGCCCTGCTAGCTTGCTTCGCTACCGAGTTTCAGGAAAAGTTATTCGGCAGTTGTTAGCGACCGTTAATTTTACCCGCATAGACTGCTGCTTGCCTTGACTTGTATAATTGCGCACCATTGTATTGACGAGTAGCATTGGTACAACATATTCTAGATCCAAATTTTATAGTAATGGGGCCAACATATCTTCTGTAGTCCAATATTTGTCAAAACAATGGGTGAGTTATTTATTGCTGCAAACTTGGGAGCTTGTTGAGGTCATTGTCATTTTTGTAAGAAGTAATTTGCCTGGGATATCAAAGCAGAGCATAATTGGTACGGTATGTTATGATTATTCCTGTAGTATCCTTGCTTAAAGTCAATGAAAATCTCGTGTACGTCAATGTTGAACTCCCACCAATTCTCAAGTCTCTCTTGTCTCTCGTTAATCTACCTGCTTTAAAGTCACGTTGATACTCCCCACTAGTACTGTTAGCGCATAATCTGTTTTTATTTTCTATGATCTTTGAAAATATATTGTACGCCGCACAAAGTAGTGATATGCCACGATAGTTCTCGCATTATAGCTTGTAATTGGTTTGCCCCCTTCCTTCAGTATATTTTCTTATTGTCAAATGTGCAGATGATTTGAAGAGCTTTCTGAACATCACTGTCACCAAATTTAATGAACTTCACTTCACTATTCTAGGGCTGCGTAGAGGATATAGGAGGTTCTCATCTTTCTTAAATCCTACTCTTATCAGCAACGATATTGCCGATGTCATCATGGCAGAGCGTAGTCTTGGACTAATAACGTTATTTCCAGACTTTCCACTACTTTGCATGATTGTCTTGTGTTTTTGTTTGCTAGAATTACATCGATGCTTTTCAATCGATTGTCATAATATTCTGTTTTCTCAATTTTAATTATCTCATTCGCTACTCTTCTGGGATTTTCATGATGTTCTCTTTTTATCTTGGTTTTTCTACCTAAGTATAGCTTAAACGTCTCATCTTTCTGTTTAAAGCATTCTGGGACTCATTATTGGATCAATCATTTCTTTCGCACTGGGCTTGATGTCTAATCGTATGTTTTGTCATGGTCTCAATTCCATTGCCGCTTTCACTTCCATCCTATCTGATTAGATAGGAGCCATCTGGTTACCAAGGATCTCCGTAAAGTTTTTACAATTGATGCCGTTTGGAGCCTTTTAATGTCAAATTTATGTTAAGGGCTAATCTTTGCGAATACACCTTTGACATATAAGATTGATGGATTAATTTGATCAAGTAATGATCTGAGTTACAATTGGCTCCTCGGTAGGTACGGACGTCAAGTATGCTCGAGGCCGTACGTTGTTGGATACGAACATGGCTGATCTGGTTTGTGTTGTCATCTGTTATTTTATGTATGCGCCTGTATGTCAAGCAAGTCAGTAGTATGACTAGATTTCTGCTACATGCAAAGTTAATCAGGTACTGGCCGTTATCATTTGTTTTATCGTGGAGGCTATATCCTCCAGTCGGTCCCCGATGAAATGGCTGATTGAAATTCTTAGCGTTGAAAGCATCCAGAATTATTTTTGTGTCGCCTATAAGCAAAGAGTTGAGTAGTTTTTCGAGATAATTGTAGCACATTTCCTTCATTTCTGCGTCCTTTTCTTCAGTCGGAGCGTGCGCGTATACCAGCCAAATTTTGAAGAATTTTGTATACGGATCGCACATATCGGTTTATTGACTGCCTTCAAAATCAACAAGTTGGGTAGACAGACCTATGCTCATGTCAGAAGGGTTTTGTACTCAACTTACAAAATGCCGTAACCAGCAACGAATAAAATTAAGAAACACGTCATGTTCGAGGATCATACTATTATTAACTAAGTTGGAAGAATTTTTTAATTCTGAGGTATTTGTTAAAATTATACCCATAAATATCTCGCTTGATAATTTTTTCAGATTTTTTTAGATCACGGGTGTCCATTCGCGAGGAAGAAAACACATTTTTCATGTATTTCCCCCCCCCCCCCCCCCTCTGTGCCCCACTGAAGCAAAAACTATCAGTTTAAGAACTGTTTTGAAAAGCTCTCATAGAGAACTTTCATTTGATTCTCATATCGGCTACGTTTCATGAAATTTTTTTTCAGGGGCCACTCCTCTGTACTGTAATCATCGATTCATGTCCTATTTTTTCGAATCCTAGAATGGTTACAAAACCCTTTTGCTAGGAGCTCTCTCCTGCCTCTTTGACTTGTTTCAATGGTATGTAGTCATCCTCATGATATCTATCATTCCTGAAACTTTCATGCAAATCCTAGCAAAGCTGTAGTGTCTAAGTCGGTAAAAAGCGCATATGGCTCCATAGCCATATGTTTCCATAGTAATACAGGGCATATTGTTCCATAGTAATACAGGAAAATTCAAATCGCTATAACTTCGTTAAATACAAATTGATCTTTATGAAACTTTCAGGAAAGATCAATCTTATAAATAGTCATCTGTTTGCTAAATTTTATTGAATTTAAGGGTACCGTTTAGATTTTATTCAAGAAAACATAAAATCGATAAATCATACTATTACTAACAAAGTTGAGTGAATTTCGATTTCTCACGTATTTGTTGTTGTTGTACTCATTAAGGCCTACATCCATGATTTTTTTCAGGTTTTTAGGATGGAAGGTGTCCAATCGCGAGGGGGGGTACGCGAAAAGTTCGTACATTTCCCCTTCCCCTGCCCCCCTCGGTACTCATAAGGCAATTTTAAGACTTGTTTTCAAAAGATCTCATTGAGACCTTTCCAATGACACCCTACTCGACTACCATTGGTGAAAATTTTTTTTTGAGGGGTCAACTCCCTATATGGGGAGACCGCCCTTAAACCCCTTCGAAAAAATTTTTCACCCTTGAACTTTCAAGAGGTCACCACTTCTGACCTTTCCACAAAATTTCATGGCTGTAGCCTCTATAGTTTCGGAGAAAAAGTGCTGTGACATACAGACGGACGGACGGACGGACGGACAGACGGACAGACGGACACAGGTCGTGATTGCAATAAGGTTTTGTATTTTAGTACAAAACCCTAAAAATGAGTCATTTAAGCTCCATATTCACAATGAATGCCAGTCCAAATTCTCGCTCTCCGGTAAGATCTCCACTTTTGGATATTGTGTGCTATTTTATATCTTGAATATCATTTCCGGTCCAGTTCGTTTCCAGGATTTCCACCATGTTTAATTTGTATTGACTGGCCGATCGCAACAGGCTCCAAAATCCAATGCCAAAGTTTTTTTTGGTTGCGAGGTCGTTGCCGTAGATCGAATCCATTCTGAGGCTTTGTTGCAGGTTTTGAAACAATGTACGTATCACACTAACGATGAGTTAGCGAATCGCCCAACTTCCATTCTGGCGGCATGGTTGTTATTTTTGATTCCATTATTAGATGCAGAAAAAGTGGTGTAAGTTGGATTTAGTTGCAGAGCTGCAGGTTTATTTGCATTTAGTGGCATTTCTCGGTCATTTACGATACCCTTCGGTCGTGGCGTTTGGGATGAAGAATCATGGATAACATGACCATCAATTTTTTTTTGCCAGAGGGGGACATTTGCGGATTTATATAATAAAAAAAAGCTTTTACTGTTTTACAAGTTTTTTATTATACTAAATAGAAACACACATAATAATCAAAGCACTTAACAAAAAATAGTTAAGTAGGCATGGCTAACTAAGCCCCAGTAGTCGCGTGGCTTATAAGTCATATTTTTGCATTTGTCGCCTGAACAAGGTTCTTTTAAAATATCGGCTCTTGTTTTTAGATAAGGGTGGAACTCAGTAGATGATTAATTTATATTTATCTATGAAATCAGAATAGCTTTCATTACTGGGACACCTAACTAGTTTTTATCACTTATCTATATATTTTTCAATATTTCTTTCGACGGGTGCATTTTTTCCAGGCAGTTTGTTTGGTCTGAAAGTGATGGAATAATTCAACCTAATGGTTTTCAGTAGAAACATTCTCGGAACTCAAGCCAGAGATTTTTTCATATGTTACAGGGTTGAAAATAAGTGAAAGATCGTCAGAGACTTTCGTATCTTGGCTGCTTTTAATAAACCTTTATGTGATCTTTCCATCTCAAGTTCTGTCTTGAATTGACGCCACTGCTCCAACTATTCTTTGCTTGTTTTATAAAACTCAACCACCGCAGTTTTTACGTTCTACTGGTCAACAGCAGCTTTTCTTCTTGTAATTTTACATGCAGGTTACGGACAATGTGAGGAAGGAAAACTTTATTCTTTTTAGTACCAGGTTATCTCGGGGACGATTTATTTCCTTGGCAGACTCTATGGCCGACACATTTTGTCCTTTGATTTGCAACACAGCTTCATGACAGGTTCCTGCTTTTGCGTGCAAAAAATATCACTACAGTTCTGACCTGAAATTTTTGAAAAACGTGTTTAAAATATTTAGGCATTTGTCGATACCCAGACAATCGTTTTTCAAAGGCTGAAATACTTTTATAACTCTTTCAAGCGCGGGCATTAATGCAAGCCAACTTGTTTTACTGTAGCCCAGCAGTTTGTGATACTCTATCGCAGTGGAGTTACAAAACTCTTTCAAAGCTTCTACTCAAATGCTGCAGATGTAGAAAAATGAATTAATTTTCACTATGAAGAATTTGAAGTCAATAGTGCAGCACCGCACGGTGGGCGGCGCACCGCACTCTCTCATAATCTGCTTTCCCGTGCGGGGTGCTGTACCATGTGTTTCGAGTGGGAAAAGTACATTTTAAATTATCGTTTGGTCTGCTTGCAAAAGCGGAACTATGTCGGCCTCACTGGGAACACCTAGCCAGACTGAGCATATGGGAAACAAGCGGATCCCTCGTTCTTTCTCAATCTGGCTTGGGACCGTCTACGGCGGAGTTGCTGAGGAAATTTGCTGCAACGCATTGAGGAACATACAAACGGTCGGGCAGACAGGTACCAATTACATTAGGGTCTGGTAACAACAACAAAGACCTCATAGTCTCTGTTGCAATTGCATATTTTTCAAAAGCAAACAGTTTTCAGGACATGCACCAAAAGTTGATAACAGTTTTTGAGCTTCTCGGATTGGGTATTTTCGTAGACTCTTCCCTTAAGTAATGCTAAATAAATGTGAAGTAACGTTTTTTCAGATAATTTGATGGCTTTAATTTTTACTCGAAAACCACAAATTTCTCCGAAACATAGAATATTTTCATGCAATTTGCTATCTTGAATCCTACCTGCCCTAAAAAGCTCTTGAGGACTTTTTATAATACTGCACTGCTGAATTAAGAAAAGTAAGAACACGACTATGTTAAGAAAGTATGTTCACTCAATGAACATAACATTCATTACACTCCAATATCATTCAAGTATTCAACCACTTACTTTCTTTATCGCAAGACTGAATAGACAACATGTTAAAGAAAACATTCCACAAGCAACCCCAAAGAATATTTTATCTTTTGTGTACGAGCACCATAATGCTTTTATTTTATTGATGTAAAACGAACACCTGACTGAGGCCACATAAAAAAGAAAAACGAACTCCCTGGAAAACATCATAAAATTTGTTTTAATCGGTCGCAACAAACAAGGCTTTACTTCATCTCTCTTATTTTCTTTTATTAAGTTCTTTCTCACCATTTGAACATTTCTCATGAAATGTATATTTGATTGTACATTACATAACGCCATCACCCTCCTGAAGGTGTAAACCTTCAATCACGGGACAATCTTTCTTAAATTTTAGGGAGGCTTCTTGGTAACATACGTTCAATTCTTGGTAACATACGTTCAATTATTAATGTAAGGTCAAATGTGAGCAGTAACTAGACTCAACCAATTTACGTAAGATGGACGTGAATGTGTAGTTGTGACGATATTTGCCACAAATTATCTACTAGAGATTGTACATGTTGGGTTCCCAGTGGAGATGATTACAATGCCACATATCCGTTGAGCATTTCCATTGGACAACAAAATAGAAAGGACAATGGCAAAGTCACGGCCATGAACTGGCGAAAGGAAATTCAGCAAATAGAATCTGATCGGACCTTAGCATTGGTTATTGTCAATATTATATCAGTGAACTAACTCCCTATTCCTTTGGTTCGGAATCTTTTGTTGCTAATTTGCGATGACGTACATTAAATTCACCCTCAGGAATTTGTTGGAAAAAATAAAGTATTTGGTTTCACTGCTGGCCTGACTTTAATTAGTTATGGGAAGGACTCTATTGGGCAAAGTCTTTCAATGCATATCGACATTAATTGGGTCAATGCTTTTTCGAGTGAGTTATTTTAGATGTTCATGGAAATCTATCTGCTGATATTTTCAACAAAAAGCCAATTCGACAAGAGTATTCAAAGCTGGTAAAATACAAAAATTTTAATTTCTATGACTAGAATACTATTAGGTCTTTAAGAGCGAAATCCGAAAACATAAAACCTCTAAATCTGAAAATATCTAGAGCTTATTCATACAAAATCTATGAAATGAAATTCAAATATTTAACATGAATCAGATAAATTTGTAGCTAAAAATTTAATTGCTTAAGCAAATAGTAAACTTAAAAGCTCCCTTCTTTTCGTCCAAAACATTTGGAGCTGAGCTCCAGAGAATACAGTAGACACTCTCTTATCCGGTGCTCTAAAGAAATTGGAATCATATACTTTGTAAGTTTTTAAATGTGATACAAAGAATAATTGTTAAATGCCAATAATAAATATGCGATATAAAATTCAGTAAAACAAAATTAACGTTCGACTATTAAAAATCCCCGTTGGCAGCACCAGCCGGAATGGTAAATTTCTCGTATGTAGCGTAAAGTTTCGAAAAAGAATTTGGCTTGCACTACTAAACTTCTTTCTGCAATTTTCTTAGTACCACATGGGTATTTATTAACATAAAAAAAATCTGGTCACGTGCGTTTTTAGAGACCTTTTGTCGAGGCGCAAATATTTTGCTAATTAAATTGAGTTGCACGCGTATGGATTACATATTGAAAATCGGCGGATCATAAATTGTTGTAAACATATAAATACCGGTTTCGCCCTTCTCGCATTTGCTGTTTACACAGTTCACAGTGGTAACCCCACAAAGGCTTAAATAGCTCGAATAGTTAATTTCAAAAGATTTCCATAAAAGTTTAATCAGCACTTGCGTTGCACTTAATATGTACATTTTCAATTTTTTTCTGAACTGTGAGGGCCGTCATTTCGATTTTTATTGAAATCGGCTGCTAAAAATATTAAGCTGTTAATTTTCGACTGTATTATTTGTCATTCGATTTGCATAATTAAATTAAATTAACTTGCCTTAATAACTTATAATTTCAAGTTTCAACGGAATCTGTTGAGAATCTTGGCTGCTAGAGGGCTACAGAAATAAAAAAAATTGTATGCCACCCCCTTGCATGGGCCTTGTATGGGGAGACCCGCCTGTATGGGGAGACCCCCTTAAATCCCTTAAAAATATTTTCTTGCACTGCAAATTTCAAGAGGCACCACTTTTGACCTACGTAGAAAATTTCCTCATTCTAGCTCATGTGGTTTGCGAGAAAACTTGTTATGACGCACGAACAAACGGGCGGACGGACGGACAGACAGACAAGTCACGATTTTATAATTTTTTAGGGTATTGTTAAAAATATTTTACAATATCTTAAAAATGATCTGGTTTATAAATTCTTTCAAGTAAAGTCATTTAAAGCGTTTCCATGAAAAATATTCATTATTTCAGTTGGTACTAAAATAGCGAATTGCACTTGCCTTCAGACCTTTGGGGGCCGCCATTTTGAATGCATGCATTTGATTTTGGATTATTTTAAATCTGTGTATGCTAGGACCCCATCAATCAATGTACTATCTCGTTCAAATAGGAGTTTCACTCTAGACAGGGCAAAATAATTCAATTTTTAAAGAAAATGGCAGCTAAAAATATTAGGCTTTAAATTTTCGACTTTTTTATTTTTCATTCAATTTTAATAATTTCCTGCAAAATACAAGAACATAGTACAGAGATTCATAATCTCAAGTTTCATCAAAATCCGTTGGAAAATGTGCCCGCTAGAGGGCCACAAAAACATGAAAAAAACGCATATTTAAACGGCCGCCATTTTGAAATTTGCAAATGCATGATCAGCAAAATATCAAAGACTGTAGGTGTAAGTAATGTTTATCTTGAAACCAAGTTTCATATATGTCGGATCAAAATTGCGACTTTTAAAAGCCTTTGAAATTTTGACTTCCAACTGGCCGCCATTTTGTTTTTTGCAACTTGACCTCCAATTTTTTTATGAAATTCTTTAGATACTCATAATTTCTATCAAATCACCGAATTTCATGAAAATCTGTTGAAAGCTTTGACCACTATTACAACAAAAAACTTTTGCACGTTTTTTTACCTTTGAGCGGCCGCCATTTTGTTTCTGCCGTACCGACTTTGCATTTTTTATTGTGAGATTCATCACATACATCAATAAACCCTTGTACCAAATTTCATCCAAATCGGAGCTATACTTTGGTCAGAACAGAAATCACGATTTTTCGTCTAAAATGGCCGCCATTTTGTTTTTGCATGGCCGATATAGCTGGTTCACGAACTTAACCGAGATAATTACCCGATACACCTTTCCTCAAAATGTGGTGAAAATCGAAGCAAAATTGCAACCTCTAGCATGGTCACAAATTTCGTTATATCCCATATATGGGTGTTCAAAAAGTATCGCGAATTTTGAATTTTCGCGGGTTACGTATATTCGAATTTCGATTTTTTTGTGAGTTATGTTGGTACTCATGTCTGTCACTTATGCCGACAAGCTCGGCCATTTTGAATGTTCACTTAATTGGTGATAGCTGCTTTACTTGCACGTGTTTTCAATCGTCTTCGATTTTTACTTATTCAAAATAATGGATCAAAGAACGTGTATGAAATTTTGTGTGAAAAACGAAATTAAGTCCACGGATGCATTCCGAATGTTGACTGTGGCATACGGAGAAGCTACCTTGGACCGAAGCAACGTTTATCGGTGGTACAAAATGTTTTTAGAAGGCCGAGAAGATGTGAACGACGAAGAGCGTGCCGGACGCCCGAGCACTTCAACAACAGACGAAAAAATTAATGAAGTGGAGAAAATGGTATTGGCCAATCGTCGAATCACCGTTAGAGAAGTTGCTGAGGACCTAAATATATCGATTGACTCGTGCCATTCGATTTTTATCAACGATTTGGCATGAGACGGGTCGCCGCGAAATTCGTACCAAAATTGCTCAATTGCGACCAAAAACAGCAACGCATGAACATTGCTAATGAGATGTTAAA
Source organism: Odontomyia ornata (assembly GCA_963969285.1). Taxonomy (NCBI): domain Eukaryota; kingdom Metazoa; phylum Arthropoda; class Insecta; order Diptera; family Stratiomyidae; genus Odontomyia; species Odontomyia ornata. The sequence goes on from OZ017738.1 coordinate 119,019,748, forward strand.
CTCTGTCCGCGACGAACCAAATTTGCTCCAGAGTGGAAACCAAAGCTCAATCATCTCAATGGAAGCTGCCGCATGAACCAAGACCGAGAAAAGCGCGCCAAGTTCGGTCGAATGTGAAAGTTTTGCTGACAGTTTTCTTCGATTGCAGGGGCGTGGTGCATCATGAGTTCTTGCCACAGGGAAGAACGGTCAATAAGGAATATTACCTGCAAGTTATGCGCAATTTGCGCGAAGCAATCCGCCAGAAACGCCCGGATTTGTGGGAGAACAAAAATTGGCTTTTGCACCACGATAACGCCCCTGCTCACACATCGTTGCTTGTGCGCGACTTTTTGGCCAAAAACAACACACTAATGATGCCGCAGCCACCGCATTCCCCAGATCTGGCCCCCTGTGACTTTTTCTTGTTTCCTAAACTGAAGAGGCTCATGAATGGACGACGTTACGCTACGCTTGACGAGATAAAGACGGCATCGAAGGAGGAGCTGAACAAGATTAAAAAAAATGATTTTTTGAAGTGCTTTGAAGATTGGAAAAACCGTTGGCACAAGTGTATAATATCTCATGGGGATTACTTTGAAGGGGACAAAATAGATATTCATGAATAAATAAATAATTTTTGAAAAAAAACAAAATTCGCGATATCTTTTGAACACACCTCGTATATATATATGTATATATATATATATATATATATATATATATATATATATATATATATATATATATATATATATATATATATGAACCTCTCCGCAATAGGTAAATTTCTCTCGAGAAATCTACCTAATAAATTTCTCTCGAGAAATTTACCTAAAAATTATGTACATGAGGCGCCTGCATTAATAAGCACATATGTAATAATGTCTCTCGACAGCGAGGCGAAACTAGTAGGGTAGCAAATCAATGAGAATAAAACAAAACTCATGATGCAGTCGAAGAAAAGTGCCTCAAAAATCCAAAATATTAACTCGACGAACGCAATATTGAAAATATGGATATTGTGTGTTTAGGCGCCAAAATTACCAGAACCGCTTGCAAAAGAGACGAAATACTCTGAAGAATATCGCTCGTTAGTAAAATTGTTTATTCTGTTTCGACGATCTTGAAGACCAGCTGTATACACAGGAAAACAAAGCTCCAAGTATACAAATCTGTGATAAGACCTGTGTTATGCTATGGGTGTGAAACATGAACCCTACCCAAGCATCCACTGATAAAGGGTGGTCCAACTATAACGCACGATGTTAATTGCAAATAAAACAAAAAGTTTTTAGAGAATTATGACAATTATGCATAAAACAAAATATTATCCAAATGTTCGCCACGACTACGGTGGTATACTTCTATCCGATCGTCCATATTTTCAATGACTCTCAATGTTGTTAATGTGCTGAATTATCGCATCTTTTATCTCTTGAATTGTTCATGGTTTATTGACGTATACTTATTCTTTTAAATATTGCCAGAGAATGGAATTTCTCTTGCAAAAGAGCCATTGGGTCGTTGCCTGTGTAGCAAGTAGCATCATCTTTTTGGAACCATATATCGTCCAGGTCCATAACCTCGATTTCTGGCCATAAGAAGTCCGTTGTCATATCGCAATAGTAAACACCATTCACGGTAACTGCTTGGCCGTCCTTATTTTCGAAGATGTACGGCCTGATGACATCGCCAGCCCATAAACCGCAACAAACAATCACTCTTTGTAGATGCATCGACTTTTCAGCAATGACTAGTGGATTCTCATTTGCCCAAATGTGGAAATTCTCGTTGTTAACGAATATACTGAGGTGGACATGTGCCTTGTTGCTGAAGATGACCAAATTTACTGCATCTGAGATGGTGGAGGTGAAATACAAGATACATTATTATACAAGACGAGCCAAGTTATACCTATGCGGATGACATCAACATTTTATCACGGTCATTACCAACTACCAAAGAACTCTTCCTGAAACTCGACAGCAAAGCAGAACCAGTTGGTAGGAGAATAAAACAAAGCTCGGGACGCAGTAGCGAAAAAATACTTCAAATACACAAAATATTACACTTGGTAATTACAATATTGCGAATGTGAGCAAATTTGTGTACTTAGGTTCCAAAATAACGAGAACTGGTAATAACAGAGATGAAAAATACAGAAGAATATAGCTCGCACATAAAATTATTTATTCACTCTTGACGGTCTTGAAAACCAGTTGCATACATAGGAAAACAAAGCTCCAAGTATATCAATCTTCGATAAGACATGTGTTATGCCACGGGTATACAACATGGATCCTAGCTCAAACATCCGATGGGTCGGCGGGTCCTGAGACAAATAATCGGAACGAAACTAAATGGAGATCAATGGCGAATTCGATACAACCAAGAGCTGTATGAACTTTCTGACGAACTGGAGGTCTCAACGATTGTCAGACTGCGGAAACTGCAATGGGCTGGCCACATGAATCGTATGAACGAACAGAGGATACCCTTAACGGTATTCGCTGGGAGAACTGAAAGCCGAAGACCAGTGCAAAAATCGAGGAAACGCTGGTCTGACTCGGTCAATGAAGACAGTTCATCCCTGCTTGGATTCCAAAGTTGGAGGACGTGGTCAATGAACTGAGACAGTTGGAGGCGCTTCTGCAGGAAGCAAAGGCCCTAGTGTTACAAAGAAGAAGACACAAACGTTGTCGCAGAATTGCGTAGCCGTCGAAATTTCATGTCCACCAAGACTCCATGATGGTTAAGGAAGTTCGCTCCTAGAATAGGTTGTGCGACCTGCGTAATGTCGACTTGCCAATGGAAAGAACGTTGAAGGCCAAGTATCATGTTTGAAGCTACTTTTTTGTAAGCATTGATCATTTTGCCGTCAGCGGTGAATAACTTGTAGGCAACGCGTTTGTTTGCACTGAGGTTAAAAGATGGAAAGACACGTTTATGCCTGTGTGGTTAAAAATTTTAATGTTGATTTTGCATCCTGTATTTCTTGGTGACTCTGATGAGAATCACTAGCCCTCATTTGCTGAGTTAATCATTTGAGAAGTTCTTTGTCGATGTAATATGGTAACGGCATGTTAGGCGGCAGCGTATGGTGGCCACTTCAAAGCGCGTGTGATAAAAAGAACAGTTCACCTTTTGCTTTTTCGGGACCATCGCAGTAAACGTTTGGCGTATTGGGCACTGACACTGATCGCACTGCTGGCCATTGCTTCTGGTGGGTGGTTGAACTGCGTTGATCTCCCTTTGGGTTCAGATATTTGTGGAGCAACGTTTTCATCGTGGAAAATTGTGACAGGTTGTATGTTATATCAAATCTGCACTTCAATAATAGTACCGCTTACAGAAAAACTAGCAATTCTTTCTGCCGTCACAGTGAGCTTGCTTAATTCGTTTGTATCTGCTACAGGGAGGATTGATGGTATGTGCGTGGGAAGGCGTTGAAGCCACAATGCTTTCAATATAGCGTTGGACATGGAATTTCTAATCACCGACTGTAATTGGGCCAATAATTGAGATGGTCGCTGCTCTTCAAACCGCAGACCATGCGCAAAAATGCAAAAATGCTTTATGGGCCTCATACTTTCCTGTAGCAGGTGATGATACTATGACTTCAGCAACTTATGTATTAATTGATATATCCAGATTTGAGACCACCTTATCGAAACGGGCCATAATCTCATTTGCCCGGAATTATCCCTCTATACGAGTCAACCGAAGTTCTGGTTTGCTTTGCCAAAATGGTGAGAGCTTACAAGCAACAGCTTTGATTCTTGCCCCTTCTTGTGCCAGTGGTCACTTGCTTATTTGAGCCGCTATTTGAATCATGAAATTTATCGTTAGCCATAATTACCTGTTTAAGAGGGGTCACCAATGTATAGATGATGGTTATACAAGAAGGATAAACAAATCGTTAATACTAAATAGATCCACTTTATCTCGAACACGCTATTTATTCCGTCGTCTGAGAAATTATCTCTACCGTATGACCACTGTCGAGTGAGTGGACGTCGTCTTCAAGCCTGTTTCTTTGCTTTTATTTTTGTTTTTAAGCGCGTTCAATGCTGAAAGTGTGTTTCAGGCAATATGCAATTGTCGTTGTTGTTGAACAAGATTCATTGAGAGAAATTTGATCAAATCCCATTGTTGAATTTATGACAAACATCGCTTTGGCAGTATTGTTTTCTTGGGTGGGTTTCTGTTCTGCAGTCACTTATTTTTAACGCACAATTTATTTGAAATCTCCACTGATGATATTTGTTCCAACTGATTTTTAGCACCATAAGGGAGTTCATTTTTCCAAGACGGCGAACTGAATAAATTCACTACTTAACCCGGGAGAGATAACCTGAATCATCTTGACTCGCTTCAAAATTTCCAATCGTTCGCTTCTTTCAGAGACTGAGGTTGTACAAATGAGCGCTCAGGAAATCTCAGCCAATTTAGTTGTGCCCATGAGCCCAGCGGACGCAAGTCAGAAAATCGACTGTTTTTAAAAACTCAGTGAGCCGAAATGACTTAGGGTTACATTTTAACGTAAAATTTTACACGTTATTCTAGCTCATGGCTACCAACCATGACATGAAATTTTATGAGTCATTTTGACTTATGAATACCCTCAATGGTACTTATAAGTATAAAGAATTATGAGCCTTTTATGTAGTAATAAACAACTTGGCTTTATTTCTACAGACAAGATGGCGGGAGATAAAATTTTAACAGAGAAGGAGATTCTCGATTGGAGAATATGGATTCTAATGATGACGATAGTTTGCAGCTAGAATTAGATACTGATTCTGGATCAGAATATGAGTCTGTGCCAGAAAATTATATTATTGGCGACGAAGAGTTGATGAACACGATCCACTATTTAGAAGAAGACTCTACGGCAAAAAGAAGAAGTATCCAGAAACACAAACAAATGATCAAGGCTCCGGTAAAAAAAGGTGAGTCTTCCAATAATCAAACTGAAGATATCAAAGATGAACCATAACTCATCCTTTGTTGGAGTGAAGGTACTAAAGTTGAGAAAAACGGCTACGAATGGAAAATCCGACCAAAAAAACCACAACATCCGAGCTTTGGGTAAAAATATCATCCATGCAATTACAGGTACATCCTGCATTGTAAGCTCTGCAAAAACACCTTAAGAGTGCTTTGGAAGTTTTTTCTCTCAAGAAATTGTGGAAATAATTCTACAAAATATAAATAAACCACTTCAAACCTTAAGGTCGATGTATAAAGAAAGTGCAATGTAAAAACGTACAACTGGTAACCTGATGAAAGATGAATTGGTAGGACTCTTTGGTCCTCTATACTATGCAGCAACGATGAAGAACAACCATCTTAATTCTCAAATTCTGCATAACCCAATGCATTGTGGCGATAAACACCGTGCCATTATATCCGACGCTAGATTTAAGGTTTTGCTAGGAGCCCTACGGTTCGATTATCTGACTACAGCGATCAAAGAAATAATAAATTAGCTCCTTTTTCATTGCTTTAGGAATTGTTTGTCAACAACTGCAAATCAAACTATCGAACAGGACCATATCTCACAATAGATGCGCAGCTTGTTAGATTTCGTGGAAGATATCCATTTCGAATGTTCATCCCGAACTAGCCCAACGAATACAGGATCAAAATAATAATGATTTGCGATAATGCAACAAAATGTATTTGCAATGCTATGGTTTATCTTGGAAGAGGATCCAACCCAAGTGACAAAGCTGCTGGCACCTACTACACCCTCAAGCTTATTGAACCTTTTTCTGTGTTTAACAAAAACCTAACCATGGATAATTGGTTTTCTAGTATTTCTTTGGCAGAAACATTACTGAAAGACCACAAAATAGCTATGATTGAAACGGTTCGGAAAACTAAATAAGTTGAAGTAGAAGGAGAGTGCTCATGCCAGAAGGGTATTGTAAAACATTTAGTAAATCAATCAATATACCCTGCATATCAAAACTTGTTCAATATACAGATTCAATAAATTGAGTTCGAAAAATTCTTTTGGTTATAATATTTTTATATTCGCCGCAATAAGCCTGGAGAATCGGCTTTTTTGTTCTCGAATACCATTACGGCAGTTTCTTATAAGCCAATATCGAATAAACTTGTAACCCTTATATTCACCGTTCATGACGATACTTCTGTCAATCCTGGAAGTCAAAAACCGGAGATTATTCTCAATTATAATACCATCAAAGGAGGTGTTGACGTTCTAGGTAGAATCTGCCAAGACACTTTAATGGGAAGGAAAACTAAGAGGTGGCCTCTAGCATTTTTCAATAATATTTTAAACATTGCTGTTGTGAACTCTTATATAGTTTACTTACATAATTTTTATAAAGATCAACGAGAAGGAAAACCGATTTCCAGATTTGAGTTCATGATTGAGCTGGTGCACACTTTGAGTGAACCTTGGATGGCTAATCGGCTTACTCTCCCAATTCCAGCACATCTTCGTGAGTCTATTTTGAGGTATAGAGTGCCAGATGCTTCAGGAAGTACAGAAACACCACAGCAATGCTTTATTAAGCGGACGTATTGCAACTTTTGCCATTATGTGAAGCGAAGGAAGTCCCAAACAATCTGCAGTGATTGCCATAAACCGATATATGGTGAACATATGATCAGAGTGTGCCTGGAATGTAAAACAATCCTAATATAACATTCCTAAGATTATATCTTCGTTGTCCGCGTGGCTTAGTGGTTAGAGCACTAACCCTGTAAGCCGAAGGTCTCTAGTTCAAGTTTTGTTGGCGTTAACGAGATTTAGTTCGAGTGGTTCTTCGGATGGATTATAAGCTTGTACAGTTATGATACGTGCTGGTTTAAAAATCAGAACGTATTGCAGCTGGGCGGACGGACACACGGCCAAAAGCATGATAATGATCCTATCACCTTGTGGAGGGCCGTTACATTAGATCATGACAATGAAATACTCTAACTATCTCTAAGCGAAGGCCCAAAAGGAGCTGTAGTGCTACAAAGAAGAAGATTATATCTTCATAAGGTTATTTTTACATATACATACATACAACCACACTATTATAATAATGTAGTTATTGGTTTATTTTTTATTTGAGACTTTGATGTACTTTAGGCTTTGTGATATTTCATTTAGTGATTTTTATATTCTGTTAAATTTTTGAAGTAAAACCTCTTAGATTATCAAGTTATCTTACGTTTGTTGTTTGACTCATTGTACATTGAAGTGGTTATAATGAAAATATTATTTTTATGGAACAAGAACGCTGCTACCGAAAATAAATGAAAAAGAAAAAAATAATATTGTTAATTTTGATAAATTATTTTGAAAAATTCCTACATATTTCATTATAAAAGTACCTCTAGGTCAAAATGACTAACGGTTGCCAACCCCAGCATACAAAAAAAAGTTAACTTTCCTGGGTTAAGCTATTCTAAAATAAAAGTTAAATAGTAATTCTCGTACTGAAAAGCAACTGCGTAATCTGCGCCCATAACCTGACAGAGTTAGACCAGTTTAATAAAACGATGAGATATTGTTTCAAAAGATTCTTTGAGCTACATTAAAAACACGTCTTTACACTAGAACGATCAAGCACGGAAGAGAAAGTATGATTGTAAGGTGTTGAATTAGCTAACAAAGGCAAAATTTAAAATTGAAGGCGGGAATTCAAAAAAAAAACTTTTTACTTTAATAATTTCTACGTGGACATGCACAAAAAAGACAATATATACATATGCTGATAAGTTTCGAGATTTTTCAATAGGTAGTAACACTGGACAGTAAATATGACTTATTTCGAGAGGCTCATCCATCACTTGTTTATTTGTGAAGTTTCATTACATTCATCTTTTGATTCACAAACTAAGTCGTTACAGTGACGCTACTTTCGCCGTCGTAAATCAATATAAAGTAAGGAATATCACATCTTGATGAAACGTTATTTTTTTATGGAAAAAAAACTTCTGAACAATAATTGCAAAGGATAGAGACATGCTAACCTACATCTGTTTGTCTGAAGATAACAGTTTTTCGGGGGTCCAGTAAATTTAAAATGGGCGATACAAGCAACAAAGATGCACTTTTTTCTGGAAGATCAAAAGAGACTACGAATGCGGAAATTATAAAGCAAGCGCATCGAATCAGGAAGCGAAGTTGCGTGAGTTGGTAAGGGCTAAGGGCATCTTTAAGCAAAAGTAAATGTACGTTATGCACGCTATTTTGAAGATGAAAAACCTGTCGGCATAATGGGCGCCAGTTTACTGATATTCGACCAAAAGCAGCGTACATCGATGATTTAAAGGTCACAGCGTAATCGAGCTGACTTCTTTCGATGCTATGCGACGATAAATGAAATATGGGTCCGTTACCATGCCCCTGATTTAAATAAGCAGTCTACAGAGTGACTGAAGAGCTACAAATATGAATCAAAGCAACCAAAACAACAACGCTTAGCCAAGAAGGTAATAATCTCCAATTATTCAGGATGCAAAAGCAACAGTCTTCATTGATTACCTGCAAAAGGGGAAAACTATTAGAGACGAGTACTATGCAGCGTTGGTTAATAAAATCAACGACAAAAGTAAAAAACATTTGTATCTTCACGATAATGCACCATCACACATGTACTTTTAAGCGATGGTTAAATTGGGTTAACTAATCGTATGATTCGAAGCAGTTGCTCACCCACCATTTTCTCCAGACTTGACCCCCAGAAACTATTATTCCCAAACTTCAAATGGTCACTCTAGGGAATGAGATTCAGATTGAATGAGGAAGTCATTGCAAGTGCCGAGGCATATTTCGGAGGTTTGGATGTTTCGTACTACAGAAAGGGCATTGAAATGCTGGAAAATATCAATCTTAAGTGTATTGCCCTCAAAAGCAGTCATGTTGAGGAATAAATATATATTAATCCGTTCAAAAAATGCATGCTTTCATTAAAAATTCTGGAGTCTGTCCGTAAATGTAGCATGTGTAAAATTGATAACTACTCTCCTGTGGAAGTCAGTTAAAAATTTAGAATATTTTGTTCAAACTCCAGCGTTCTTTAAAATAATTTTTCTATTGAGTCGCTATCATGCTAGCATTTATATAATTATTAGCTGTTATTAAACTTATGCACCAGTAAATCCAGTACAACCGTTAATATAATTATGAGCATTCCAAACATAACCCAGTTTTTTTGTTAATTCAACATATGAACTACATTTTCTTTTTGGGTAACAATTTTCTGCGAAATTATGAACTCCATCCTTGTAAACCGGATAACACGTTGATTATGTTCGGATTAAGTAACCACGTTACATGAATATCACAGGTGATGTATCAAGAGCACATCATACTAATCTTTTTCAATTCTGATAGGTGGCTCATGGTTGTTGCTACATCTTGTAGCCTCCACTATTATTCAATACCGAAGAATTAAATAACGATACTCAAATTGTATCGGCTAATTTATCTTTTAAGACACGGCAACATTAAATTTGCTTCTTGGGATTTTCTCTCTAAACTAAATTCTTCTTCCAATAAGTTTTATATCGTTGGGAGTATTTAGTTCAAGACTTTCATCAGAAACTCATTCAAGTTTTCATATGATAGGAATCAAAGACAACTGAGAAAATTTTCTGCAAGATTCTAGTTTCCAGCTGATAAAAGTGAGTAGTTGTGCAAGCGGAGCAGTGCAATGTTATGTTCTCTTCCGTTTTGCTGGTAAGAAGTTTCAATATTTCAATTTAACTGATATTTCAAATTTCGAAGAAAAGCAATCAAAAGGGGTTAGTTTATGATCAGACCGAAGAAGAAGTTACAAGTTTCAAGATGATTACAATCAACTGCATACCATATTTTGAGTATTTAACCTAAATGAAAATAAAGTCGGTGTATCACCGAAAAGCTTATCATGTAATATTGCTTTTGCTTTTTCGGAAGTTCAAGTAACTAAATTTATTTTCAAATCAATTGAATTAAATACATTCAATTTGAAAAAGCATAAAAATAACCTGAGTCTTCTTGCCAAGGGTTTTATGTGAGTTGGCAATAAACAGAGTGCGGCAGCATAGTTTCATTTTTTAAAATCTTAATTAAACTCATTGTGTGAATTAGAAAATTGTAATTTGTTTTTTTTTTTTTATGATGTAGGTGCATATCCAAAGCTTTGTTTTACATAATTTTGAAGATCAAATCAGGTAGGTGAGATCCCCCATTCTCTATACACTCAATAAACCAATTTCTGGCGTTCATCATGGCTCTTGCTAGCATAATTGGGATAATATGGATAATGGATGTGGATATGGAAAGTGAACCCTTGTGGGGTCTTTAGAAGACCCACGTTCGAATATATAAGGGATTTTAGAAAACCCAGTAGAAAAAGCCAAAAGGAGCCAAGTAAGGGGAGTTCAAGGCCAGACGTATGATTGTGCACAAGACGCCATGGAGATAGCAAAATTCAAGCTCTCACTACCTCAATATTCTCATGTGATCCAATAGGCTGAGCGACTCCAACTCTTTATTATGTCACACTTGCAGTTTTTCTAAACGCAGTAACAAGCGTAACATTAATTTTCTATACATGGCAGAAGCAAACGAGGCTAAATTAGAGCGATTTTGAAGGGCTCGCTGGGTTGTAATCATAGAACATCCACGCAAAAAGCAGGCCTCAATGGAAAAAGCGCGGCATTCACTGTTCTACTTCATAATGGAAACTAAACAACAAACTTGGTAGATCTGAAACCGTCTAAAACGTATAAATGTAGAAAAATTGTGGGAAGGGGCGATCGAAAATACGTAAAAGTACTCTCCGTTTATCTCAATTATGCTACCTATAGCCGTTGTGGTTAATTTGATGCCGAGAAAACAATAAAGATTTGAAGATATTTTTGAATAGCTTTTTATATTATTAGTCTTTCCCTAGTGTTCCTCCGTATAAATCCATTGAGCCCGTCTTCCAATTTCAAAATACGAGCAGCGTCGACCAAGTCAGACTTGTGTTTCCTCGGTTTCCCCATTGGTTTCCGCTCTTCAGTTTATCCTACGAATACTTCGTTGAGCATCCGCATTTTGTTCACACTACTCACATGGCCAGCTCATCGTAGCTTCCGAAGTCTTACAATCTTTGAGACCTCCGGCTCGTCAAAAGTTTAATACAACTTATAGTTGTATCAAATTCGCTATTGATTCGCGTCTACCTTCACTCCAATTATCCGCCTCAGGACCCGTCTTTCAAGGGTGTTAAATATATATTTGTGGGTGCTTGAGTTAAGGTTCATGTTTCACACCCATAGCATAGCACCGGTTTTATCGCAGGTTTGTATCTTTGGAGGTATGCTTCCATAGTTTTCGAACTATAACCTGTCACCTTTTTTGTGGAAAGGGAATATAATTGTTTGGCGCCACTCGTACGGTGTATATTTTTGTTGCCAAATATGCAGTATGATTTGATGAATGGCTTTCTGAACACCGCTGCCACCATATTTGATGAGCTCCACTTGAATCTCATCGATTTCCGGCGCTTTATTATTCTTTTGGGCTTTGATGCAGAGTTAGTGAAGCCAATGGAAGCTCTTCAAGTTATCTTTCGGCTCCGATGCTCTCAAGCCATGCGGAGGGTTAAGGAGGTTCTTGAAATATAATGCCCTTCTTTTCTTAATCCTATTTTCATCAGCGATCATGTTGCGGATGTCGTCACGACAGAGCGTGGTCTAGGATTGATAACCTTGTTTCAAGCTTTTCACTACTTTGTTTGTTTGTGCTGTAGTGCTGTTCACTAGACTTGCAACGATGCTTCTCAATTGGTTGTCATAGTATTTTCTTTTCTTAGTTTAAATTATCTCATTCGCTGCTTTTCTGAGATTCTTATAATGTTCTATCTTTACCCTGGCTAGCTAGGAACCTAAAAACTGCTTGTACGCCTGATGCTTCTTATCTCACGCATTCTGGCACTCATCATCGAACCAATTATTTATTTTACGCTGAGTTTGATGTCCAATCGTCTGTTCTGCCATGGTTTTAATCACCACTTCCACTTACACCCATAGCTCGTCGCTTGTTTACAGTGATGGGTCTAATAAGATGGGAGCAAGCTGGTTGTGTAATTTTTCGCCACAGACACCGTTTGGAACCTTGCGAAGTCGAATTTTCGTAGAGAGCTGGTCTTCGCCTAATACACTTTTGACATACGATACTGAAAAGTTAATTTGATAAGGTAATGATTCTAGTTACAATTGGTCCCTCGGTATGTACGGATGTCAAGTATGCTATTCAACGTTGTTGGATTCGATCATAGTCAATTGGACTTTGTTTATTGCCACCCGGTGGTACCTAAGTCATTTTGTGTATGCATCAATATTGGGAAGTAAGTCGAATGTTTGACTAGATTTCCGCTACATGCAAAGTCAATCACGTGTTGGTTGTTGTCATTTACGTCACCGTGGAAGCTTTATCATCCAGTTGTTCCCCAATGAGAAAGCTCATTGCTAACCGTCGCATTGAAATCATTCAGAATTGTTTTTTTGTCGTTTGTAGGCAATGATTCGACTCGCCTTTACTGGTAATTATAGAATTTTTATTTCCTTTCCCTGTCCTTTTCGTTGGTCGAGACATGAACATTTATCAGCCAAGTTTTGAAAAGTTTACTGTGATATGGATTGCACACAATCTGTTATAGACTGGCTTAAAATCAATAGCGTGTAATTTAAACTCCCTATCCAGAATAAATGACAGTCTGAACTCCCACTTTTCAGTGCGCTTCTCACGTTTGAATATTGCGTGCAATCTCATGACTTGAATATCAATTCCAGTCTCATTTGTTTCTTTGATTACCAGTCTGTTTAATTTATATTAACTGGCCGGTTGTAAAAGGTCGTTAACAGCGCCAGATTGTTCAGTGATCTTACATTCCAAGATCCAATGCCATAGTCCATTTTTTGGCTGCAAGGTCGGTGCTGTGGGTCAAATTCGTTCCAATGCGCTTTTGCAGATTTTGTAAGAATGTAGGGCTTACCAAGGGCAGGTAGTTAGGTCGTCACCCAACCTCCAACCCAACGGCATGGCTGTTACTTGCGATTCCGTTATCATGCGCGGAAAGACTTGTCATCACCCTCTTACATCACCAGAAAGGAAGTATAATTAGGATTTAGTAGAAGAGCTGTACGAGTATATGTTTTTACAATAATTGACATTTCTCGGCATTTAGTGTCCCATCATTGGGGAACCATTAAACTCAGTGTGCGACCCTAACAATTTCCGAACAAGGGCAAAGTATGAATAGGGTGGGTTGTTCGTATGATACGGCAAAGAGCAATGCCTCTTTAATGTTTCAAATGCATTGGCTATGGTCACACCACACAAGTATGCAAAGGACCCTATGCTACAAATGCGGTGAAATGGGACATAAAAGAAAAGAGTGTATGAAGGAGGCACACTGTATTCTTTGCAAGGATGCTGATCCGAGACATGATTTTGGACTCGTCTTGGGATCAGGAAAATGCCGGATTTTTTAGGAAGCCCCAGCCAAGGCAAAATCAGAACTTCGATGACCCGCATCCTGCAGCTAAACCTACATCGCAGTTCAACCGCCCAAAATCTGCTTGTGCAGTTTGCGAGGGACATGAAAGCCGACTTCTTGCTGCTGAGTGAGCAACACCATAATAAATGTTCAACATCATGGTATCTTGACGAAACTGGCACTGCCACCATCTGGATTCGGAATAGTGATTTCCAAGCGGAGAGTTGTCGACGGGGGGGATGGTTTCGTGTGGGCTCGGTGCTCAGGGACCACCTTCCTTAGTGTGTATTTAACGCCGAACGAATCGATATCATTTTCCCAAGCCGAACTCAATGCTCTCGAGGGCACTGTCTCGAATGCAGGCGGCAAAGTGCTCGTTGGGGGAGACTTCAACGTAAAAGCAATCGAATGGGGTATGCCTCAAAAAGACCCACGGGGAAAACGAATCCTAGAAATGGCAGCCAGGACGGCACTCGTCAGATTAAACACCGGAAATACGCCGACTTTTTGCCGTATTGGCTGTGAAGGAACTATACCGGAGCTGACATTCACCTCGGAATCCTTAGCACGGAGAGTACACAATTGGAAAGTATTAGAGGACTATTCAGTCAGTGATCATCAGGGCATTCTGCTTGCGATCAGTGCTGCTTTCTCCCCATGTCCGTGCTCTTGGCGATCTCGGTTCATTGTGATACTCACAGCAGGTGAGCCGCTGCATAGAGCTTCGAAGGGGACGGAAGAACTGGCAGCTCAAAACGTGGTAAACTCAACTATGGGCATCATAACGGCTGCTTGCTGTGCTTCTATGCCCCATCGAAGACCCCGGCACGGCAAGCTCCCAGTGTACTGGTGGTCCACTAAAATCGCTGAAAAGCGAAGGGGGCGTCACAAGCTTCAACGTGAGGCTCAACGGGTGTGGACCCTAGTGGCAGCATATAAGTCCACCAGGAAATGTCTTCGCAAATTGATTAACAATAGCAGAGCTTGCTGCTGGCAAGACCTAGTGGACAATGTGAACAAGGATCCGTGGGGCTTTGGCTACAAGCTGGTCATGGGGAAACTTGGTGCCCTACCAAAACCTTGTATACATGATGCGGAAAACATGGACGCGATAATGTGGGGACTCTTCCCTGCCCATCCTGTCCGTGTTGATGCTGTCCATGGTGAAACAGCAGTCGAGTGCCCACTCTTCACACAGCTGGAACTGGAGGAGGTAGTCCTCTCATTGAAAGCGAGGAAGGCTCCAGGTCCAGATGGTGTTCCAGATGAGGTGTTGCGGCTCGTCTATCACCATTTTCCTGACTTGCTGCTCAGCACATTCCCGGAAGGTGGCGAAGCTCGTGCTGATCAGCGAGGGGAAGGGGAATCCCGAATCGCCGTCTGCATACCGCCCATTATGCATGCTAGACACGGCTGGGAAAGTCCTAGAGAAACTCATCAAGGGAAGACTCACTGACGTAATTCGTGCCGCTGGGCACCTATCTCCTCAGCAGTACGGCTTTAGAGCAGGACATTCTACTATTGATGCGATTGCTCACGTGATGAGCGCGGCCCAAAAGGCAGAGGCACATAGTCGTACCAATCGACGGATCGTTTTTTTGGTGACCCTTGGTGTCAGAAACGCCTTCAGCTCCGCTAATTGAGCGGATGTTCTAGATACACTGGAAAACTCTTTTCAAGTTCTAGAATATCTAATGAGGGACTACCTAAAGAACCGAAGCCTGCTCCATGACGAAGGATGGCTGTTATATCGGGTGTTGCCCAGGGATCTATCCTTGGTCTAGACGTGGGGAATGTATCTTACGACGAGCTACTGAGGCTGGAGATACCAGATGGGTTGCGCTTGATCGGCTATGTTAATGATGTTACGGCTCTGGTCGCTAGACGCACCGTTGAATAGGCGCAACTTAGGCTAGGTATGCTAATGTGCCAAGTGAGAGACTGGATGACTGCTCGCAGGTTCAGTTTAATACTGGAAAAAATCGAAGTGGTCATCTTGACAAAAAAGAGAATCTCTAGAGTAAGGATGATTGGTATTGGAGACATACAAATCGAATCAAAACCAGCGGTGAAGTACCTGGGGCTACTGATCGACTCGAAGAAGAGTTTCTCTGAGAAAATCAGGGCAATGGCTGAGAAGGCTGCTTCGGGAGTATCAGCTCTGAGTCGACTTATCTCTTACGTAGGGAGACCCAGCCCATCAAGAAGACGCCTCTTAATGAGTGCTGTAGGTTCAGTGCTACTATACAGAGCAAAGAAATGGGGTGACGCTCTCAGTAAGGAGGTTTACTGGAAACGCCTGGCACAAGTACAGAGAAGAGGAGCGCTGAAGATGATATCTTCGTATCGGAAGTCTCTGATTTGGCCGTGAAAGTCATTGCAGGCGTGATACCTGTCGGCCTTCTTGCTAGAGGGTGCCGCGCTATTTACCTGCTTCGAAACGAGGATGTTGTCCGCGAGGAGAGACAGCGCTCACTCAACGATTGGCAGCAGTCTTGGGTGAATTGCACGAAGGGAAGGTAAACTGCGCGTCTCATCCCTGATGTGAGACCACGGTTTAATTAAAGGCATGGTGAGACTGACTTCTTTCTGACCCAGCTTTTGAGCGGGCATGGTTGTTTTCAGTCTTACCTGCATAAAATTGGTAAGTCACCGTCCCCTAATTGTCAGCACTGCCCAGAAGAGGAGGGCAATACCTGCCACACATTTTTTGCATGCAATAAATGGGTCAGGCTGGGAAGGAACCTCTACAAGGAGACGGGAGAGCTCAACCCGGATAATATAGTTGCGGTGATGCTCGAATCAGTTGACAAATGGAACCAGGTGGCACATTATGATCGGGCAGTCCTAAAAGATAAAAGGGACTCACAGCAGCCGTGGGCGTTGGGGCTGGAGGATCGCTTGTCTAGCACATCCTCTTCCCCCTGCCCTCCCGCTAGAAGAGGAATCCCCCAGCTTGAAAGCACCACACGGCGTAACAAAACGAGACCTGGCGCGAAGTAATGCGTCAAACGGTCTCAGGCTATGTTCTCGGATTGACAGAGGAGGTGTTTAGTGGGTAGTTCAGTCACCTTCGTGCGAACATGGGAGTCCCAGACCCTGTGCGTAAATAGGAATTCACCTCCCTACCACCAAAAAAACCATTGACTAACATTTGTTCGTTGGATTTAGGATGAGGGATCGTGGATACTGTGGGTTGGAGAAACAATGTGAATCCCTCCTCCTGTCTCAACCAGACTTGAGACCGTCTGCGGCGGAGCTCAAACAATTATTTACATAATAAAAATAAGTGTATTCGACTATTCCTCTATTCAATCGCACGTAACTTGTTTTAAGATTTCTGGTTTGCATTTTATGCTTTTCAGCAACTCGCTCAACTCGCCGTTAGCGACAAAAGCCTCTATTCGCAATGCTTTTGCATTAGCTTTTTGGCTTCAGGTCTTTGGATTATGAAAATAGTTTCCGACGCTTTGTGTCGTCACCCTTAATTTTGCAGAAGCAAGTGTATGATGGACTTTGCATAGTGTATTAAGGCAGTTCATCCTGATTGCGTACAAAATAGTGGTTTTCTACAAAATGAATTGCTTTTCTGAATCTTTTTCTAATATAACACTAATTGATTTTGAGATGCTATTAAGTTTGGCTTGGAGAAAAAAAAATGTTTGCTCCTGGCGTGAGTGGCATAAGTCTTTAATTTTCAATATTATAAAAGGATAAAGTTTGGCATTTGTCCATAAAACTTGATTTCAATTCTGTAACCTTCCAATATCTGGTAGGGAAGTTTACATGAAATTTCAATAATGAAGAAATAAGCTGTTTTTGCATTTGATGTCACGAACTAATTATTTTTTGCACAAAAAATAGGAAAAAAAATCACTTTTTTTATTTTAAAGATGTGCTTTGTTCTTATTTATCCACCTTTGAAGAAAATTAAAGATGTTGAAATTTAGAAAATTAATTATACTTGATGTTAAATTTAATAAATTTTTAAAATTTTAGCAAGTGCTTAATTTCCTTCAAGGACGATTTTTAAAGCAAGCTCGATCGAATAAGATCAAACTCTTACAAAGCCAGAAAAATTATATGTTAGCCAAATAATTATTAAGGATTTCTTCAAAAAGCCTGCTGTTGATGTCGCGCACCATCTAGCATCTTCGTCCCATTATGTTGAGTCTTGTTGAACATATCTAAAGCTGAAAAAATTAGAAGAAGACTTTCATGCAATAGAAACAAATAGTTTTTGTATTTCTTGTTCTTATTATGACATTACGATTTTTCGTTTTCGTAGTATAAACTTTGAAAAAATTTGGAAATAATATTTGAAATATACAAGTCATAAGTCTTACACCATCCTATGGCTTATGTTTGTCGTATTGGATCGGCAGACTTCAACAGCTATGCTTAAGTCTATACCATAAACAAATATATATATCTAATTTCAGAAAATTACATTGAACTAGTGATGCCACAATAAATCTGTATTGAGCCTTTTTCATGAGTTATTTGCAGCACAGTGGCTAAAAAATATATTATGCAATTGATTGCTCCAAGAAATTTGGATCATTTCTCAAATACGTAGAAAGTACTTATGGACAAAAAATAACGTAGTTACATGTTGGGTAGATAGACCTTCGCTCATGTCAGAAGGGTTGTGTACTCAACTTACAAAATGCAACGAATAAAGTCAAGAGACGTGTCAAAGAGATGTGCACATTTAATAGAAAATCCAATTTTTCTCCATTTTCAATGGTACTCATTTATTTGTTGTTCCATGTATTTCCCTTGCCTGTGCTCCTCCTGAAGCAAAAAATGGCAGTTTTGAAAATGTCTCATCAAGACCCTCCATTTGATTCCATATCGGCTACATTTGATGATTTTTTTTAGGGGCAACTCCCTTATATGGGGAGACCCCCCTTGCCTTATAAATTTGTTCATTTTACACCTACATACAAAATTTGATGTTTCCAAATTATATAGTTTGCGAAAAAAATTGCTGTGACACACGGACGGACAGACAGATCGCAATTTTAGTAGGGTTTCGTGAAATTATTTTACAAAACACTAAAAAATGTAAAATTTTCTGTGGTCTTGAAAAATACGTAAAATACATAAGAATACGTAGACCTGGCAACGCTACTGAACAGGGTTGAGACAAAACTTTATAGTTCCACCTTTTGAACGAGACGATTTGCGTTTCGCTACGACATCAACCGACTGAATGGCGCGCATTTTCAAAAAGGAGGTTATGCTACTACATTCTGTACGATGTAGTATTCAAATGAAGATAGTAAGAATTGTTTTTACAACTTTAAACTATTTCTACCGTAGGGTTACCCTCGTCTGAGTTGAGACACATTTGATTGCCTTCTTGTATCCAAGATGCTCTGAACAACAACTGAAGCTCATCTAGAACACATTGGTTTACTCGAGTTCATAAGTCGAGCTAGCACAACGATGGGGAAAATGGGGAGACTACACGAGTGTGTTTAGAAAAAAGGAAATATTTAATGCTATATAGAAGTAAAGTATGGGCCCTAAAGAGCAAACCCGAAAATGCAGCGGACATATTCGAACGCAAAGTGCTCCAGACAATCGACGGTCCAGTGAAACAAGAAACGGAGTGGAGACTACGTTACAAAGACGAGTTTTAAGAACTTTTTTATGAACCTCCTGTATCTACATGGCTCGTCTATTGCAAATTGTAGAAGGAACGGAAGCAAACTGGATACCTATAAGAACATTGAAAAGTAGAGTACAAGGTGGTCGTTCAGTGGAATGACTTAGAACACGATGGGAAGACATTATAGAAGCTGACAGCAGGTTCTTGCTAGGAGTGCATAGCTGATTGACAATATCGCAGAACCCTGATGATTGGAGGAGATTAGTCCAGGAGATTAAGGCCCGAATTTGGCTATTAAAGAATGGATGATGATGATGATTCGATGTTATAATGTTGTTGTTTTAGGTTTAAGTATGACTCTAGTACATAAAATTGTTTCACACAACTCCATGCAAATCCTTGTGTGAATTTGAAGCCAATAGGGTTTGTGATGGTACAATAAGATTTTTTAATCAATTGAATTGCCTATACATTAGATGCTAAGAACATCAAAATACGATAGGAAGTCAATCACTCTTTAAAAAAATGTTCTTCTTCATTGTAACACTATAGCTCTTTCTTGGTACTCGCTACCAGCGTACAGAGTCTCCACTGTCTTGGTTCTTTGATAAAATTTTTTATTATTGTTAAAATTACTATCAAGAAATTATGAGTTGCATAATATTCAACATTGATTTTATTTTTATTAGCGGTTCTCAAGACGGCTTTATAAACAATCCTTTCTATACGTAAATATTTTTTAAACTTGCAACCTATTACAGCAATACAATGATATGATTTTCTTGAAAATCCGGAGCAACCTTTCCTCAAATTTTAAATAAATTACACCCTAAGCCACATGCCTACATTTTCTTCGAGCTTCTACATATGCAATTTATATGAAATGCGAAATGGATAAAGCCATGAATGGAAGACAACTCGTGTAAATACATCTTCTTCGGTAAATATAGCCTTGAAAATTCTCCAAACATATTTCAGCAAAGTCAATTTTCTTCTTCTGCATAAATCGATATACTCATGCATGTTTCTTAATGGGATTTGCTGTATGACAAGAGTGTGATTTTCTCAGGAAATAGCATCAAATCCTAAATGGATGAAGTGTCTGCAAGCAACAACAAACTTTACTTCCCCTTTATAAAAAACGACTGGCTGTAGTTGGGGATTTTCGAAGTGATGTAATTCTAAGCAACACCAATCTGTTAATATGAGTTTTTCGAGGAATATATATACGAGTATATTTTCATTCAGATCTCTCACTTTCTTGGGTTATATTTTGCAATTCTATTCCCTGATATAAATGTTCTTAATAATGGTTTAAAAAGTTAGCTCAATGATATTGGGTATGAATGACAAAACGGTTTCAAATGAATTAAATTAGGAACTCAAGAAAAACAAGTTAAGTAGGCAGAAGAGCACTCCTACCAAAAAGGCCTTGTAATCTAAGGTGTCAAAATAATTTTTTGAAGTCATCTGTATGTCACAGCAGTTTTTCTCCGAAATTTTTGAAGCTACTGCCATGAACCTTTGTAGAAAGGTCAGAAGTGATGACTTCTTGAAAGTTTTGGAGTGTAAATGATTTATCAATTTTACGATTTCTGGAATAAAATCTTAACGGTACCTTTAAATTCAATAACATTCAGTACACAAATGGCTATTTATAAGATAGACTTACTTTTTAACGAAGTTATAGCATTTTGAATTTTTCTGTATTACTATGGAAACATATCCGCTTTTTATCGACTCACTACAGGTTTACTAGAATTTTCATGAAAGTTTCAGGAATGATAGGTATCATGAATATCTTTGGGAATTGGTTCAACTAGTGGCATCAGTAATCGTGAGACAAAATAGTGGCTGTTTCTATTGCGAAGATTGAATAATTTTGAGTTATTTTTCCCCAATTTCAACGTTTAAAGTACACGCTTTTAACACTTGATTCAATTTAATGAATGACTGAACATGAGTACCTACAATTAGTACTCATATGTGAAATAAGTCGAGGAGGCAGGAGAGAGCTCCTAGCAGAAGCGCTGTGTAGCCATTCTAGGGTTTGAAAAAAATTGTCGGATGCCATAAATCGATGATTTGAATTATTCACGCAATACTTGTTTAAATAAATGAGTAAGCAGGATAGTGCTCCTAAGGGTTCCTTTTGCCACCCTCTAGACTCTCTAATGAATAAAATTACCTTTTTCTCTCAGATTCTTATAGTTTTAATCAAGATATTTCATTTGATACCCAACTCAACTACCTTTGACTGAAAACATTTTTAAGGACCACTCCGATATCGGAGAGCACCCCCTCAAAAAATTTAAATTTTTAAGTAAGACCTCAATTTTTGAGAGACCATCATTTCTGACCCTTCCACATAGTTTGAGCATTATAGCTCTTAGAGTTTCTGAGGAACCTTGCTGTAACGCACGGGCAGACCGATAGACGGATAGAAGGACAGACGGACAGATGCAAAGATGGACAGATGAACGGACGGGCTGACAAACAGACAGATGGGTCGCGAAACCATTATGTTTTCGTAAAAAAAATTGTCACAAAGACCTAAAAATCGTTCATATTCATCCAAAAGATCCAAAGTTTCATTCCTAAGCACATAACGGCTCATTGAACCTATTCAAGTAAACCACTTTTCCTTAAATTTTCATTAAAATCCGAAAATAATGAGAGGGGCTTGGTCGATTTGAAATATTGTACATATTAACTATCAACATGTGCTATTGTTTTTGTAATTCCATACAATTTAAGTGGCGATAACTCACTTAGTTATGATTTGATTTGCATAAAATTTCGTAGACATAAGGGTCCTTTAACAACCGACATAAATGTTAAACGTTGAGAAGTTGAAAGGCATCGTTTTGATTTTCGGGGGAAAGTGTAAAATTTACAAATTATACTATTATTAATAGAGTTGAGTGAATTACGATTTCAGAGGTATTTGTTGCTCTTGTACTCATAAAGACCTGTTGTCATGGTTTTTTCAAATTTTTGGCTCAACAGGGTCTCATCGCTAGGGGGGTGCCACAAATAATGTTCATAGATTTTGCCTCCCTCTGAACACCTATTGCAAAAATTACTTTTTTCACATTCTGAATTTTCTAACATCTTTCATTTAATACTCTACTCGACTATATTTGATGAAAAAAAAATTTTTAAGGGCCACAACGTTTTGACGGGGGAATCCCTTGAAAACGTTTCAAATATTTGATTAGTTTCTGGAAAAAATTTTTGTAACGCACGGATAGATGGACACACGGGCCGATGCATGGACGGGCCGACAGACAAAACGTGAAACTAGTTGGTTTTTGTAAAATTTCTTTCACAAAGCCCTAAAAGCCATGGAGGTACATCCAATAACAAATAACATATTGGTTGATAGTAAGATTTAACATTTTCGGCAGGAAACTGTGTAATGATTTTCGAAGTACCCGTGTAGGACACGGGTACCGATGGTCTGGCACAAGTGTCAGCGAGCTATAAACAACACCGAGCTCAGCTAACTAGCTTCGCTTAACGACCGCGTACGCGTGCTTGACGACTAGCATTTGCGGGATCATATGAGGCGGGTTCTTATCGAGCCACGAAGCTACACTACAAAATACTTATCACGCGTACTCTACTCTACAAGACGTACCGATCAATTTTTATTATAGTTAGAAATGTTCTTTTAAGTGTCAGTTAAGCTACTCTACGGTAATTCAATATTTTTTTGCCTCGTTAAAGTTAGCGGACACGGAGGCTGGAGACAAACGCAAACACTACACAAAAAGCAACGGTTACTTTCTCCGAAGAAGGTCGTTGCATTACAAGTGGAATGCCAAACATAAAGATGTTAAAGTGGCTGAAGTGAACCACTCATCTCTGCCTAAAGGATGGAAACTTGACGGATGTAGTTTGGTTTTACACTAGTAAAACAACAAACTAAGCAGTTTCGACGGGGTGACCACCTTATCTCTTCAGGAGCAGCCACTCCTGATCACCACGGGGCTGCCCGACTGCCATTTAAGTGATTCTTTAAAAGATCCTTATGCTCTATATTTTTCAACAAAATTTACAGAAGTTATAACCATTTGAATTTTTTCGAATTACAACAAACATATACTATTTTTCTACTACAAGGGCTTTCCATCGAATCGGATATTACACTTTTGATTTGATCTTCTCCATATTTTCAGATAAGATGAATAAGAAAAATAGGTTAATGTAAGTTTATGATTTTAGCAATATTGGAACAAAATGTTGGGTGGTTGAAATGGAATTCTATTAATGCAAGAATATATTTGTTGTGCATGTCTTAAAAACATCTCTTGAATTAAATCGTACTACATATCTTTATATCGTAGGTTAAGTACAAAACCCTTTTGACATGAGCGTAGTTCTGTCTACCCAACTTGTATTCTTTGCCTTCAATACTCATCTGGTCAGCTCCTCAGATGAGTAAAAAGTGGATGGGCTAAGCCCATATAACATGCATAGGAGAGCATGTGACCGGTTTCTGCTCTCTTGCAAGGGATCTGTCTGTCATTTCCTCTCCGTCTTTCTCTTGCCGCTCACTTTCTTGTTCCAGAAGTCCGCTGGATTGGATCTGTCTGTCAAGTTAAATGATGCAAATTGGACACCGAATGGGCCAAATTGAAAGTTTCGTCGCAAATGTTGTCCGATATTAAAACTTTGGAAAGTGTTGGCGATCTGAGTTCATTCCAAGCTTTTAAACATTCTATTGTGCTTTGTGAATCGAACAACTTTAACGTGTGACACTGTGAATTTAATTTACAATTTCGTGTATAGTCGAAATGGATCTGTAGGTGTTTCCTTTGACAGATAATGTATGTATATTTTGATGTTTTGCATGTTTTTCTCATAAGTCTGAAGGTTTATCAGATACAAAACAAAATTTAAGTAATGCATAAAAATTTGTTTACATTGGGCAGCAGCCATGTTTAACTGTGCAATTTAGCGCTCTGGTAGGTTGTAAGCAAAAGCATAGCAGTAGAAAAAGTGGAGCAGGGGTTTTTGCGTCACATGGTTGTCCACTTCAGTATTATTTAATTACTCAATGGTCAGCTTATTGCTGTTTTCCTAGTTTTATGCTTCCGGATAAAAATTCAAGGAGATCAATTGTATCAATCGCTGCTGTAACGAAGTTTCTCTTCTTTTAAAAGTTTCACCAGGCCACAGGTTCTTCTAAGCAGTAAGCCTTCAAATAAATTCCAAGCAAATATGACAAGTGGCTTTAGATCTTACTGAGTATTTTTGCAAACCCACCCTGCATTTTGATTAACCTTTTATCAGACACAATCTTAATCCTTACGCGTAAATTATGTATGTTAGCAGGGAATAATTTTCATTGTGACAATTTATATGCAAGTAAATTTGTTTATTTTAGTTGAAAATACAACCAAAAATTATCACCGTTTTTTATACACCTAAAATTAATAATAGAAACTTGAGCTTCAAATTGAAATTGAAAATAAATATCTACTTTAGATAAAACATTAAAGAAATTCTCTGTATTAAAATGCAATCAAAAATTTAAAAAAGTCTCATTGGCACCTTCAGTTAGAAAGCTTGATTTCCCGTAGGTAACCTTCATTTCGAAAAGCCAGTAATAATTTTACTAGCGACCATTTTTAAAGTCAGGCCATGTTTAATGAAAAAGTTTGTTTTGTGTAAATACATTCAATATAAGCTGTTTCCGTCAAATCAAATCAAAGTTTAACTCTGGGTTGGAAAAACGTATTAAATTTATTTGAAAATGGCAGGTAAAGATGCTACCTATTAAATTTTCGACTTTTTATCCGATTTGAATGATTTTGTTGCAGAATATAAGATCTTGTTTTAATAATCCATAACCCCATCGTCATAAAAACACGTTGAAAGATATCAAATCGCACATTTGAAGCGCCACGATTTGAAATGTAGCTATACATTTATCAGATATGGCAATTTTTTGTGTTAAATTTGTCCAATTTGAATCAAAATAGAGATTTTAAAGCCTTTAAAATTTTGGACTCCCACTAGACAACACTTTGTTTTTGAGGTCTGAGCTCTAACAGTTGTAGGTTTTGCTAAACCATGGAACTTCATTACCATTGGTTAAGATTTTTAAGTCACAACTGCAATAACAATATGTATAGTGTCGGAATTTTTTTGCTGCCGTACGTACAAACGTTAAAATAAAATCGATTTTACCTTAAACCACAGAATTTATTTAATAAAAAGGTAAATGTACATTTCGGAAACAATCGTGTTCCTTCTTCAGTACCAACTGACTTATTTGTCTAAAACATCAACCTTATATACAAACAATATTCAACGAACGAGAAAACCAATTAAAAACATCTGGGCGAGGCGGAAAATGCTATTAAAAAGCGAAGAGGGAATAACGACATACGATCGGCAGTCGCGCAACACATTGTCGAATCAGGACATATGATCAAGACGGACAATTTGAAGGTCATAAGTCAGGTAAGCGACATACGGAAGCTAGATATCATCGAAAGTATTGAGATTCAAAAAATCCCACAACAACAGCGAATGAATCATGATACAGGTAACGCGTCATCACCCCTATTCAAGTTCATTTGAGTATATCCTCAGCATGAGGTTGATGTTTTAGACAAATAAGTCAGTTGGTACTGAAGAAGGAACACAATTGTTTCCGAAATGTACATTTACCTTTTTATTAAATAAATTCTGTGGTTTAAGGTAAAATCGATTTTATTTAAACGTTTGCAATAACAATTTTTGCACGTTTTTCAGCATTTGAGCGGCCACCATTTGGTTTCAGACTGCTCGATTATGAGCTTTTTATCGTGAGCGTCGTCACACAGCTCAATGAATTCCAGACATTGGTCACAACAAAAATCCCGAATGTTCATCTAAATTCGCCGCTATTTTGTTTTTGTGCGGCCAATTTGGCTCGTTAACGAATTTAGCCGAACAGTTTTACTGAAAGTATGTTGAAAAGTGGGGCGGAACTGCGTCCTTTAGGGCGGTCCCAAGTTTTGTTACATCCATATATATATATATATATATATATATATATATATATATATATATATACATATATATATATATATATATATATATATATATATCCGGATGTAACAAAACTTGGGACCGCCCTAAAGGACGCAGTTCCGCCCCACTGTATATATATATATTACATATATATACATATATATATATATATATATATATATATATATATATACACACAATATACGTTTGAATATATAATGGAAAGTCGAAAAAGTATTCAGTCTTTTTAGGTCTTTGTAAAAAAATTTTTTACAAAGACCTACTAGTTTCGCGACCTGTCTGTCCGTCTGTCCGTCCGTCCGTCTGTCCGTGCGTCACAGCTAATTTCCTCAGAAACTATAGAAGCTAGAATACTCAAACTTTGCGAAAAGGTCAGAAATGATGGTCTCTCAAAAGTTCAGGCCTTATCAAAAATTTAAAATTTTTTTAAGGGGGTCCCCCCTAATAACGAATTGGCCCTTAAAAATTTTTTTTAATCAAAGGTAGTCAAATGGGGTATCAAATGTAAGATCTTGATTAGAACTTTTAGAATCTGAAATAAAAAAATCATTTTATGAATTAGGGGGTCCAGGAGAAGGCAAAATGTACCCAAAATTTGTGTTGCCCCCCCTCTGATTGGACACCTTTCAGCCGAAAAATCTGAAAATTATCACAAACGTGGACCTTTATGAGTACAAGGGCAACAAATACCTTAGAAATCGAAATTCGCTCAAGTTTGTTAATAATAGTATGATTTGTAGATTTTACATTTTTGCCCCTAAAATGAAAACGGTACCCTCAAACTTCTTGAAATTTTGTAGTTATATAGACTAACATAAGATATATATGTTCACAAAATTTAATTGAGATCGAATCATAATCAAGTGAGCTATAGCCATTTCAATTATATGGAATTACAACAACAATAACACGTGTTTATGGTTGATATAGGGTTTTCCAATAAGAGGTGTTATTTTGATATTAAAAAAAATGCCATTTTTTAATATAAATGATCGGATGTTTATTTCATTATAAAGAAGAAGATATGCCGTTAATAGCAATGATTAGCATTGGGCAAATAACCACTACGACACGCTTACAGGGCTG
Organism: Odontomyia ornata; assembly: GCA_963969285.1. Taxonomy (NCBI): domain Eukaryota; kingdom Metazoa; phylum Arthropoda; class Insecta; order Diptera; family Stratiomyidae; genus Odontomyia; species Odontomyia ornata. Next base: position 119,046,997 of record OZ017738.1, read on the forward strand.
TATCCTCTTCATGAAATTTTCCATAACCAAATCGCAAAGTGGCTGCCCTATGTACTCGATAGCCTCACAAATTTCATCTTTGAGATCTTGAATCGACGCTGGGCTATTGGCATAGACCTTCTCTATCACGTGGCTCCAAAGGAAGAAGTCGCAAGGTGTTAAATCAGAAGATCTATTCAAAATAACACCTCTTATTGTAAAACCCTACATATATATATATATATATATATATATATATATATATATATATATATATATATATACATATATATATATATATATATATATATATTTAAAATTGACTAAGGCACTTTTATTTTCTTTCAATTTTCATGAAAATTTAAGGAATAGTGTTTAACTTGAACATGTTCAATCGGCCGAGCATTCAGAAAAATCATTTAAGCTAGATTAAAATGGCGGCTGCACTGTGCTTATGAAAGAAACTGTGCATCTTTTGTATAAATTTGAACGATTTCATATCTAAGTATTGGATGAATAATGCAAGTTATAGATTCACGCCAATAGAAAACTTGCTTCTAACCCTAGGATGTTTACAAAGACCTTCTGGTAGGAGCACTCTCCTGCTTACTCAACTTGTTTTGAATTGCTTGTTGCACTCTGGTTAATTGCTGATAGTTCAAAGCCAAGTTGAGTGTTTAGCCAGGTTCAAGCAATTCATGATAAACAATTCCCTTCCAATCCCATCATACACACAGCATAACCTTATTTGGTGTCAATCCTGGCTATGAAGTCGTTTGTGATGATTCACCTTTTTTTACCAGGCTCTTTCTCGAAAGACATTCTCGTATATTACCCATTTTTCATCGCCCTTAATGATTTGCTTCAAAAATGGGTCGATTTCGTTGCGTTTTGTTAGCATTTTGCAAATGGAAATTAGGTCTATCAAATTTTGTTGTGTTATTTCATGCAGCACCCAAGCGTCGAGCTTTTTTGTGTATCCAACCTTATGCAAATAGTTTAAAACTGCTTAGTGGTGGATATTCCTAAGCAATGTCATGGTTGCTTATGTGTTGGTCTTCTTCAATTTTTTGTAAGATTTCATTGACTTTTTCGGTGATTGGTCGACCTGAGCGAGGTGCATCTTTGACATCAAAATTTCCAGAACGAAAGCAAGTGAACTATATCTTGGTTGTGGCTTTTGATAAAATATCTTGATCGTAGACATCACAAATTTCTTCACGAGCCTGCGATATATTCTGACCTTGATCGTAGTGATATTGTAAAATATAACGAATTTTTTCAGAAATTTCACTCAATTTTATATGAATACAACTATTGACACGAATCGCGAAATACAAAACTCTCCGTATGGAAATTGAAGACTGGAATGTCACCTTTCAAACGCATGTTAGTTTGACTCAATGTGATTAGTATTGCCCAATATATGATAACGAACACCATCTTGTAATAAGATAGGCTCATTACTTTTTAGGCTATCCAGTATATACATATATACAGTATATATACAGGGTTTTCCAATAAGAGGTGTTAATTTAATATCAAAAGAAAAATGCCATTTTTTAATATAAATGATCGGATGTTATTTCATTTTAAAAAAAAAAGACATGCCGTTAATAGTGAAGAATAATATCAGGCAAATGATCACCACGACCACGCTCACAGGACCCTATCCTTTTCATGAAATTTTCCATAACCAAAACGCAAGGTGGCTGCCCTATGTCCTCGATAGCCTCACGAATTCCGTCTTTGAGGTCTGGAATCGGCGCTGGGCTATTGGCGTAGACCTTTTCTTTTACGTGGCCCCAAAGGAAGAAGTCGCAAGGTGTAAAATCACAAGATCTCGGTGGCCAATTGTGATCACCTCTTCGAGAGATAACACGGTCCGGAAACTTTTCCCGTGAAGGATCAATGGTTTCGTTGCTTGTGTGGTACGTAGCGCCATTTTGTCGTGAGTAGACGTTGTCCAGATCAATACCATCCAATTCCAGCCATAAAAAATCATTGATCATCTCTCGATAGCGCAATGCATTCGCCGTAACTGTTGCTCCACCCGCATTTTAGAAAAAGTAAGGTCCAATGACTCCGCCGGACCATAAACCGCACCAAATAGTCACACATTGAGGAAAGAGAGGCTTTTCAACAACGAATCTAGGGTTTTCTGAGCCCCAGATGCGAAAATTTTGATTGTTGACGAAACACCGAGGTGGAAATGTGCCTCATCACTCAAGATGATTTTTCGATGGAATTCCGAATCATTTTCATGCATTTCACCGGCTTGAGTCCTTGTGTCACTGAACTACATAAGCCTTAAGACCCAAATCTTTATGCAAAATACGGTGTAATGTTGTATGCGGAATGCTTAATTCCAAAGAACGACGAGGAATGGATAAACCTGGGTTTTCTTCAACACTTTCGGCTACAGCAGCAATATTCTCGGCTGTTCTTGAGTGACGTGCACGGGTTTTATTCTTCACATCACTAAGTTGTCTCAACAGCCCAAATTTTTTCACCAATTTCTGTATTGCGGTCCGACAAGGTGCTTCACGACAACCCAAAAATGTTCGAGTTTCACGAACCGTCTCTGCCAAATTTTTACCATTTTTATAGTGAATTTAGATAATGTCAATGCTTTGTTGAAGCATGTATCGTTCCATTTTTATCAATGGCGTAGTTTTTACTTGTCGAGTGTTAAAAATGACAGATTCAAAAGTGACATCTACCGCAATAGCGGGTTATTCAAAATAACACCTCTTATATTTATATATATATATATATATATATATATATATATATATATATATATATATATATATATATATATATATATATATATATATAAATATATATATACATATGTATATATATAGATTTATTTATTTGCATATATATATATATATATATATATATATATATATATATATATATATATATATATATATATATATATATATATATATATATATATATATGCATATATGTATAGACTCTGAGTCCGAAACTCATGGTTCGATTCCTAAAAGCGGCTTTTCTTCTTAATAAAAAAGTCTGCAACAGCAGGAGGGTAGAAACTCTTTCGGTACATGGCAGAATCGGAAGGATGACGGACAATAGACGACATGCGAATGCATAGTACAGATGGACAACAAGGATCATCAACATACACGGAGATGGCGCACTGAGATTCTCCAAAAGCCCAAGAGGCCTTAGGGCGGGTAACTGAGAACCAGCTGGAAGGCCGGATAGTGCTATGAATCCACGGAAACAACTTCTGCCCACCACTGCGCTCTAAATTGTTTGATGTGACCTACAACTGCTGCTCGCTGTCTACTACGGTAAGCAGACGCTAGAGTTTGAAGAGGACACAATCAAAATAAAGTGGGATATTACCGGCTTAAAGGAGGTAAAGCTTAAATTTGAGAAACTCATGGAGCTAAAATCTTGACACCTGGTGCATAATATGGATATGTTTCGGATTTTCTTGTTAATTTTAACCAGTGGAGTGAGATTCCTAATATCAAGGTTATGGAAAACCCGAGTACTAAAAACCGTGGGCATATTGGACAGAGTGGCCAGCATCACCCTAAGGATTAACAAGCGATACACCCCCCAAATAGTGCAAGCGTATGCCTCCATGACAAATCACACCAATGAGAAATTAGAAAAACTATTTCGTGATTTAACTGACATGCTAAACAATATCAACAGCCACTTCAAAGGTCTCATAGGGACTTCAATGCTAAAATTTGGAAAACTCACAACCAGGAACGACTTATAGGGAAATATAGCTTTGGAGACAGGAATGAGGGAAGTGAGAGACTGGTGCAGTATGTACACCATGAGAGCCTGTGCATGATCAGCTCCTTTTTGAGGAAAATTCCTTACAGGAGATGGATCTTGAAAGCTCTGAACGCAACCACAAGAAACAAAATTGGCTTCATACTTACCAATATAAGAGTATGTATAAAATAAAAAACGTCAACATACTGTTTGCATTCAAAACTAGTAGTGGCCAACTAGTCAGGGCCAAAACAATTATCAACGTAAAAACGTAAATGTTAAAAGATAATAAGAAAACCCTAAGCAGCCGGAATCAACGCCAGCAAACAGGCTGACACACCTAGTTATGAAGAGCTGGTGACAGGAAAGCTATCAAATTCAGTGACGATTCCAAGCTTATGAGAGTCTTAAAAGAATGCGTAAAAGAAGCATTTCCACCAACAACCCACAACTAACGTAAAAAACTGTCAGATAGCACGAACAAGCTACCGGCCAATAGATTGAATATTCAGGACTATGTGAGACTATAAGAAAGAGAATCAAAGAGTACTTAAAAAGATATAATGAAAAACTAGTTAAAAATGCTCAAGAATAGCAAAAACCTGAGGAAAGTCAAACAAACCCTGATAATTGGACAGAACTAAATATTGGCAATAAGCGAAGAAGGTAAAAAGATGATTGACAGATAGGAATTAATCACACATATTGGGCAGTTTTATAGTAGCCTATACTCGCCTATGGTACTCACTGAATAAGAAACACCATCGGCATCAAGAAATTAGAAATCTACCATCAACATGGCAAATAGAAGAACCTCCACATATCTTAGCTTGTGAAGTAGAGAATTAGAGGAGTACAAAAGCTGTCGGAAATGACAGAGTGGTAGCTGAGCTTCTAAAATATGCAGGAGCCAAGATGTAAAAGCTATTAGCACTAACCTACATGGAATGCATAAGAAAAGCACCAATATCATCTTCATTTATAAGAAAGGCAACAAGGAAGACATAAAAAACGATCGACCAATCAGTCTGCTATCAATGACCTACAAGAAATTCACACAAATAATTAAAAATAGGTTGCAACAGACACTATATACGGGTAAGAGAGCAAGCAGAATTCCATAGTGACGCATAACGGACCATATAAATAACTTGCGAAAAATGATGAATCGATCAACGGAGTACGTACTGGCATTCATCTACTTTGAGAAGCTGTTTGACTCAATATACCCGAAGGCACTCAAAGCAGCTCTGGATAATATACAAAAGATCGATACAATTTATGTAGAAACAAAAACCAACATCAATAGAGAGGCATATGCGAAGATCATGCTGCACAAAGCAATCCCAGAATTTCCTATAGGAAAGCAGTACATGAAGGCAACTCAACATCAACAAAGTTTTTGACAGCAACGATTAAATATTTCTTTATATAGCTCGCCTGGGAAAATATAGAGATAAATATCAATGGTGAACGTTTGAACCACCTAAAGTCAGAAGACATAGTTCTAATTGCCTAGAACATCAAAGAACTCCAACAGCAACTCAGTAAGTTAAATACTGCTGGCAAAAAAGTAAGTCCAAAAAGTTGAGTAAGCAGGAGAGTGCTCCTACCAGAAGGTCTTTGTAAACATCCTAGGGTTAGGAACAAGTTTTCCAATAGCGAGAATCGAATCATTCATCCTATATTTGGATATGAAATCGTTCAAATTTAGAGTTTCTTTCATAAGCACAATACAGCCGCCATTTTGATTTAGCTTAAATTAGTTTTCTGAATGCTCGGCTGATTGAACATATTCAAGTTAAATACTATTCCTTAAATTGCCATGAAAATTGAAAGAAAATAAAAGCCCCTAGGTCAATTTGAAGTATGTATCAATCATAAAGCCGTGTTATTGTATTTGCACTTCCATACATTTGAAATGGCTGTAACTAACTTGATTATGATTCCATATCGATGAAATTTTGTGAACGTTAATATCTTATACGAGTCTATATAATTGCACTAATTTCAAGAAGTTTAAAGGTACCGTTTTTATTTTATGGGCGAAAGTGTAAAATCTACAAATCACACTATTATTAACAAAGTTGAGTGAATTTCGATTTCTGAGGTATTTATTACCCTTGTACTCATAAAGGCGACATTGGTGATAATTTTCAGATTTTTCGGCTCAAAGGCGTCCAATCGCGAGAGGGGGGACACAAATTTTTGTTACATTTTGCTTCCCCCTGGACCCCCAAATTCATAAAACGATTTTTTTATTTCAGATTCAAAAATTTCTAATCAAGACCTTTTATTTGATACTCCACTCGACTACCTTTGCTTAAAAAATCGTTTAAGGGCTAATTCGTTACATAGGGAGACCCCCCTTAAAAATCTTTAAATTTTTGGTAAGACCTTAACATTTGAGAGACCATCACTTCTGACCTTTTCACAAAGTTTGAGCATTCAAGCTTCTATAGTTTATGAGGAAACTAGCTGTGATGCACGGACAAACGGACAGACAGGTCGCGAAACTAGTAAGTCCTTGTAAAATTTTTTTTTACAAAGACCTTAAAACGAATATGAGCAAGTCAAAAATATGTCAAATGATTGGGTGACCAGACAAACATAACCAATCGAAGGAACTGAACTGGAACCTGTAGACGAGTACGTATAGTTGGGCGAAGCAAAGCCATGTGGAGATGCATGCTCGGAATCACCAAACGAGACAGAAAAAGAAATGACTGAATAAGGAAGAAGACGAAAGTTGCGGTTGCATATCATAGGATAAAACCTCTTACATTGTAGTGGGTAGGAAACTTGGGAAGAAGACATGACAACAGATGAACCAAATTATAACCGCATAGTACTCTACGATATCAAAAAGCTGGCAGGTGAAATCTGGCCTCGGCAAAGTGCCAGCCGACAAGAATGAATGGCAATGAAATGGAGGTAGATCAGGGTGACAACACAACAATAAAGTTGGTCAAATTAAGCTGCAAGTGATGATGATGATCATAAATATATACATACATGTATATATATATATATATATATATATATATATATATATATATATATATATATATATATATATATATATATTTAAATATAAATGTGTATATATATATATATATATATATATATATATATATATATATACATATATATATATATATATATATATATATATATATGTATATATATCTATATATATACATATATATATATATATATATATATATATATATATATATATACATATATAAGGGGTGATTCATTACGAGGTTAATGTTCAAAAGGCTTTTTTGACAGATCACGCGGACTCCTGTCAAACTCTAATGTGATTTTTATTCAGTATTGTTGGAAAAATCTTCACGGAAAGACTTACACACCTACAACGTATCCAAACTATTCAGATGTATTACAAAAATTAGCACTCTGTGAGAAATGCTTTTCGTACTCTTAGAGCAACTTATGGTATGTATCGTCAACGTTCCGAAACCACTATAGCCAATACCATCCGCAAATTGAGAACTGGCCGCATAAATCGTGTGATAGCACACCTTCAGATTATTTTCTTTGGGGTTCCACGAAGTCCATATATATATATATATATATATATATATATATATATATATATATATATATATATATATATATATATATATATATATATATGTACATATATATATATATATATATATATATATATATATATATATATATATATATATATATACGAGTATATATATATATATATATATATATATATATATATATATATATATATATATATATATATATATATACATATATATATATATACGAGTATATAAATATATAAAATAGGGGTACCGGTTAATTCGTGCGGAAAATTGAAGCTTTATTAAGAAAAATTGCTTTTAGACGATCGGAAATGGTTTTTTGAGCGATGCCAACTGATTTTGCAAGTTCTTCTTGCGTTTGGGATGGATCTTGGTCCAGCAATGTCGCCAATTTGTGATCTTCAAACTTTTTTGGCTGTCCGGGCCGTTCATCGTCCTACAAGTCAAAATTGCCACTTTTAAACCGTGCGAACCACTTTTGGCACGTACGCTCAGCTAAAGCATGCACACCATACACTCTCACCAAAATACGATGACTTTCGGCAGCGGAAAAAGAATATATATGTATGTATGTTGGGCGCGTTTACATAATTTTTAAGGTTTGAAAATTGGGAAATGTACACTATCGTGAAAAGTTGGTATTTTGCACATACTTGATGTTGGAGAGGATTGAGAGTGGGGGGGTGTTAAAAATTTAGAACATCGTTTTGACACCCCCCTCCCCACACCTCACTCTCAATCCTCTCCAACATTAAATATAATTATTCGTCAATTGACAACCCACACATTTATTTAATTGTGATCAGATGTTGTCATACAACACAATTGAAGAAAATGGGATGGGAATTGTATTTCAATAACATTTTGGTGGAATTTAAGGCATTAAATTATAATATTTGAAATGGCAGGTCCCCGATGCTGCTGTAATATATTGTGCAAGGACGGGTTCTAGAAGAGCAGCCTTCTTTTCTCTAGAAGGGCACCCTTCTATTCTCTAGAGGAGCACGCTTCTATTCTCTAGAGGAGCAACCTTCTATTCTTTAGGTGTGTATTCTATAGAAGGGCATCCTTCTATTCTCTAGGGAAGCATTCTTGTACTCTTTCCTCTACTCTATAGAAGGGAAACCTTCTATACTTTATGATACCCTTCTATTCATTTGAAGAGTACCCTTCTATAGAATAGAAAGGTGCTCCTCTTGAGAATTCTTTAGAAGGGCACCCTTCTTTCCACACCCCACTCTCAATCCTCTCCAACATCAAGTATGTGCAAATTACCAACTTTTCACGATAGTGTACATTTCCCAATTTTCAAACCTTAAAAACGATGTAAAGGAATGTTTTGCGCGCCCAACATACAGGTATATATATATTCTTTTTCAGCGTGAAAAACTGGATTACATACTGAAATTTCAAAAAAATCGGGACTATGGCACCTAAACTAAATAATTACCATGATTTTTTCTTTGGAAGTAAGAACTCAAATTTCAATTGCATTACAGATGAACGATAAGAATGTGTTGTTTTTCTTTTGTTGATTTATTCTTTTGTTTTATTGCTGCTTTTTTGAAAAGAATATAAATATCTAAAATGTTCAATATTTGCTAGGAACGGATCAAAGTCTTACCTTCTCTTGAAATTGCCTTGAATGCATAAAAAGTTCTCCAAATTGGCAAAGAGCACCGGGGTACACTAGCGCCCTTTAAAGTGTAACCCACACAATGTTTGGGTCACATCCATATTTAGTAACACCCACTTATTCCGAGAATTCGCTGTTGTTCAGCAAGTTTAAATGACATCTTCCAAGAATCAAATGGAAAAACTTCAATGTTTAAGCATATGTAAAGTATACATCCTTAGCGATTGAAGGAATATATTGCACAACTCTTATGAAAACATGTTTGCTCATTTTGCTATATTTTTTCATTGGATAGAAGACGGTTTCACAACAATTTGAGTTGAGTATAATAATAGATAATGCAAATGTCGCAATATGCCACCAAGTTGGCACATCAAAGAGACAAAAAAAATAACGATTTACGGATTAGTTCAATATGTAATGTTGATGTACGACGTTAACAAATCGCAATGTGTTTCCTAGAATTTTTCTTTATTTTTTTTTTTGCGTATCATAAGGGCTTATTGAAATTGATTCATGTCTCTTTGTCTGCATAGTGCAATAGTAGTGTGGGACTTATTATAGAACACCTTCTCGAGTGCCGATATTTATAAACATAATGAAATACTCTATCTTTAAGTGAAGGCCAGAGAGAAGCTGTAATGTTGAAACAAAAAAAAAAATATAGCAGGTTTTGATGTGCTAATCCCACTGATTATTAGCAAATTTTTGATGGAACTAAGGATGAGATTTTCTATTTTGATGATATGTTTGTGGAAAGAGCACAGGTAGAATGGATTGAATCCCTACGACCAGTATTCTTTGAAAGAATATGGAAAGGCGTAAAAGTCAAGGAAACTGAAACCATGTTCAAGCAATGTTTGAGCATATTTAACTTAAAATGGATGATGGTTGTCTCATATAAATAAAACTAATCAAAATATACCTCCACGATGAAACAAATGACAACGGCCAGCGCCTGATTGACTTTGCATGTAGTAGAAATCTAGTTATACGTTCGATTTGCTTCCCACATTGACGCATTCATAAAATGACCTAGGTATCACGGGATGGCAACACACAAAACCAGATCGACCATGTTCTGATCCAAAAACGTTGGACCTCGAGCATACTTGACGTCCCTACATACCGAGGAGTCAATTGTAACTCAGATCATTATTTGATCAAATTAAACTATCGATGTTGTATGTCAAAGGCATATTCAGCGAAGACCAGCCCGCTACAAAAATTTGACATCAAAAGGCTCCGAACGGCTTCTGTGGCCGAAAATTTAACGGAGACCTTTGACAACCAGCTGGCTCCCATCTTATCAGACGCATCGTTAAAGACGAGCAACGAGCTCTGGATGGAAGTGAAAGCGGCTATTAGAACCGTGGTAGAACAGATGATCGGACACCAAGCCCGGGACAAGATGAATGATTGGTTCGGTGATGAGTGCCAGAATGTGTTAGATAAAAAGAATCAGGCGTACAAAGAATACGTAGGTAGGAAAACCAGGACGAAGGGAGAACACAATGAAAATCTCAGAAGAGTAGCGAATAAGATAATTAAGGTTAAGAAAAGAAAATACTATGACGACCACTTGAAAAGTATAGATGTAAGTTTAGCGAGCAATAACACAGGACAAGCATACAAAGTAGTGGAAAGCCTGAAACGTAGTTATCAGCCCAAAACCACGCTCTGTCGTGATGACGGCAGCAGTATAATCGCTAATGAAATCAAGATTAAGGGAAGATGGGCATCATATTCCAAGAACCTCCTTAATCCTCCACACAGCTCCAGAACATCGGAGCCTATAGATGTCTGCGGAGAGCTTCCATTGGCCCCGCCAACTCTGGATGAAGTTTGTTCCATCATCAAAGCCCAAAAGAATAATAAAGCACAGGGCATTGATGAGATTCCAGTTGCGCTCATCAAATATGGTGGCAGCTGTGTTCATCAAGCTTTTTAAAAGGTCATCCAGTACATTTGGCAACAAGAACATATGCTGAAAGAGTGGAATCAATCAACTATATTCCCTATCCACAAAAAAGGTGACAAGCTACAGTTCGAAAATTATAGAGGCATATAACTAATTTGTACGGCGTATAAAATATTTTCTAAAAACTTAGAAAATAAAATTGGATTATACGCCAACAGTATTATTGGGGAGTATCAAGGTGGTTTTAGGGCAGGTAGATCAACAACAGACCAATTGTTCACAGTCAAGCAGGTACTTGAAAAATGCCGGGAGTTCAACATAGACGTACACCAAATTTTCGTTGACTTCAAACAAGCATACGACAGTTTTGATCGTAACGTACTATACCAAATAATGCTTGATTTTAGCATCCCAGCCAAATCAGTCCATCTTTGCAAAATGCAAATGACGTCGACAATCTCCCAAGTCCGCATCAATAACCACCTCACCGATGCCTTTGGCACAAATATCGGACTAAGGCAGGGAGATGGGCTGGCCCCGTTGCTATTCAATTTGGCTCTGGAGTACGTCATACGGAAGCTACCTGTCGATACGCAAGGTACATTACTGCACAAGCCGAGCCAGGTAGTGGCCTATGCGGACGACAACAACATTTTGTGACGGTTACTAACAACTGCCAAAGAACTCTTCCTGAAACTCGACAGCGAAGCAAAACTAGTAGAGCTACAAATAAACAAAAGTTAAACAAAGCTCATGATGCAGTCGAGGAAAAATATCCCAAATACGCAAAATATCACACTTCGCGAATACAATTTCGAAAATGTTAGCGAATTTGTGTATTTAGGGGCCAAAACAACGAAAACGGGCAATGAAAGAGACGACATACGCCGTAGAATACGGCTCGCAAATAAAATATTTCATTCAGTTTTGACAATCTTGAAGACCAGCTGCATACACAGAAAAACAAAGTTCCAAGTATACAAATCTGTTATAAGACCTGTGTTATGCTATGGGTGTGAAATATGGACCCTAACCCAATCATCCGTAAATAAATTGAACGCCATTAAGCGACGGGTCTTGAGGTGAATAATTGGAGCGAAGCTAGACGGAGACCAATGGTGAACTCGATACAACCATGAACTGTATGAAATTTTTGACGAAGTGGAGGCCTTAAAGATTGTAAGCCTGCAGAAGCTGCAATGAGCTGGACATATGAATTGTATGGACGAACAACGGATATCCAAGGAGGTATTCTTTGAGAGAACTGAAGGGTGGTAGCCAGTGGGGAAACCGAGGAAACGCTGGCCTTACTCGGTTAACGAAGACAGTTCATGGCTCCTCGGATTTCGGAATTCGATGACGCGGTCAACAGGAAGCGAAGGCCCGAAAGGGGCTATAGTGCTAAGAAGAGGAAGAATCAAAATATACATGACAGCAAAACTGTCATAAAAGAAATGACTGGCTCATGCCAGAATGCATTAGATAATACGAATCAGCCGTACAAGCAAAACTGAGGTAGCAAAATTTGAACAAAGAGAGAACATTATGAAAATTTGAGAAAAGTAGCAAATAATATAATTAAAACCAAGAAAAGATGACAATATGATTAACAATTAAGAAACATCGATGGAAATGTAGCGAGAAACAACACAAGACAAGCATACAAAGCAGTAAAAAGCCTGAAATGAGGTTATCAGCTCAAGACTCCGCACTACCGTGGTGACATGGGCAACATCGTCGCTGATGAAAACAGGCTTAATGAAATATGGGTATCATATTTCAAAAACCTCCTTAATCCCCCTGCACTGCCCCATAGCATCGGGTCCTATAGATATTCTCGGAGTACTTCTATTGGCCCAATTGATTCACACATCAAAGCACGAAAGAATAATAAAGCATTATCGATGAGATTTCAGTGAAACTCATTAAATATGGTGGCAGCGATGTTCAAAAAGTTATCCATAAAGTCATCCAGCACATTTAACAGCAAGAACTGTGTCAAACGAGTGAAGGCGATCAATGATCTCCCCTTTCCATAAAACTATGAAAAGCTACAGGACGAAAACCATGGAAGGCATATCACTTCTCTGTAAGGCGTACAGAATATTTTGAAAGATCTAAGAAAACAAAATCAGATCATACGTCAAGAGTATTATTGGATAATATCAAGGTAGGTTCAGAGCTGGTAGATTGACGATTGACCAATGCTTTACGGTCAAGCAAGTGCTTGAGCAGTGCTTAGAGTTCATCACAGATGTACACCGAATTTTAGCTGGCTTTTATTAAGCATATAAATGTATTGATCATAATGTAATGTACCAAATAATATTTCACTTTGGTATCCCAGCCAATTTAGTTCATCTTAGCAAAATGACAATGACATTGCTTGAAAGTGGACGTGGTTTACGTGTGTTCCTTTCTCGGTGAATATATCTAAAAACAAGATCACCACTAGACGAAGATTGGTTTGAAGTGCCAATCAACGCTCCGCAGCCCAAAGGTTGGGGTCCCAGTTTTTCCTCCGTTTTTGGATACCCGCAACACAACTGGGGTGTTCTAGAAACTACTTTCCACGCTATTTAAGCCACAGTCACCGAGTTTTAGCAAAGGATAGGCGTGACACTCGGCCTGAGTGATACTGCCTTTGTGGCTCCCAAACTGAAGTAGGTTGCCTCGCCCCGGGTGCATGGGGATGGTCTTCCCCGAAGACTAATATTTTCTGTGAATTTCTCTCAGAGTTTAGCCAAATTTCCCTATGCTTTTGACAAACACATTTCAACTGGCAAGCATTTATAATTTAAGGCCGAAAAAAGTAGTCACGAACTACAGTTCTCGACCCTCTCTTTATGTATCATAGACGGTATTCTGCTCTTCATGCAACATGAGCCACTGACTGCAAGCACAACCAAACAACTTCACGCCTCTAGGCCCTTCACTTCACCTCCCTGCTAAGCTTGCACTTTTCGTGCAGCTTCATTCCTCCCTTAGCCACGTCACCTCCAGGTCTCCGCTTTGGCTCCGTTCGCTCGGTTCAACTTCTTCCTTCAGACATCGTGCACCACCACCCAACATGCCTCAAGGTACATCACTTCCCCTTCCTACTTAGGTACACCGTTCGTCCGCTTCCACTTCTCCCATCATCCAATTCACGTCCAGGTCTCCGCTTCCCTTCACTGCTACGTTAACCACTCCTTTCTCTCAGTTTCACTTTTCTCGCTACTAGGATTTGGCTCCGTTCGCTCCGTTCAACTTCTATCTTCAGTCATCATATACCACATGAACCATGCCTCAAGGTACATCGCTTTCCCTTTCTACTAGACCACGCCGTTTGTCCGGTTCTACATCTCCCATCAGCCAACCTGTCTGAGGTCTCCGCTTGGTCTCGCTACTAGGTTCATGACTCCTTTCATTCAGTTCCACTTTTTCTTTTAGCCCACTCACTTCCAGGTCTCTGCCTCCCCTCAATACTAGGTTCACGACTCCTTACACTCGGTTCATTTTCTCCCTTCAGCCATAATGCACCACCACCCAACATGCCTCTACGTACATCGTTTTCCCTTTTCGCTAGGCTACGCCATTCGTTCAGTTCCACTTCCCCCATCGGGTAGCTCACCTTTTGGTCTCCACTTCCCTTTGCTACTAGCTTCACGACTCCTTTCACTCAGTCCCACTTCTCCCTTCCAGCCATCTACTCCTTTGACCCTTCCATACGTCGTTAAAATTGGTACTTTGGTACTTCCGTTCTTTCAGTACATCAATTCTGCTGTATCAACGAAATCTACCTGTCGGTGCAAGAGGTAATTTACTATACAAGCCAAGTCAAGTGGTAGCCTAGGTGGACGACATCAACATTTTGTCACGGTAGTTAAGAACTAGGGAAGAACTTTTCCCGAAACTCGACAGCAAAGCAAAACTAGTAGGGCTAAAAATCAATGAAAACAAAATAAAGCTCTTGACGCAGTAGAGGAAAAATACCTTAATTACACAAATTGTCACATTTGGCAAATACAATATCAAAAACACGGGGAAATTTGTATACTTAGACATCAACTGCGAACATAGGAAAGCAAAGCTCCAAGGATACAAACCTGTGATAAGGCCTGCATTGCGGTATAGATTTAAAACATGAACCTTAACCCGAGCATCCACAGATGGGTCCTGAGGCAAATAATCTGAGCGAAGCTGAACGGGGCCAATTGCGAATTCAATACAGCCATGACCTGTATGAAATTGTTGACGAGCTAGAGATATCAATGATTTGTAAGACTGTGGAAGTTCCAATGAGTTCGCCACGTGAATTGTATAGGTAAGCAATGCATACTCAAAGAGGTACTCGTTAGGAACAGTTTATCGCTACTCAAATTTTGAAATTGGAAGATACGGTCAATGAACCGATATTGTTGGAGCCCTTCAATGCAGACAGCAAATTCCTATGTATGCTATTGTGCTACGAAGAGAAAAGATCAAAATACCCGAAAAACGATTGTGTCTCAGATATTTTGAATTATTTGCATACATGGCAGGCCTTGATCATCAGAACATTCACCAATTAAGACTCCTAACAGCCATATGATTTCAGTTGTCATCGAGTCCTCCCATCCTTTTCCCAACTTCCCTATCGGACGCTTTCGTTCTGATATATTTTTGCCTTCAATACTTCATACATGGTCAGCTCATTGCAGTTTGCCTAGTTACAAATCGATAGGAATTTCAATTATACCACTCGTTGTAGTAGCAAACTTTCCTCCAGTCTAAAGTTTCACCAGGCAGACACCAGCAGTTAATCTTCAAATACAATCAGGTCCTCAAAACTCATAAAAGAAGTGCTTTGACATCTTACAGAGTTGAGTTGATCATCATGCATAGATTACGTATGCAAACATGAAACAATTTTCATAATGACAGTATACTTACAATTCGAATCACAAAATTATTATTTTCATTAATTATTTTGTTTGTTTGATATCCGTAAGCCAATTCTCTTTTTCCTTGGAAAGTCACTGAGCCGGATAAGGAGATAAAATTGCACGTTATTTATTTTAAGGCAGTCAACGGGCGAATATGTATAATTTTATAAAAATAAAATTCTTCGAAATTCGGCTGATAAACATTCCCGCTGCGACTAAAAAAGAGGACAAAGAAACGAACCAAGTACTCTACAATCCCTTGAAAAAAACCAGCCAACTAATTGTCTACAAACAACTTATAAACAATTCTGGGTGACTTGGACACTAAGGTTCGCAGTGAGCTACCGCATTGGGGAACGACTGGAGAATATAGCCTTACGATGAGATAAACGACAATGGCCAGCGACTGATTGATTTTGCATGTAGCAGAAAGCTAGCCACAGGTAAGATTTGCTATCTGCGTCAACGTTTACAAAAAATCACCTGGGCTTTACTGGGTGGTGACGTATTAAACTAAATTGACCATGTCCCGACCCAACACACACAGATAGGCCTCAAGTATATTTGACATCCGTAAATACTAAGAAGCCAATTGTAATTCGGATCATCACTTGATCAAATCAACGTATCGATGCCACATGTGAAAGGCATATTTGCCAAAGACGAGGTTTCAACAGAAATCCAACATCAAAACGTTCTACATGGCGTCTGTGGCAAAAAATATCATGGAGACCCTCTACATCCAGCTGGCTCCCATCATATCAGACGCATCGCTGATAACGTGCCACGCACTGTGAATGGAAGTGAAAGCTGCAACTAAGGCTTTGGCAGAATAAACGATCAGACATCAAGCCTGACACAAAAAAAATTATTGGTTCGATGATGTGTACCAAAATGCGTTAGAGGAAAAGAACCAGGCGTAAAAACAGTATTTACAAGTATGTAGGAAAACCACGACGAAGAGAGAAAATTATGAAAATCGTAGACTTATAGTAATAATTAGAATTACGGAAAAAAATACTATAACGACCAATTGAGAAACATCGATGTAAGTCTTACGAGCAACAACACAAAACAAGCATACAAAGTAGTGAAAAGCCTGAAATGCAGTTATCAGATAATATAAACATCAACTGATGAAAGCATAAGCCAAAAAAATAGGCATCATATTTCAGGAACCTTTTAAATCTTACCCACAGCTTCAGATCATAATTTTTTGGAGAGATTTCATTGGTCCCACCAACTCTGGATGAAGCTTATTCCACCAACAAGGCCCAAAAAAATGGTCAAGTGCCAGACATCGATGAGATTCTAGTGAAACGTCAAAAATAGTGGCAACAGTGTTCAAAAAGCTATTCATAAAGTCATCCAGCGTATTTGGGAACAAGAAGATATGCGAAACGAGTGGAGACAATCAATTGCGTTCATTTTCTTTAAAAAAAAGTGGCTTTAGAGCAGGTAGACCGACGAAAGATCAGTTGTATAGTCAGTCAGGCACTTGACAAATGATATGGATAGTACAAGCAACATACATATATATTGCTTCTGTTTCAAAATATGGTTATCAGGATATCAACGGTTACTTTTAGACTGCCTTTTTCTTTGAATTTCGAAAGTTGTGCAATATACATTGTGACAGAAAAGTACCCGGAAATTGTAATTTAAATTTCCCTGGTAAATGATATTTCAAAAAATGTATTTTGTTAAGTTGATAGGACTGTTTTTAATCAATATGCCAAATATGAGCGTGATTTGTCAGCCACTTTGTTGACAGCAGCTGCTTAAGTCAGTATATCTCAGTAGTGCGTTGCGATTTTTACAGTTGATAAAAATATTGAACAAAGAATTCATCTCAAATCTTGTGTTTCTAGCCATATTTCGTGTACAGAATCGTTGCGAAGGTTAAAGGCTTATAATGATTCAGTTTTGTCAAAAACACAACCCTTTGAGTGGGGTACAAAGCCTTCAAAGAGGGTCGAGAGTTTGTTGAAGATAAGCCACGTTCTGAACGACCTTTGACCTCTTTAACTGATGAAAACATTATAGGAGATGGCAAGAGAGCTCAACATTTTTTGTGAGTCAGTACAAATGATTTTGGTAGATATTTTGAGTATGAAATGCATTCTTGCCCGACTCGCCGCGATGAGATGATAATGCACCATCGCATTGAGCAACGATTATGACCGAATTTAAAGCCAAAAATGCAATAAATACCATCGATCAACCACCGTATTCACCAGATTTGGCTCCATGTGATTTTTTCTTGTTCCCCAAACTGAAATTGCCGCTCCATGGAACCCGTTTACAGTTGATTGAAGAGATAAAACAAAACTCACTGCAGGAGCTGAAGGCCATCCCAAAAAGCGCTTATGAAAAGTGTTTCAAGGACTGGAAAAATCGTTGGCGTAAGTGTATTGCATCTGATGGGGATTACTTTTAAGGTGATAAAATAAATATTGATGAAGAATTAAGTATTATGCATTTTATTTATAATTTCCGGCTACTTTTTTGTCACAATTTATATAATTTTTCACTAATTAAATCGATTCAATTTACAATAAATGCGCAATTTATAGTGTCGACCAATTTCATATTTGAAAAATTTAAGGACTTATCATTGCTTGGAAAATGGACAACTTTAAGAAACTGCAAATTATTTTGAAATTCATTTATTTATTGCGAGTAAATATCAAAATCAGGATAAGCTGTTATTTTGGTGGCGCAAGTCCTTTGAAATACATAAAAGCATCCTAATCCGTTTACATTACAAACATTTTCTTTATAAACCAACGTCAAATAAAGTCGAAGAATAAAATCTCATATTCTTCATATCAACCTACACTTAATAGAGTGGAACCACCCTCACATGATTCGGAATACATCAAATGACTTACGAGTATTTTAAAGTCGTAGTTAAAATTAACTTTTTGTAATAACGCAGATAAGAAAATTACGTCTGATGACAAAATATATTTCCAATATATGTAGGCAGCTAACATAAGTATGTTATATAATGTTTACTTTTAACTCTTTTAATGTTGGTAGCTAGTATATTTTAGATAACATTTTAAACTATTTAGAGCCTTGCGGTAAGGAAAGCCAGAAGTCAAATCATCCTACTTTGTGAAGCACGTGAATTTAAGGAAATTTTTAGTCAATACTTTTCCCTGCCCCCATCTTGACACTGGTGAAGTAGTTCTAAGATCAATTTTGAAAAGATCTTACTGAGATCTTTCATATGACAGCCTTTTTGATTAGCTCTGAGGAAAAAAAAATGTTTAAATTTCAACCCCGTATATGAGGAGACCCCTCGTAAAATTTTCTGAATTTTTCCTCCCCCAAACATTTAAGACGTTATTACTTTTGACCTTTACTCAAATTTTTACAACTGTAGCCTCTATAGTTTCGAAGAAAGACTGCTATGACATGCAGACGCACGGACAGAGTTTGTGATTTTAAAACGGTTTTGTATTTTAAGTACAAAACCCTGAAAAGCATTAGTGGATCAGTGCACTTGCTGTATTACCAGCTACAAAAAACGATGTCAAGACCATCAACTTCAGCAACCAAAATGGAGTAATAGCTGAAGTAACAACGTTAAAAATGGTTTAAGAAGAAAAATACTTTTTATTAATTATTAGAAGGATCTATGACAATTACGTGTGAAACAAAATATCGCTCAAATACTCACCACGGCTATGGTGGCATACTTCTATCCGATGGTCCATATTTTCAATGACTCTGAGACAAAATTGAGGTTCAATATCGTTAATGTGGTGAATTATCTCATCCATTGGCTCTTGAATTGTTCTCGGGCTATTGACGTACACTGTTTCTTTGAAATATGCCCAGAGAAAGTGGTGGCCAATTATCATTGCCAGAACGTGAGATAACACGGCCATTGGATTTCTCGCGCAAAAGAGCCATTGTTTCGTTGGCTGTGTGATAAGTGGCACCATTCTGTTGAAACTACATATCAGCCAGGTTCATAACCTCAATTTCTGGCCACAAAAAGTCCGTTGTCATCTCGCTTTACGATTCACGGTAACTGCTTGGCCGTCCTCATTTTCGAGAAAGTACGGCCCGATGACGCCGTCAGCCCATAAACCGCACCAAACAGTCACTCTTTGTGGATGCATCGGCTTTACAACAATGACTCGTGGATTCTAATTTGCTCAAACGCGGCAATTCTGCTTGTTAACGAATCCACTGAGGTGAAAGTGTGCCTCGTCGCTGAAGATGATTTTGTTTGTAAAGCCACCATTCCCTTTTGTCTATTCAACCTAGCATTCGGCGTATTGCTGCCACTTGAAATGGTCAGTAAGCTTCAGTTCTTGAGTCAATTGAACCTTGTAAGCGTTTAAATTCAAATCTTTTTTTCAAAATTCACATCAGTGATGTTCGGGAGATGTTCAATTGTTGGGCACGTTAACGAGTCGAGGTTGATGGCTCTTCTGCCACACTATTACGAGCAACAGCAATGTTTTCCGTAGAACGAACTGAGCGAGCATGCACAGGTGATTTCACATTTTCTACAGACCCGGTTTGCTGAAATCTGCGCAGAATTCTCCCGATCGTGGACACATTTGATCGATTATGCTGACCAAAAAATCACGGAATGCACAAAATGCATTTTGATCTAAACGCTCATTCTTGTAAAAGGCTTCAACAACCTTAACGCACTGCTCAATTGTGTATCTCTCGATGGTTGAATTTTTCAAATACTGAAACAAAGAAATGTCGAATTTAGTTGGGCGGGAAACTTGACGTTAAAGCGTAACTCACAATTACCAACGTGCATTATGGTTGAACCACCCTTTACTAACTACGCTTAGAGGTAAGAGGATCATTACAATATATTATTTTTATGCAAAGTCAATATGTTTTTGCAACTAGGAATTATATTCAGGCTAAATTTCTCCTATAAGTTAATAGTATCTGATAAACATTTAATTGATCGCTCGACGCTTATTACATTAGCTCAATCAAAATATGTACCATTGTAGGCTCTATACTGAGCTTTAATATTATGATTTTTTTGTCCGCAGTTTTTAGAGTGTTACACTAAAAAACCCTCCGTCTGTACGTCCGTCCGCCTGCATGTCACAGCAATTTTTCCCTGAAACTATAGAAGCTAAAGCTATGAAACTTTAGGGAAAGGTCAGGAATTGTGGCTTCTTGAAAGTTTCGTGGTGAAAAATTTTTTCAGTAATTTTTAAGGGGGGTCTCCCCATATAGGGTGATGACCCTTTAAGAGATTATGAAGTACAACAACCTTATGACTACAACGACAACAAATACGTAAAAAGTCGAAATATACTCAACTTAGTTAGTAATAGCATGTTTTATCAATTTCCCAATTTCTTGATTAAAATCTTATCGGTAAACTTCAATTCAATGAAATTTGACACAAAAATGACCACATATAAGGTTAATTCACCGTGAACGTTTTAAAAAGATCAAATGGTATTCAACGAAGTTATGGCGGTTTGAGTTTTCTCGTATTAACATGGAGCAATATGCGCCATATTACTATGAAATCATATGACTATGGAACCATATGCGCTTTTTACCAATTCAAAGATTACGAATTTGCTAGGATTTGCATGAAAGTTTCAGCAGTGATAGGTAGCATGAATATCTTTGAAAATTGGTTCAACTAGCGACATTAGTAATCGTAAAACAAAATTACGACTGTTTTAAATGAGAAAATTGAATAAATTTGAGTTATTTTTCCCCAACTTCAACATTTGAGGTATATGCTATTAACGCTTGCTTGAATTTTTTAATAAATGGCTGAAGATGAGCCCCTACAATTTAGAAATAAAACTAGTCGAGTTAGTAGGAGAGTGCTTCTGCCAGAAGGGCTTTGTAACCATCCTAGGGTGCAAAACAAGCTTTCTGATGGCATGAATCGTTGACTTGAATTATTCATCCAATACTTGTGAGAGAAATCATTCGAATTTATCTAAATGATGCAGAGTTTGTGACAAAAAAACATAACCGGTGCCATTTCGTTCTAGTTAAATAATTTTCCTGAATGTTCAGCCAATTAAAAGCCTATTACTTATATTTCCATGAAAACTCGGAAAAAATAAAAGTACCTAGATCGATTTGAAATATACGTTAACCATCGACGCGTGTTATTGTTCTTATAATTCCATGCAATTGAAATGGTGATAACTCACTTAATTATGATTTGATTTTCATGAAACTGTCCACCAATTTCGAAATTCGAGCAGCAATAAACTGTCTTCGTCGACCGAGTCAGACCAGTGTTTCCTTGGTTTCCCTAATGGTCTGCAGCCTTCAGTTCTCCCAACGAATACCTTTTGTGTATCCGTTGTTCATCCATACAATTCATGTGGCCAGCCCACTGCAGCTTTCGCAGCCTTGCCATCATTGAGACCTCCAGTTCGTCAAAAGTTTCATACAACTCATGGTTGTATCGAATTCACCATTGGTCCCGTCCAGCTTCTCTTCGATCCTTCGCCTTACGACCCGTCACTCAAAGGCGTTCAATACGTTTGCGAATTCTTGGGTTAGGGTCCATGTTTTACACCCATGGCATAACACAGGCCTTATCATAGATTTGTATACTTGGAGCTTTGTTTTCCAGTATATGCAGCTGGTCTTCAAAATCGTCAATATTGAACAAAATATTTTATTTGCAACCTGTATTCTTTGGCGTATTTCGTCTCTTTCATTACCTATTTTCATTGTTTTGGCGCCTAAATACACAAATTTGCTCACATTTTCGATACTGTATACACCAAGTGTGATATTTTGTGTATTTGAGGTCCTTCCTTCAACTGCGCCATAAGCGTTGTTTGATTTTCATTAGTTTGTAGCCCTTCTAGTTGTGCCTCCCTGTCGATTTGCTGGAAAAGTTCTTTGGCAGTTGCTAATAACCGCGACTAAATATTTATATCGTCCACAAAGGCTTCTGCTTGGCTTGACTTGTATAGTAACGTACCTCGCATATCGACACGTAGCCTCCTTATGATGTACTCCAAAGCCAAATTGAATAGTAATGGGGCCAGCCCATCTCCCTGCTTTAGTCCGATACTTGTGCCAAAGGCATCAGCGAGTTAGTTATTGATGTGGACTTGGGAGGTCGTCGACAGTATTACAATTTTGGTAAGATGGACTGATTTGGCTGGGATGCCAAAGCAATGCATTATTTGGTATAGTACGTTACGATCAAAACTATCGTATGCTTGCTTGAAGTCAACGAAAATTTGGTGTAGGTCTATGTTGAACTCCCGGCAGAGGTTGTCGACATTATTACAATTTTGGTAAGATGGACTGATTTGGCTGGGATGCCAAAGCAAAGCATTATTTGGTACAGAACGTTACGATCAATACTATCGTATGCTTGCTTGAAGTCAACGAAAATTTTGTGTAGGTCTATGTTGAACTCCCAGCATTTTCCAAGTACCTGCTTGACTGTGACCAATTGGTTTACCATCGATTTACCTGCTCTAAACCCATCTTGATACTCCCCTTTAATATTGTTGGTGTATGATCCGATTTTATTTTCTAAGAATTTAGAAAATATTTTGTACGCCGTACAAAGTAGTGATATGCCTCTATAATTTTCGCACAGTAGCTTGTCAACTTTTTGTGGATGGGAAATATAATTGATTGACTCCATTCTTTCAGCATTTATTCTTGTTGCCACATGTGCTGGATGACTTTTTTAATAGCTTTATGAACACTGCTGCCACCATATTTGATGAGCTCCACTGGAATCTCATCGATGCTCGGCGTTTTATCATTCTTTTGGGCTTTGATGAGGGAACAAACTTCTTCCAGAGTTGGTGAGGCCAATGGAAGCTCTCCCCAGATATCTATGGGCACCAATGTTCAAAAGCTGTGCGGAGAATTAAGGAGGTCTTTGAAATATAATGCCCATCTTTGCTTAATCTTGGTTGCATCAGCGATTATATTGCTGCTGTTATCAGGCTTTTCACTGCTTTATATGCTTGTATTGTGTTTTTGCTCCCTAGGCTTACATCTATATTTCTCAATTGTTTGTCATAGAACTTTCTTCTCTTAATCTTAATAATCTTATTCCCTACTCTTCTGAGTTTTTCATAATGTTCTCTCTTCGTCCTGGTTTTCCTACCCACGTTTTGTTTGTACGCCTGATTTTTTTATCTAATGCATTCTGGCACTCATCATCGAACCAATTGTTTTTCTTGCGCTGGGCTTGATCTCCGATCGTCTGTTCTGCAACGGTCCTAAAAGCCGCTTTCACTTCCATCCAGAGCTCGTTGCTCGTCTTTAACGATGCGTTTAATAAGATGGGAGCCAGTTAGTTGTCGAGGGTCTCCGTGAAATTTTTGGCTACAGACGCCGTTTGGAGCCCTTTGATGTCAAATTTTTTAAGCGGGCTGGTCTTGGCTGAATATGCCTTTGACATACGATACCGATAGGTTAATTTGATATAGTAATATTCTGAGTTACAATTGGCTCTTCGGTATGTACGGACGTCAAGTATGCTCGAGGCCCAACGTTGTTGGATCAGAACATGGTCGATCTGGTTTTGTATGTATCCATCCGGTGATACCCAGATCATTTTATGATTGCATCGATGTGGGAAGCAAGTTGAACGTATGACTAGATTTCTGCTACATGCAAAGTCTATCAGGCGCTGGTCGTTGTCATTTGTTTCATCGTGGGGGCTACATCCTCCAGTCGTTCCCCGATGATATAGCTCTTTGCCAACCTTAGCCTCGAGATCAGCCAGCATTATTTTTGTGTCGTTTGTGGGCAACCAGTCCTTTCAGGTGATTGTAGAACGTTTCTTTTGTTACTTCGTCCTTCTCTTCGGTCAGGGCGTGAACTTTTATCAGCCAGATTTTGAAAAACTTCGCTATTATACGGATCGTATACAACCGTCCATAATGAAGGCCAATCCGAATTCTTGTTTTCAACTTGGCTTTCCACTTTTGAATATTGTGTGCTCTCTCATGTCTTGAATGTCTTTTCCAGTCCAATTTATCTCCAGGATAACCAATATTTTTAATTAATATTAACTGGCCTGTTTTGAAAGGTCCTTTACAGCGCCAGGATAATTGAGTGAATTGACAATGCCACAGTCGTCTTTTTGTTTGCGAGGTCGTTGCCATGAGTCCAATCCACTCCGAGGCCCATCTGTAGGTTTCGAAACATTTTAAGGTTTTCTTGGGAGGAGGAGTTAGCCCGTTGTCCAACCTCCATTCTGGTGGCCTGATTACTACGTCGACTCCGTTATTCACTCTCTTACGTCCCCACAAAAGAAGTGTAAGGAAGATTTAGTAGCAGAGCTATAGAGCATTTCCTCCCAGAGAGCATTTGGTACCATTTAATTGGGGGGTTCGGGATGAGGAATCATGCAAACTATGGGTTGGGGAAACAAAAGGTTCCTTTCTCCTTTCTCAAACGGGTTTAGGACAGTCTACGGCAGATTATATTGCTTTTGATTTTGCAAAGTAATGCACATAATGGTTATAAGCATATTTTAATGTACGTTAAGTAACCAATCATTACTTTAATGATGAAAATAAAATCATTTTTTTTCACTTGTAAGTTGAAAACGATGCATGATATAAACAAGTTGAGTAAGCAGGAGAGTGCTCCTACCAGAAGGTCTTTGTAAACATCCTAGGGTTAGAAGCAAGTTTTCTAATGGTGTGAATCGATAACTTGAATTATTCATCCAATACTTAGATATGAAATCGTTCAAATTTATACAAAAGATGCACAGTTTCTTTCATAAGCACAGTGCAGCCGCCATTTTGATCTGGCTTAAATGATTTTTCTGAATGCTCGGCCGATCGAACATGTTCAAGTTAAGCACTATTCCTTAAATTTTCATGAAAATTGAAAGAAAATTAAAAGTACCTAAGTCAATTTTAAATATATATAGGGTTTTCCAATAAGGTTTTCCAATAAGAGGTGTTATTTTGAATAGATCTTCTGATTTAACACCTTGCGACTTCTTCCTTTGGAGCCACGTGATAGAGAAGGCCTATGCCAATAGCCCAGCGTCAATTCAAGATCTCAAAGATGAAATTCGTGAGGCTATCGAGGACATAGGGCAGCCACTTTGCGATTTGGTTATGGAAAATTTCATGAAGAGGATATGGTCCTGTAAGCGTATCGTAGTGGTTTTTTGCCCAATGTTAGTTAATGCTATTAACGGCATATCTTCTTTTTTATAATGAAATAAACATCCGATCATTTATGTTAAAAAATGGCATTTTTCTTTCAATATCGAAATAACACCTCTTATTGGAAAACCCTATATGAACCATAAACACGTGTTATCGTTGTTGTAATTCCATATAATTGAAATTGCTATAACTCACTTGATTATGATTCAATCTCAATTAAATTTCGTGAACATATGTATATATTATGTCAATCTATATAGTTGCAAAATTTCAAGAAGCTAAAGGTACCGTTTTGATTTTATGGGCAAAAATGTAAAATCTACAAATCATACTATTATTAACAAAGTTGAGTGAATTTCGATTTCTAAGGTATATGTTGCCCTTATACTCATAAAGGTCCACATTCATGATAATTTTCAGATTTTTCGGCTGAAAGGTGTCCAATCGCGAGGGGGGGGGGGGGGTGGTACACAAATTTTGGGTACATTTTGCCTTCCCGTGGACTCCCTAATTCATCAAATGATTTTTTTATTTCAGATTCCAAAAGTTCTAATCAAGACCTTTCATTTGATAACCCACTCGACTACCTTTTATTAAAAAAAAGTTCAAGTTATCAATTCACACCATTAGAAAACTTGCTTCTAACCCTAAGATGTTTACAAAGACCTTCTGGTAGGAGCACTCTCCTGCTTACTTAACTTGTTTTATTTCAGATTCTAAAAGTTCTAATCAAGACCTTTCATTTGATACCCCACTCGACTACCTTTCATTAAAAAAATTTTTTAAGGGCCAATTCGTTATTAGGGGGGACACCCCTTAAACATTTTTTAAATTTTTTTAAGGCCTTGACTTTTGAGAGACCATCACTTCTGACCTTTCCACAAAGTTTGAGCATTCTAGCTTCTATAGTTTCTGAGGAAATCAGCTGTGACGCACGGACAGATGGACAGACGGAGAGACGGACAGACAAACGGACAGACAGGTCGCGAAACTAGTAGGTCTTTGTAAAAAAATTTTTACAAGGACCTAAAAATCAAAAAAATAAGAATCAACGTAAACTATGAATGCGAAACCAATAACGTAAAAAAAATATTGGTAGATCCTAATAAAAAAACACTGAAAAAATGACATAAATTAGAAAAAAAAATTCACATATGTGCAAAGGATGAAATAACGATGATAAAATTTGAAATGATATTGTGACGAGAATATTTGCTGTATAAATGTGCAATCATAGGTGATTTTTACTAATTATAACAAAATACATATGCAACATTACCTATCCTTTTATAAATGTTTGTATACACATCTTTAATATATACATATATTTATAAAAACTTCGATAAGGAAGAAAATGATTTTTTTCGGTATTGAATTCGAGTAGAGTATGTCGGGCACCGCGTCCGTAATATTTGGGAGCGAGCATTTTGCTCAGTGGTAAAGTTAGAGTCATTGTAAGTTGTTCGATGCGTTTTAAATCAGGCATTTTAATCGGTAGCTGAGTGTTGTAATCCGGACTTAATCTGCTCGCATAAGACCTGCGACTAAAACTCCTCTCCGAACTAGGTAGTGAGCTAGCAGCCACCTCAGAGTAGACTAAGAGTGTCCGGACTTGTTGACCTGATGGGTACAGTCCGTTGTCATATTCCAAGACTTCACGTCTAGAACCGATGAGAGGTCGGCTTTGATTTCGTTCGAGAGGTGTCAAATCATTACAATAAGGTAACTTCAAGGATTGTTTTGAAAGTATCTCATTGAGACCTTTCCAATTACATCTTATTTGACTACCAATGGGGGAAAGTTTTTTTTAATGGTCACCGTCCTATTCGGCGAGACCTCCCTTAAAACTCTCTGGATAGTTTTTTCACCCCAAAGCATAACTTCTGAACTTTCCACGAAATTTTACCGCTGTAGCTTCTATAGTTTTGGAGAAAAAGTTCTGTGACATACAGACCGACAGATGGACACAGGTCATGATATCAATAGGGTTTTGTATTTTAGTATTATTCTTACCAAACGAATATTTGAAACATAAGTTGTTCAAAGTTGTTTTATTGCTTGCTAAATAGCAAAGTTTAAGTACAAAGTGGCTAACAGTGTGACAAACCAAATGGTTTTTCTCATAACAACAAAATTTTGTCATTTTCTTCACTTAGCAGTGACTATTTATTAATTTTTGCCCTTAAATCATGCTGAAAAAAGTTAATTTCCATTCAAATTGTTGAACCTGACGCAAACTTGTAGTTTCAAGTCTTCCCTCAGCTGTTGAGAAAAATAAAATTATAAGTTAGGATACGAGGTGTGTTCAAAAAGTATCACGAATTTTAAATTTTCGCGGGTTACGCATATTCGAATTTCGATTTTTTTTGTGGCGTTCTGTTGGTATTCATGTCTGTCACTTATGCCGACAAGCTCGGCCATTTTGAATGTTCACTTAATTGGTGATAGCTGCTTTACTTGCACGTGTTTTCAATCGTCTTTGATTTTTACTTATTCAAAAAAATGGATCAAAGAACGTGTATCAAATTTTGTGTGAAAAACGAAATTAAGTGCGCGGATGTATTCCGAATGGTTGACTGTGGCATACGGAGAAGCTACCTTGGACCAAAGCAACGTTTATCGGTGGTACAAAATATTTTTAAAAGGCCGAGAAGATGTGAACGACGAAGAGCGTGCCGGACGCCCGAGCACTTCAACAACAGACGAAAAAATTAATGAAGTGGAGAAAATGGTATTGGCCAATCGTCGAACCACCGTTAGAGAAGTTGCTGAGGACCTAAACATATCGATTGGCTCGTGCCATTCGATTTTTATCAACGATTTGGGCATGAGACGGGTCGCCGCGAAACTCGTACCAAAATTGCTCAATTGCGACCAAAAACAGCAACGCATGAACATTGCTACTGAGATGTTAAACTCTGTCCGCGACGAACCAAATTTGCTCCAGAGGGTCATAACTGGTGACGAATCGTGGGTTTATGGTTATGACGTGGAAACCAAAGCTCAATCATCTCAATGGAAGCTGCCGCATGAACCAAGACCGAAAAAAGCGCGCCAAGTTCGGTCGAATGTGAAATTTTTGCTGACAGTTTTCTTCGATTGCAGGGGCGTGGTGCATCATGAGTTCTTGCCATAGGGAAGAACGGTCAATAAGGAATATTACCTGCAAGTTATGCGCAATTTGCGCGAAGCAATCCGCCAGAAACGCCCGGATTTGTGGGAGAACGAAAATTGGCTTTTGCACCACGATAACGCCCCTGCTCACACATCGTTGCTTGTGCGCGACTTTTTGGCCAAAAACAACACACTAATGATGCCGCAGCCACCGTATTCCCCAGATCTGGCCCCCTGTGACTTTTCTTGTTTCCTAAACTGAAGAGGCCCATGAAAGGACGCCGTTACGCTACGCTTGACGAAATAAAGACGGCATCGAAGGAGGAGCTGAACAAGATTAAAAAAAATGATTTTTTGAAGTGCTTCGAAGATTCGAAAAACCGTTGGCACAAGTGTATAATATCTCATGGAGATTACTTTGAAGGGGACAAAATAGATATTCATGAATAAATAAATAATTTTTGAAAAAAAAAACAAAATTCGCGATATTTTTTGAACACACCTCGTACCTATCAAAGAAAACACACTGAAAGGTACATACTTATGTATATTTGACTATTAAATACATAGTTACTAGGAGAACTTGGTGTTCTATTTAAGTTCACATATGGCTTGCAATTCGGTTTTGCCTCAATATCAGTACCATGAATTTTTAAACGACATCTTCCATTTTAAAATTAGAAAATATATCACCAACAGATGAAAAATTTATAATAAACATTATGGCAATAGTCAATCTCTTTTGTTTTTTTTCCTTGATTAATCTTCGTGACACAGT
The DNA here is from genome assembly GCA_963969285.1 of Odontomyia ornata. Classification (NCBI taxonomy): domain Eukaryota; kingdom Metazoa; phylum Arthropoda; class Insecta; order Diptera; family Stratiomyidae; genus Odontomyia; species Odontomyia ornata. Next base: position 119,076,865 of record OZ017738.1, read on the forward strand.
TCAAAGAAAGCAAAGACAATTAATCCGGAAACTCTATATTTTTAAATTATAAGAAAACTGAGAATTCATACCCGTACTTATGATAAACCCATTACCGAATCATAATTATTCCACATAAAAAAACTATTCAAAAACCCACGTGTAAAATTTCAACCTCCATCAACCAGCTATTATAACCACCTTGCACTTCAATGCATTATAAATTTAACTTGAATGCAAAGACTTTGCTACACAGTTTCACCCCTGCAGTGATTAGATATTCAAACTTTTTGGCAAACATTTTCAAAATGTCATCAACAACTTTAAAACTAAGACAACCCTAACGAATATTGTTATCCTATGACTCCATCGACAAACTAATGCAATTCCCCCCAAATGTTTTGTCGTGTTAATTTCTGTACGAGGAAAAAGGAACCAAGAATAATATTAAAAGAATTTTTCGCGATGTTATACCGTTTTAGTGAAAATGTAACGAAGCAAAACCTTCTGGCAAAGAAAAAACCCAGCATAAAAGCAAAGGACGGAAAAATGTGAAGAAAGTAGCAAAGTTCTTACTGTAAACGAAAACTTTTTCAGTATTTTGTTGGAGTCAAAGAAGATACGGTCACTTCTACTTTAGACTCAAAAAAGTTTTCTTTTCAGCCCTATCTTGTTTGCATGATGTTAGTTGAAGAAATAAGAATAAAAATTCTATATGTTAATTAAGTTTATGACCAAATATGATTCAAAAGATGAAGATGGGAACGGCGACGATGGTAGAGAAAAACAAAAAATTCAAGAAAATATTATCTAGGAACCAACATTTTTTAGATCGCTGTGTACATACAGTTTGTAAAGAACGTAGAAATGGAATAACATCGTAAAAAAGTTCTTTGAAACAAAATTGAATTACCTCGGAAATTTGTTTATGAGTTTCGGCTGACTCGCAATTACTGCAAATGCCACCAAAAAATAAGTTTTTATTAAAATTTAAACTTTGCTAAAGTAGCATTCAGCGAACAATGAAAAATCTTTACAGATAAATTGGTTGATTTGTAGCTTCGGACTTAAGTGCATTTCAGTGCCAATTCAAGGCAAAGTTTCGCTATTTCTAGAAAATTGTGAATTTGTGTCTTCATTATTGATTAGTCTGCAGTATGAAAAATTTCATTCAATAAAAAATCTTATTAATCATTAAAGCGGCAGCTCTCATTACATTGAAATCAATTTACTCATCAAGATGAAAATTCTTGCAAACCTGAAAGTATTTTGCATAAAACTCTCAGTAATTTGGGCTTCCTACGTACTTTTATTGCTTAAACCAAGGCGGCAGGATTTTCATAAATTAACATTCCATGGTAGTCCTGAATTATCATCGCTTCCCTAGTTTAAAGTAGGCGTTTCGTGCTTTTCATTAGGGTGAAAGAACATTGAAATTCGTTTCAGCTTACAAAACTTTCAACGGATTATCGGAATTACATCCTGATGCTTTGTATCCGAACTTCCTTGTTAGCAAAAGGAGTCTTTATAGCTTTCCTTCTTCTTAGGTGGGTAGGTAAATTACTATGGTAGAAATGTTACAATCAAAATGAGTTTGAAAGTACTAAAAATGTCTTTTGTTTGATTCATAGCTTTCACTGTCAATCAAATTCGATTTAGAAAAAAGTTAGCATACGCTAGTAAAACCATTTTCTGTCTCATTCGAATAGTCTTTAATTCCTTCTATCGTTGTTTCTATTTAGCGTTTTGTACTAAAATACAAAACTTTATTGAAATCGTGACTTGGAACCGTCAGTCCGTCTATATATCACATCACTAACGGTTAATTCATGTGGTTTTCTAGCAGATGGCGTAACTTGATTTTTATTCCAGTGATTCACCTTTCCAAATAAATGTTAAAAAGCCTCTGTCATATCGATTCAGAATCAGTATGTGTCATTTAGCTGAAGCGTAAACAACAATACATTTTTAACTCTGAAAATGTCGAATTTTGTGCCAAATAAAGTCTTTTTACGGGGAGTGCTTCTTCATTGAAGAAAAAGGCTGCCGAAAGTCATCGTATTTTGGTTGAAGTGTATGGCGTGCATGCTCTAGCTGAGCGTACGTGCCAAAAGTGGTTTGCAGGGTTAAAAAGTGGCAATTTGACTTGGAGGACGATGAACGACCCGGACAGCCAAAAAAGTTTGAAGATCACGAATTGGAGACATTGCTCGACCAAGATCAATCCCAAACTTGCAAAATCACTTGGCGTTGCTCAACAAACCATTTCCGATCGTCTAAAAGCAATAAAAAAATTGGTTATCGATTTATCGATAGTGCCCTCAGACCGGGGAACCAAACGCGTCCCCAGGGTTGCGGATAGGGGAAGACCTTTCTCGAAAGGTTCTTTGCGAATAACCAATAAGCAGCCGCGGACAATGGTCGGCAGTGAAGGGAAAGTCTCAGGACAAATACCTGAGTGTCAATGATCTTCACTATGACATGACGAAATATATGGCGTCATCAATTATCCATATATCCTGGCAGTAGGTAAAATGCTATGGGAACGGAAACCCAGACAGAAAACCAAATCATGCAGGTCCACAAGGGGAACCAAATTACGGTGCAGGGGGTCGGATCCCCAGTACCGGCGGCAGAGGGTAGTGAGCGAGCAGGCTCCCGGCCGTCGTCATTCAGCGACTGCAATGTTATAGAAGTGGTGGACTTGGTGTCTGTAGCAGATATAACTACAAGCAAACAGGACGCTAGCACGGAGAACCCTTTCAGGCAAATCCGCTGTTGGCAAGAACACCGATAAAACAAGTCATCGATTGCGGGGGGAGGCAGCAAACCCCAGAAACACTGTCAAAGTCAACATCACAGGTTAAACCATCGGAGACAGACCACAGACGGACTAACGAACGAAAGAAGGCAGAGTGCGTTGTGCAACCTGGTATCATTGTGGCCTTTGGGCGCAGAAGAAGGACTATGCGCACCCCGGAGCGTCCAGTGCAAGACGTACACAATCCGGATCAAGCTGCGACACCAACAGAGGCCAGTGTAAGACTGGGGGAGGGAGAAGTTTTGCCGTTGGGCGACGCCACTTCAAACGCGACCCAAGCGAAAGAAGCAAAAGGGCTAAGAAACGGGGGCCTCTCCCAAAAGGTGGCGCCAAATAACACAATCGCCCTTGACCGCGCCGAAGAGGAGCGGCTTACTCGGAAAGCGGGGACTATCGTCAAACAACTGAGGGCTGCCTGCGAAGTGCAGAAAAACATAGGCAAGAGTGTCAAGAATGGCATTCTTGAACTGGAGGAGCTTTTTGGCCGCATAACGCACTACAGGCGGAGGTGGCTTGCAACCGAAAAGCACCACAAAGACACGCTCTCCCTCGAGGCATCAGTGGGTCCTAGCAGCAGCAAAAGAATGGCCGGTAGCCCAATTGAAGGCGACCGTGAGAAAAGGAGGAAGGACGAGACCATGAACGAAGTTGACACTCCAGGCGAGGAGTTTCATGTGGTGCGAAACAAGGCAGCGAAAAAGCGGCCAAAAAGCTACTCCTAGAAAAAACATACAAAGAGCTCAACCACAAAAGAACAAAGAACCCCCCGAAATACCGCAGAAAACAAAAAGCAAACCGCAGTGCAAACCCTTGCGAGAGGCACTACTTATTAAACCCACTAAGGGCCGAACCTACGCAGATGTCCTCCGTGAAATTAAAGGAGCGGTCAAGCCAGACGACACCAAAACTGCCATCAAAGCAGTTCGACCAACCCGGACCGGTGGCCTGCTGGTGGGATTCGGGCCAGAGGCCACAAACAAAGATGCACTCCGTGACGCGGTTCAAAAGGTTCTTGGAGATGCGGCAACGGTTGCCTCGCTCGAACCAATGGCCACCCTGGAAATCAGGGACCTCGACTGCGTCACGGACAAAGCTGAAGTAGAGGATGCCATTAGGAGGAAGTTCCCAGCTTAAGTGAAGTCAAGGCAAGATTGACACGTGAAAACACAAGGGGGCAACGCATGGCTATTGTCGAACTAGCTGATGAAGACGCCCAGCAAATCCTGGCGAAGGGCAAAATCAAGATAGGTTGGGTGATCTGCAGAGTACGGAGAAGAGCGATCCCTATCCGCTGCTTCAGATGCTTCGAATACGGATACACCGCGTATGGCTGTAGGGGACCCGACAGGAGATCTCTGTGCTACAAATGTGGTGAAACGGGGCACAAAACGAAGGAGTGCACAAACGAGGCAAAATGCATTCTTTGCAAGGATGCTAAGCTAGCACCCGGTGACCTCAAACATGAGCCGGGGACAGGGAGATGCTGGGTTTTCAAGGAGGCCTTAACTAAAGCCAAATTGATACTCGAATGATTCGTATCCTGCAGGTCAATTTGCACCGAAGCACAAACGCCCAGGACCTACTTGAGCAGTTTGCGAGGGATAAGAAAGCTGACCTCCTGTTGCTGAGCGAGCAACATCATAACAAGGACTCGCAAGCGTGGTACCCTGACAAATCTAGTACCTCGGCCATCTGGGTTCGAAACAGCGCCCGCCTTCAGGTGCAGGGCCATGGACGCGGGGATGGTTTTGTGTGGGTGCGGTGTTCAGGGATAACATATCTCAGTGTTTGTCTGACGCCTAACGAGGCAATGCGATCTCGACGCCTAACGAGGCAATGCGAACTCGATGCCCTGGAGGACGCTGTCTCGAACACAGAGGGCCACATGCTGGTCGGGGGAGACTTCAACGCTAGAGACATTGAATGGGGTATGCCACAATCCGACCCAAGGGGAAAGCAAATCTTGGACATGGCGGCCAGAACAGCGCTTTTTGTCCTAAATACTGGTAACACCCCTACTTTCCGCCGCTGGGGTTGCGTAGGAACCATACCCGATGTGACACTCGCTTCGGAGTCCCTGGTACCTAGAGTACACGACTGGCGAGTACTTGAGGACTACTCGGCTAGTGATCACCAGTATATAGCGGTTGAGATTCACGACAGTGCCACTCTGCGTGCATATGCCCAAACTTCAATCCTCGGATGGAGGACTGGGAGGATGGACGTTGAGAGGTTCACTGACGCGCTTACGGCAGGCGCACCGTTGCTGGGAGCTCCGCCAGGGAGTGGAGGGCCTACAGCCAAGGACTTGGTGAACTCAACTATGAGTACCATCATAGCTGCTTGTGAGTCTTCCATGCCCCGTCGGAGACCCCGACACGGTAAGCCTCCAGTATACTGGTGGTCAAACGAAATCGCCGAACAAAGAAGCGAGTGTCACAAACTTCGGCGAGAGGCCCAGCAAGTGCGAACACGGGAGGAGGCAGACACTAGGCTAGCAGCAAACAGGTCCGGCAGGAAATATCTTCGCAGGCTTATTAACAAGAGCAAGGCCCGATGCTGGCAAGACCTCGTGGATGATGTAAGTAGGGATCCGTGGGGCCTTGGCTACAAGCTGGTCATGGGGAAACTTGGTGCCCTACGGAAGCCTTGTATACATGACGCGGAAAAGATGGACGCGATAGTGCGGGGACTCTTCCTCGCCCATCCCGTCCGTGTTGACGCTGTCCATGGTAAAACAGCAGTCGAGTGCCCACTCTTCACACAGCTGGAACTAGAGGAGGCAGTCCTCTCCCTGAAAGCGAGGAAGGCTCCAGGTCCAGATGGTGTTCCAGCTGAGGTTTTGCAGCTCGTCTATCACCATTGTCCTGACTTGCTGCTCAGCACATTCAATGCTTGCCTACGGGACGGGGTTTTCCCGATACGATGGAAAGTGGCGAGGCTCGTGCTGGTCAGCAAGGGGAAGGGAAATCCCGAATCGCCGTCTGCATACCGCCCGTTATGCATGCTAGACACGGCTGGGAAAGTGCTAGAGAAACTCATCAAGGGAAGACTCACTGACGCGATTCGTGCTGCTGGGGACCTATCTCCTCGGCAGTATGGCTTAGAGCAGGACGTTCTACCATTGATGTGATTGCAGAGGTGGTGAACGCGGTCCAAAAGGCAGAGGCATATGGTCGCACCAAGCGACGGATCGTCCTGTTGGTGACACTCGACGTCAGGAATGCCTTCAACTCCACTAGATGGGTGGATATTCTGGACACGCTGGAAAACTCTTTTCAAGTTCCAGAATACTTAATGTTGCGGCTCTGGTCACCGGACGCACCGTTCAACAAGCGCAACTTAGGCTAGGTATGCTAATGCGCCAAGTGAGGGACTCGATGACTGCTCGCGGGCTCAGTTTAGCACTGGAGAAAACCGAAGTGGTCATCTTGACGAAAAAGAGAATCCCTAGAGTAAAGATGATCAGTATTGGAGATATACTCGTACAAATCGAATCGAAGCCAGCGGTGAAGTACCTGGGGCTACTGATTGACTCCGAGATGAGTTTCTCTGAGCAAATCAGGGCAACGGCTGAGAAGGCTGCTTCGGGAATATCAGCCCTGAGTCGACTTATAGCCAACGTAGGGGGACCCAGCCCATCAAGAAGACGCCTCTTGATGGGTGCTGTAGGGTCAGTGCTACTGAACCGAGCAGAGGTATGGGGCGACGTTCTCAGCAAGGAGGTATACCGAAAACGTTTGGCACAGGTACAGAGAAGACGAGCACTGAGAATTGCATCTTCGTATCCAACAGTCTCCGACTCGGCGGTGAGAGTGATTGCAGGCGTGATACCTGTCGCCCTCCTTGCTAGAGAGCGCCGCGCTATTTACCTGCGCCGAAACGAGGATGCGAGGGAGATGGTTGTCCGTGAGGAGAGACAACGCTCGCTCAACGATTGGCAGCAGTCTTGGGTGAATTGCACGAAGGGAAGGTGGACTGCGCGCCTCATCCCAGATGTGAGACCGTGGCTTAATCGAAGGCATCGTGAGACTGACTTCTATCTGACCCAGCTTTTGAGCGGGCACGGGCGCTTTCAGTCTTACCTGCATGATTGGTAAGTCACGGTCTCCCGATTGTCGGTTTTGCCCAGGAGAGGAGGACAATGCCTGTCACACATTTTTTGCGTGTACCGAATGGGCCAGGCTGCGAACGGAACTCTACAGGGAGACGGGAGAGCTCACCTCGGATAATATAGTTGCGGTGATGCTCGAATCGGTTGACAAATGGAACCAGGTGGCACATTATGCTCGGGCAGTCCTAAAAGATAAAAGGGACTCGCAGCAGCTGGAGATGCTGGGGCTGGGGGATCGCTCTTCTGGCATTTTCTCTTCCCCTCTCCCCTCCCGCTAGGAAAGGGACCCCCCCAGCTTAAAGGCGCCCCACGGCGTAACAAAACGAGACCTGGCCGGAAGTAATGTGTCAAACGGTTCCAGGCTAGGTTTTCAGATTGACAGGGGAGGTGTTTAGTGGGTAGTCCAAGGGTATCCTCCATGGGAGTCCCACACTGCCAGACTCGGCGGGCGTAAATGCCTTCACCTCTCTACCACAAAAAAAAATATATCTCACAATAAAGCTTCAATTTTCGAAAAAAACCGCACGAATTAACCCGTACCCCTATTAGTATGATCGTTGAATTTCACATTTTCCACAATAAAATCGTATACGTACCCTTAATCTCAATGAAATCTGATATTTAAGTAGTCTTACAAAAGGTCGTTATACTCTTTGAGTTTGATGAATAACACATGATTTTGGTATTTTATAGACCTTCCAATTAACCGGTACCCCTATTATAAAAGCTACAGCCATGGAACTTTATGGAAAGGTCAGAAGTGGCGATTTCTTGAAAGTTCAAGGGTAAAAAATTTTTTCAAAGGGGTTTAAGGAGGGTCTTCCTATTTCGGGAGATGACCCTTCAAAAAAATTCGTTCAGCATTGATAGTCAAATATGATGTCTTAAAATTGTCTTATCGCTACGTTAACGGGCAGGGGAAGGGGAAACATACGAGCTTTTCGGTTACCCCCCATCGCTTTTGGATAACTTTCATCCGCAAAATTTGAAAAAAAAATCATGAATATAGACCTTTATGAGTACAACAACAACAAATACACAAGAAGTTGAGATTCACTCAACTTTGTTAGTAATACTCGTATTATGATTTATCAATTTTACATTTACTTGAACGGAACCTTAATGATACTTTAAATTCTATAAAATCCAGCACATAAATGGTTTTTTATAAAATTGACCTGTCCTGAAAGTTTTACAAAGATCGAATGTTATTTAACGAAGTTATAGCGGCTTGAATTATCCTGTATTACCATGGAACAATATGTGTTGTATAATTTACTCTAGAAACATATGGCTACAGAACAATGGGCGTTTTTTACCAACTTAGACACTACAGGTGTACTAGGATTTGCATGAAAGATTCAGGAAGAATAGGTATCACGAATATCTTTGAAAATTGGTTCAGCTAGTGGTATCAGTAATTGTAAAACAAAATAGTGGCCGTTTTAAATTTGAAGATTGAATAATTTTGACTTATTTTCCCCCAACTTCAACGGTTAAGGTGCATGCTTCTAACACTTGATTCAATTTAATGATGGACTGAAGATGAGTTAAAAGCTCCTAGCAGAAGCGCTTTGTAACTATTCTAGTCCTCAAAAAAATTTTTCTGATGACATGAATCGATGTTTTGAATTATTTATTCAATACTTGTTTACGAAACAATTCAAATTCAACCAAAATATGCAGGGTTTCGTTCATAAGCACATAACAGCCACGATTTTGTTCCATATTAAATAATTTTACGGAGCGCTCAGCTCATTGAACACATTCAAGTAAACCACTTTTCCTTAAATTTTCATGAAAACCCAAAGAAAATAAAAGTGTCTTGGTCGATTTGAAATATATATTGACTAACAACACGTGTTATAGTTTTTGTGGTTCCATACAATTTAAATGGCGACAACTCACTTGATTTTGATTTGATTTCCATGAAGTTTTGTAGACATGAGACCAAATGCAGTCACAAACTTGTTAACCTGCAAAACCGCATCTGGACTCCAATCATCGATTTAGACTGCGATATTCGTTCATGTATTTCTTCCCTCTCTGGATGCCACCGAAGCAACATCAATTAATTAGTGTCATTTGGCAATGTTAGAGAGGCAATATCTACACACACACAAACAGCGCAATAGATGCGCTGGGCACTTGTTTTGATTACAAGGACACTTATAAGAAGTGTTCAGTTTAACTGCAACGACCACCAAAACGAATATAATATTATACTCAAATAAACCTCATAATACTTTTAATTTAATCTACTTTTTTATTTCCTATACTGCTATTCACAATAGGTTATGGGCCCAGTATACCCATATAAGAGCATTGAATAAAATAGTAGAAAATACTAGACGCGCACGGAAATATCCGGAAAAAGTTAAACTCAATATAGCTGAGAATGCGGGAAATCGTGAAGAACGAACGCAAATCAAGATGGCGAACGAATATTCAAATGTGCGAATTGAGCCACTAAGCGCCGCAAATTATGATACGTGGAAGTTACAGATGCGCGCAATCCTCGTGAAAAATGATCTATGGGGTTATGCAAATAGTTTGCCCTGTTGGTTTGCTGGTATTGCAAAATGGAAACACAACGATTAGAAAGCATGTGCTGATATCATGCTAGCAGTAAGCGCCGCAGAGTTAGGTTTCATAAGTGAGACAGACACATCGAAAGAAATTTAGGATAAACTGAAAGAAATGTTTCAGTCAAAAGCGCCTGGAAGAAAAGCCTAACTGCTCAAAAAAATTGCGCTTTCTCGGATGACAGAAGGTGACAAAATGTGGGAAAATCTTCAAGAATTTTTCGATGCGGTGACACGACTTAAGGAAGTCGGAATAACTGTTGGAGATGAGCTATTATCGATATTACTATTATACAGCTTGCTTGATTCATATGAAACATTCAAGTGCGTGCTAGAAACGTGGGAAACTGCCAAAGCCGAATGGAGCTCGCAGAAAAGTCATAGAAGAGTACAATGCTCGTAAATCGAAGGAAGATTGAGCAGAGCAGGGCACATTATTCGTGAACAGAATGAATTAACAAAATTGGCGGGAAACTAATAGAGGACTTAAACAAAATCATCAACAGAAAGTGAAATCAATGAGCAAAATGACATGCTACAAATGCGGGAAAACCGGCCACATAGCCAGAGAGTGTACGTCAAGAGTACCAACACAGAGCGGACGAGACGTTGAAAGTGCAAAATCGAGAAGTGAACAAGCGTTTATCACAACAGAAACTGCCTTAGTTACACCTACAGATGACCAAAAGAATTCATGCTGCTTGGATAGTGGTAGTACCTCACATATGAGCGGAAACAGAGAAGCCTTTATAAACTTTTCAAACAAAAACATGACGTTAAATTTAGCAAACAATAAATCAATGACGATTGAAGGAGTTGGGCAAATAAATTTAATATTTCCAAACGAAGAAAATAATGATGATATAATACCAGAAAAATTATTATACGTTCCTGATTTGAGAACAAATTTATTGTCGTTAGCAAGTATCACCGACGAAGGATTCGAGGTACGCTTCAGAAAAAATGATGCAGTTATAATGGATAAGAAAGGCAGAGTGTGCCTACGCGCTGAAAAAATAGGTAAACTATGAGTAGAGAAAAGGATTCAACAAAAGATATGTGGCATCGTTGAGTCGGGCATTTTAATGAAAAAAGATTTGAAAGTTTTAGCAAAAAGCAGAGCAATATACGGTTTAAAAATTAAACCAGATGAACGATTAACAACGTACAAAGTGTGCATTAGTGAAAAACAGACTGCCACAGCATTTCCAAAAACTGATGGTCCGTGCACAAGACAATTATTAGAAATAGTGCACAGTGATGTGTGGGGACCAATGAGAAGCGCATCATTTTCGGGTGCGAGATAGTTTGTGACGTTTATTGATGACAAGTCAAAGCGGTGCGAAATCTATTTCTTGAAACAAAAATCAGAATTGTTGAACGCTTTAAAGATTTTAAAGCCGCCGCGGAAAAATTTACGAAAAAAAGAATAAAAGCGCTCCAATCGGATAATGGACGCGAATATTGCAATCGTGAGTTTGACGTTTTTCTCGCGAAACACGGAATAAGAAGACGGTTGATTACGCCCTACACGCTGCAAAAAAACGGTATCGTGGAGCGCAAAAATCAGACACTAGTTGAAATGGCGCATTTTATGATAAAACAAGCGCAAGTGACTCGTACATTTAGGGCAGAAGCGATTAATACTGCGTGTAGCATACGTAATAGATGCACAACGAAAGCGCTAAACGGAAAAGTGCCTTATACCGAGTGGACAGGTAAAACATTGACATTAATTCATATAAAAACATAAAATATATATAAATAATAAACGCGTACGTTTTAGAAAAAGGACACAAAGATAAATTTGATTCAAGATCATCGCCGTGTATGTTAGTTGGTTATTCGACAGAATCGAAAGCCTATCGTTTGTGGTCACAAGAAAAACGCAAATTAATTGGGAGTCGAGACGTTAGATTTTTTGACGAACCAGTCACAATAAAACGCGATAAAGACATTGATCTGAGTGAATCGGACAATGACAATAAATTTGTGGAACTAGAGGTTAAGAAAGACACGGAAAGTGAGAGTGTCGAAGAAGAAAATATTGTCATTACACGACAGCGCAGAAATCACGCATCAAGTGTAAGCAACATAGGTACGCGCGGCAGAAGGAGACCTATAATCCAACCTACGGGATCAGTAGGAAGACCCAAAAAAATATATCATCCATCAAATCCGGAATATAAAGAAAATTATGAAGTGTCTTCGATAATAGTGGACGAAGCAGATGATGATGAGGTATTCGGAGAAGCTGAATATGCAAGCCTCGTGAGTATAGCGGAACCAAAGAACTGGCAAGAAGCGCAAAATTTGGATGATGCGAGTGCATGGGAAAGAGCCATGGAAGATGAATACAGAGCGCAAATTAAAAACAAAACCTGGGAAATTGTGGCACGCCCAAGAAAAAGAAAAATAATTTGAAGTTGCTTTGTTTTTTATATAAAAGAAACCCCACTTAAAAATTTTTTAAATTTTTAGTTCGATCTTAATTTTTAAAAGACCATCATTTCTGACCTTTTCACAAAGTTTGAGTATTCTAGCTTTTAAAGTTTCTGAGGAAATTAGGTGTGACGCACCGACAGATGGACAGACAGGACGCGAAACTAGTTGGTCTTTGTAAAAAATTTTTTTACAAAGACCTGACAAATGTGATTAGTCGCAAAAGGATGCTCGCAGCGTTATGGGGAAATTATCATGAAACTTTTTCTCCAGTTGCAAGGATGACATCCATAATATTATTGGCAGCGCTCTCAGCTGAATTGAATCTTGAAATACATCAAATAGGTGTAGTAACGGCATATTCAAATGGTGAATTAAAAGACACTGATTATATGGAGATACCTGAAAACTTGAAGAAAGTATTGGTGAAAATAACATCAAATGAAAGTGCAACACTATACGGACTTAAACAGTCGAGACTAAGATGGTATCAGAGGCTTACTGACAGGCTAGAAAAACTAAATTTAAAGGCCACAAGGCAAGATCCTTGTTTATTAGTGCGCGGAGAAATGACAAAGTTATGATTGTCGCAGTGTACGTAGACAACTTATTCTTATCCAATGACAATAAATTGATTGATGAATTAAAGAAATCGCTAAGCAACGATTTTGAAATGAAAGACCTCGGTAAAGTGAAAAACTGTTTAGAAATTGAATTCAATCGTAATTTGAATACAAGTGAAGTGTCATTAGCCCAGCAGAAATATACGGAAAAGATCCTGGAGCAATTTAATATGAAGGAGTGCAAGCCAGTGAAGACGCCAATGGAATTGAGCGAAAAGCTCGAAAAACCAGAAAAAATAAATGAAGCAGATATGCGAAAATACCAAAATCAGAGACTTATCGGTACGTCAATGTATCTCTTGGTCACAACACGATCAGATATCTCGTATACAGTGCGTTTCTTAAGTCAATTAAATTCGAATTATAATGAAACACATTGGCAAGCGGCAAAGAGGTTATTAAGATATCTGAAAGGGACAAAAAGTCACGGTATAATATATCAAAAGACAGAACATGAGCTATACAGACGCTGACTGCAGCGGAGACGTAAATGACAGGAGGTCATATTCAGGATGGCATTCATGTTACCCGGAACAGTGATTAGCTGGGAAACGCGCAAACAATGCACGGTTGCATTATCAAGTACAGAAGCAGAGTACCTTGCGATATCTGAAGCCACAAAAGAAGTGTTATACTTTCGTGGGCTAGTAAACGATGTCGGGGAATAATGCGAAAATGTTAAATTTTATAATGACAATCAAAGCGCAATAAAATTGTACGCAATAAAAAGTACTAAATACCAAACATCATTCGAGAACAAAACACATTGATGTGAGACATCTTTTCATAAGAAATCACGCGCAAAATAAGCGCATTGGATTAGAAAATCTATTGAAAGAACGAATGCCGGCTGAAGTGTAAACAGAACAAAACACCAAAAATAAAGTAAATGGTTGGGAGTTGTACAAATTAGCGCAGAGTGACGAAAAGCCTTAGCGAGCGTGTGTGGTTTTATTTGATGGGGAAGTGTTAGAGAAGCAATATACACACACACAGACACAAACAACGCAATAGACGCGCTGGGTACTTGTTTTGATTACGAGGAAACTTATAAGAAGTGTTCAGTTTAACGTGAACAGTCCAACTGTAACGACGACCAAAACGAATATAATATTATACTCAAATAAACCTCATAATACTTTTAATTCAATCTTCCATTTTATTTCCTATACTGCTAATCACAAAAGGATTAAAATAATATTAATTTAAATAGTTAATGTATTTCATTGTAGAGTATAGAGCCTACAAATGTTGACCCAAACGTGTGTTTAAACGATTAAAAATGACGAACGAACAAAACAATAGCAACGGCGACGCTCATCAAGTGGACTTGTCGTCACGATCCAATCATCTGGACTCGATAAACGATGTCCCACTAGTCAAACTTCCGCTATTATAGAAACAACGACCGGCCCTTTGGTTTCCTCGCATTGAAGCGCAACTAAGAATCGCTAAAGCAAAAGCAGACGAACAAATATCCAACTATGTAACTAGCCAATTGGAAGCGAATGTCCTTATGTAGATAGAGGATATCATAGAAAACCCACCTTAAAGCGGAAAGTACGAAATGCTCAAACACCGCATCATCTCTGTGTATACTGTGTCCGAGCAAGTTAAATTTCAGGAGTTATTGACAGGCCTGAAAGTGACAGATAATAAACCATCACAGCCCCTTCGCTCCATGAAGAACATCACCGGTAAAAACGTTACTGATGAGTTCTTGAAATCGTTGTGGTTGAAACGAGTCTAGGATCTTGATCAATTGGTCGAAATAGCGGACAAAATTATGGAGAATCACGAACACCCCACACTTTTCATCTCTGAAGTTAAAAAAAAAGTAAAAATAACATAAGTGAACTTGCTATTATTCATTCCCACCTCGATAGTCTACGTATTGCTAAAAGCCTCCATCCTAGTCGCAACTCACGTTTCAGTTCCACTCGCTCCCCTAGTTCCGCTAATGGTCAGAATACTGCCATCTGTTATTACCATTGTAGATTTGGTACAGCGGTGAGAAACTGCTAGATGCCGTGCTCTTTTCGCCCCGACAAGAGTCGCTTGTAACAGGCACAGGTGACGCAACCAATCAATTGCGCCTCCATGTTGTCGATGATAGTCCTGAATTAAGATTCCTGGTTGACACAGGAGTGGACATTTTCGTCATCCCTGCCTCTCGCCTCCCCTCCATACAACTCGGAAACAGTTACAAGCTTTTCACAGCAAATAGAAGCAAAATTCCAGCTCATGGCACAAAAATACTTAATTTTTCTTTCGGACTCAAAAAAATGTTTAAGCTGGTATTTTATTCTACCAAAAGTTACAAGTGCGATAGTGGGCGCAAATTTTGGTGTCCTCATGGACATCAAAAATGGTTGTGTTTACGACCCGAAAACTAAAATCACAACAAATTGGATATCATTCTTCAGTGTGCACTGTTAGTAGAATACATTTTAACGTTCTGAGTAAATAACTTCATATCACTAGTCCCTCACAAATCACCGAGACAAAAAAGTACGCCATTAGGCACCATATCGCCACCAATGGTCCGCTCGTCACAGAGCGGCCACGAAGACTCACGCCAAAAAAACGCGGAATAGCTCAAGCGGAGTTCGTTCATATAGCAAAACTAGGGTACTGCAGATCATCCAGAAGTCCATGAGTAGCACCCTTACACCTCGTCCCAAAGAAAAAAGATAAACTGCGCCCATGTAGAGATTACCCTCACCTCAACACCCAATGTGGCACATTCAGGACGTAATGCAAAGCTTGTTTGGCACGAAAATATTCTCCATAATAGATCTACTTAGAGCGTTCTACCAAATTCCCATCGTGGAGCAGGACATTCCAAAGACAGCAGTCGTAACCCCTTTTGGCCTCTTTGAGTTCACTGTAATTACGTTTGGCCTCAGAAATGCCGCTTAATCGTTCCAGAGACTTATGAACGAAGTCCTCCAGAGCCTTGAATTTTATTTATGCTGCCTTGACAACATCGAATAGCATTGAAAACACCCAAGCAGCACACGATGCATCTCGACATCGTCTTCAAAAAACCAAATGACTATAGAATCGTTATTAACTTATCAAAATGCAATTGATTGGACCCAGGAAGCAGCAAAAGCTTTTGAAAAATGCACAAATTGCGTCGCAGATGCTACACTCTTGGTATTGTTTCAGAACAATATGCCTATAGCTCTATCCACTAATGCCTCATACACTGCTAGGTGGGAGTACTCGAGCAACTTAAGACAAACAATGGAAACCGATTGCAATTTTCCAACGTAAACTCATGACAGCGGAGTCACTTATAGTGCCTATGATGAGGGCTACTCGCGTTTTACAACAGTATTCACTACTTTTGTAACTTCTTGGAAAGATCAGACTTCACCATTAAAGGGATCATAAACGTCTTATTTTTGCCTTCCAACAAAACTTCGAAAAGGCATAACCACGAAAGTCAAGGCAGCTTTATTACATCTCACAGTTCAGCACAAATCTCGTGCACATTCCCGAAAAAGATAATGTAACTGCAGATTTGCTGTTACGCATCGAGGCCATCACGCTTCCTACGTTAGTTGGAAATGACAGGCTCATAGCAGAGCAAGCCAATGACGCTGAACTCAGTGCCCTTCTAAATAACAACACAACATCTCTACAAGCAGCTGGTTAGCATTCATGGGAAAAATCTATACTGCGACTTTTCGACAGGTCTCGTCAGATATTTTGTTCCAGCGGTTATTCGTAAACAGATCTTTGACACTTTTCATCACTGCTCCCACCCAAGTGCACGCGCGACGCTACGTGCAATAGCAAGAAAGTTTGTCTCGCCTAGCATGAAAAAGACATCCATCTATAGTGTCGTTAGTGCGTGCCCTGCCAAAGTTCCAAGAAACGTATTGCAACTATTTTCGGTGTAAGATAAACGCTTCCAAGAAGTACACTTGGACATAGTAGGTCCTCTTACGCAAGTTAACGCCTTTTGGCACGTATTACCGATGATCGATCATTTCTCTAGGTGACCAGAGGCTGTACCATTGGAGCTACAATCAGCAGATGCAGCAGCAAAAGCTTTTTTTTTTTTTAAATTTACCTCCTTCCCTTCCACTCTCTCCATCACACTTTCTTCGTCGCACAACGCTCGTGCGATCTGCACTTCACATTTCGTTGTTTCTACAGGTGTGCCGCCCAGACAATGTGTAAAACATCGGTATAAGGGGGCACACAAAAAATATGTGGTCATCCTGTTAATCTTTTCATGTCCGATTCGTTAACAGCTCTCAGAGGTAAAAAAAAATATTAATTCGACGCACTAAAAATAACTCTGAGTTAAAAGAATGGCTGTTTCTTCAAGTATCTCGACGATAGGGTCAACAATGCCACCTGAGAATCCCGCTTTGGAACAACGGAAATTGTTATCACTAACCAAGGAACTCAATTGGAGTCGGCCCTATTCAAATCCCTTATCAATATTATTGGAAGTAAGAGAACAATAGCCAGCGTATCATCCTGCTTCGAACGGGCTAGTTAAAAGATGGTTTTGGACGTTAAAAGCCACTATAATGTGTCACGAGGGTATTGAAAACTGGCTTGATCTACTGTCAACATATTTTTGGGACTTCAAAACTGTCACAAAGAAGACTTGGGAGAAAGCTGTTTCAAATTAGTCCTGGGAACTCAAGATGTAAAAAATCAGGCCCAAACCTTCAGCACAAAAATGCAGCCGCGACACTTTCTTTCGCAAAGACCTCAGGACATGCACACTCGTGTTCCTCAGGGTCAATGCAGTCAGACGCGCACTACGCCAGCTATACACAGGGCCATATTGTGTCATCAATAAATTATCCGATATGCTTTTCACTATCGACGTGAATAACAGACACGTCATCATTTCAACCGATCGACTCAAGCTTGCATTCTTGGCCACCCAGGACTCACTCACGACGGTACATGCCAATATGTACAAGTACGAACACTTCAACAACAATCTGCGACAACAATAACTGAGTATCCCCACACATCTGATGTTCCAACTCCAACCACATTTTATGAGACTGTCATATCACCGTGTCCACAAACGTCAACAACAATGGTGGTAAGGGACTCCATCGAGGAACAAACTCATCACGTACCATATTCGTCTAAATCCATTGATCGTCGAGTCAAGTGGGATACAAGTGCTGTCAACTCACCGCACATCCATCCAACAGACATACCCAGCAGCGAGACTTCATTGTTATCTGAAATTACTGGGAGGGGAGCACTGTAAGGACCAAACACAGCCACGAAGTTATTTTCCTGCAAAACGGCATCGGGTAACTCCAACCATCAAACTAGACGACGATCTCTGAATTTCACTGTATTAATATCAATTAATTAGTGTCATTTGTCAATATGCGTAGAGCGATAAAATAATATTAATTTAAATAATTAAAATGCTTCATCGTAGAGTATAGAGCCTATAGATCTTATGTCAACCAACATAAATGTAAAACATGACGCTTAAGGCACTGTTTCGATTTTTGGGGGAAAAATAAAATTTGCAAATCATACCATTATTGATAGAGTTGAATGAGTTTTGATTTCTTAGGTATTTGTTGCCCTTGGAATCATAACATCGGGAATTTTTCAGATTTTCATCTCAAAGGTGTCCAATCCTCACGATTGTTCAATTTTGTCTCCTCCTGGACTCTTTATGCAAAAAATGTATTATTTTGTAGATCCTGAAAGTGCTAAGACCTTTCATTTGATACCCTTCTCGACTACAATTTAATGAAAAATTAGTTGTGGGCTACTTCGTTATGAGAGGGGACCGCTTGAAAAATTTTGAGACATTTGATAAGACCTAAAATTGCGAGAGACAACCACTTCTGACCTTTTCACCAAGTTTGAACTTTGCAGCTTTTAAAGCTTTGTAAGAAATTTCTTGTGACGCACGGATGGATGGATGGGAGAACGGACAGATAAACAGATCGAATGGAAAGCTAGTATGTTTTTGCAAAGTTTCTTTCACAAATCCCTGAAACTCATAGAGCAAGATCCAATAACAAATAACTTAGAGGCTGAAATTCCTTGAACTTTGCCACTAGTAGTGGGGTTTAATATTTTCGTCAGTGAAACTGTATCAGTATTATTAAATTGGATGAAATCAGCCATTTAAAAAGTTCTTCAAAATATGATATTATTCTATAAGTTCCAATAAAATTTACTGACATTTTAGCCATTTGAATTTCCTCTGATTGCAACAATCAAATGCGATTTTTCTACAACATGGGCTTTCTATCGAACCAGAAACTGCACTTTTTGATTGAATCTTCTGCAAATTTTTGGATAAGATGAGAAACAAAAATACATGAAGATCCAGGTCAGTCAATGCTTTTAGTAATTTTGGAACAAAATGTTGGCTGGCTAAAATGGAGTTATTTTAAAGCAAGAATATATTTATTGTGCATGTCGTTAACGTTTTCCTTTAATTAAATCATTCTATTTATCCACATATTGTACGTTCACTACAAACATTTTTGACATGAGTGTAGTCCTTGGCTGTGTGGTAAGTGGCACCATCCTGTTGAAACCACATACCGTCCTGGTCCAATTTCTGGCCACATGAAGTCCATTATCATCTCATAATAGCGAGCACCATTCACGGTAACTGCTTGGCCGTCCTCATTTTCGAAGAAGTACGGCCCGATAACGCCACTAGCCCATAAACTGCACCAAACAGTCACTCTTTGTGGATACATCGGCTTTTCAACAATCACTCGTAGATTCTCATTTGCCCAAATGCGGCAGTTCTGCTTGTTAACGAATCCACTGAGGCAAAAGTGTGCCTCATCACTGAAGATGATTTTCTTCGTAAAGTCGCCATTCCCTTCTGTCTGTTCAACCAATCATTCGGCGTATTGCCGACGCTTGCAATGGTCAGTAGGCTTCAGCTCTTGAGTCAATCGAACCTCATAAGCGTGTAAATTCAAATCTTTATTCAAAATTTGTATAAGTGATGTTCGTGAGATGTTCAATTGTTGGGCACGAAGACGAGTCGAGGTTGATGGCTCTTGTGCCGCACTATTGCGAACCACAGCAATGTTTACCGCAGAATGAACTGAGTGAGCATGCACAGATAATTTCATATTTCCTACAGCACCGGTTTGCTGAAATCTGCGCACAATTCTCGCGATTGTGGACACATTTGGTCGATTATGCTGACCAAAAAAGTCATGTGACGCATTTTAATTTGGACGCCCATTTTCGTAAAAGGCTTCAACAACCTTAACGCGCTGCTCAATTGTGTACTTCTCCATGGTTGAATTTTTCAAGCACTGAAATAAAGAAATGTCAAATTAAGTTGGGCGAACAACTTGACGTTAAGGTATGACCCACAATTAAAATCGTGCATTATGGTTGGGCAATCCGTTACAAGTTAATTTCTACTTCTTCTCAAAACATATGACAGTGAATACTCGTATATCAATAAAAGCACCCTTTGTATTCACAAGGTAATTAATAAAACTTTAAATGGGCTTTTGGAAAAAATGCATGCATATGTATACCTCTTGCTGCTGAGAATACGTACACGTTTTCTTTACATCATTATTTCCGAATGGCCAGACGTGTATGTTCATAGATTTGGGTTAGTTTTAACCAATTGCCAATTAAAACGATAATGCATTGAGCGACCCGCACTGATTTTTACAACTTAATCATAACCCTATTGAAAAATACTTAAAATTGAAAGTAAACATTTATAACTCTGGTCATACATTCTTCTTCTTCGTAGCACTACAGCCCCTCACGGGCCTTTGCTTCCTGCAAGCAACGCGTCTAACTGTCTGCGTCCATTGAATGTGTCTTCCGATTTTGCAATCCAAGCGGCAGTGAACTGTCTTCGTCGACCGAGTCAGACCAGCATTTCCTCGGCTTCCTCACTGATCTCCGGCCTTCCATTCTCCCAACGAATACCTTTTTGAGTATCCGCTGTTCATCCATACGATTCATATGTCCAGCCCATTGCAGTTGTCGTGGTCTTACAGTCGTTGAAACCTTCAGCTTGTCAAAGATTTCATAAAGCTAATGGTTGTATCAAATTCACTATTGGTCTCCATCTCGCTTCGCTCCGGTTATTTTCCTCAGGACCCCTCGCTCAAAGGCGTTCAATATATTTGCGGATGCTTAGGTTAGGGTCCATGTATCACACCCATAGCATAACACAGGTCTTATCACAGATTTGTATATTTGGAGCTTTGTTCTCCTATATATGCAGCTGATCTTCAAAATCGTCATAAGTGAATAAAATATTTTATTAACGAGCTGTATTCTTCGGCGTTTTTCGTACCTCCCATTACTGTTTCTCGTTTCTTTGGCAGCTAAATACATATATTTGCTCACATTTTCGAAAATAATAATACGTAATGTCCCTGGGGTTTTCAGTAAGGCCACTTGTGAAAATTTACACCGTTCAATGGCAATAGGGGTAGGATTGAAATAAGTTCCTACTAAAATAGTGACTTGCGCTTACATTCTGACCTTTGGTGACCGCCATTTTGGGTGCATGCATTTGTACTAAAATACAAGACTCTCTTGAAGTCACGAACTGTGTCTAACTGCCCGTCCGTCCGTGCGTCTGTATGTCACAGCACTTTTTCTTCAAAATCATAGAAGCTATAGCTATGAAATTTTGTGAAAAGTTGAGACGTGGTGACTTCTTGAAAGGTTTGAGGAGTTAAAAAATTTTCACAGGGTTTTAAGGCGATCTCTCCATATAAGGAAGAAACTCTTCAAAAAAATATTTCCACTATTGGTAGTCGAGTAGGATGTCATTCAAAATGCCTTAATGAGATCTTTTTAAAACTTCAAAACTACCTTATCAATACCAGGGGGGCATGGTAAGGGGAACTGTACGAGATTTACGCGTATTATCTTGACTTAAGTTTGGATTGTATTAAAGGTGCGTTATCCCTTCAGCAAAAAAAACACAGTCCCTCAAATTCACCAAATATTGAAACCATAAGATGATTTACTTGCAAAATCCTAAGAAACTCCTTTGTGGCCTGGTTGTTGTTTTTTCATTATTCAATAAATTTTCTCTATAATTATTAACAGCTTCCTTCTAGAAATATAGAAAATAAATCAAATGATGGCGTCTTGAAAGTAACAGTATCAGAGGTTGTTCAAAAGAGTCTCTTCATACTGGGGAGCTTATAGCTCTCATTAAGGGGGCAGCAAACATTTTCGAAGAATATGTGCCCTTTTGAAGATTCGTGTGACATATGTATTTAGTCAGAGTTTGCTATGTTAGAGAAGCCCCCACATTGTTGAAGGTTTTGCCTTTATACGTAAGTTAATATTGTTACATGCACGAATAATTCTGCGAGCTACTGTTGCAATTGTTTTCACAACCATTAAGAACCTCATGATCAACAAAGTAAATTTACTCAAAACCACGAGAACCCACCAAGCATGATCAACATCTGCAGGTGACGTCACTCCATTCATTAAGCTGCTCGAATATACTAGGTACCTCTCGGCAAAACATTCGCCAATGTACGAGAAATGGGTTGAATGACTAGAGACCCTATATAAAGGCAAGCTGAATGAATGGGGGTATCATTTATTACAACCGCGATAGTAAAAACTGCGATAGAGTGGAGCGTGAGGTAAAGGGGATATTGATTGAGTAATTGTGAAGTGATTTTAGAAGACAATTGCAATAGAAATTTATTGACAAGTGAAAGTTAAACTTTTAATAGTGAAATTAATAATTGTGCATTCTTTTAAATAAACTCTTTTAAACCTAATTGCAAAAGACATTGCGTTTTCACTTTCCCGGAACATTAAAATTATTGGCCGCGAACCATCACACGCGACAATATATTGCCGTTATACTTTATATATCAATCTATGTTTTGGAAATGAGGGCATTTACTAACCTCGATTGCCCATCTTAAAGCTTGATATATTAAATTTCCGTAAGATTAAATGCTTGCTTATAAAAGTTCTTCTTTAATGTCCCTAATTTGTAGATAATTTAGATATCTAATCCCTTTCCTTTCGTTGCGAGTGAAATATGTGTGTAACTGTACTTTTAGTCAGTAGATAGTTTTGAATGTCTCCTGAGATTGTTAAGTGTCTCAGGTATTCTTCAGATCTCCTGGTAGACCTTTTCAGCATTTTTTATATTTGACTTGGAGTTGATTTACATGATCCCGGAATTAAATCCATAGACAAGCTCATGGAGAATCACTGATACCGTAGTCTATTTCCAAACGACTGTGCTAATGGTCCCTGTTGCAATCATTTATCTTTATGGCTCACATTTTCTTGATGAATCCCAATTTTGCTTTTATGTTCGTTAATTTTAAGATCAAATTTTTTTTTTTGGGGTTCATATAAGGCTAAAAACACTTCCTTACAATTAAACGAACATGCCATAAGATTGATATAATTTCTATTTTTATTGAAAATTTTTATAATGATTAGCTCAGGTGCATTAGTACAGAGCTAGTTCATTATCTTGCTTCAGTATGAGACGCATATGGAATGGATTCTAGATTCAATTGTAATGATCCTTCTTAATCTTCCCAACTTTTCTGAGGCTCTCCACTACAACATGATTTTAAATTACGTAGTTTGATCAATGCCATCCTACGAGTACGTTTCCGTATTTTATTTGATGGTTTTTTCTTGACCGTAGATATTGTATGTATTTCCGACGTTGCACGTCTCAAACCATTTGGCTATCTCTGTTGTTTTGTCAGCATAATAAGAAATCATAGATTCTAATAATAGTCTTCAATGTAAGACTCCCACGAAAGAAAAAACTATATTTGAATTGCAATAAAATGTCTTATTCACTACAATTAACTTGGCAACCGACAATGTTTGTCACATGAATCAGTTTTCACTATTAACATACTTAGTCACTTTATCGTTTTTCCTACTTTTATCAATTTACTTTTACATGTACTGATGCCACTAAGGATACCATCTGTCTTGCAAGAAACTCAAGAAGGATATTAAACACCACTAGACTTTTTGCTGACGTTGAGAATAATATCAGTTTGATGTGCACATCATTTTATTGTGCTATTAATCTAAGTCAGCAAAATTTACAGGCTTTTACTCTTATATTTTTTGGTTTCGAATTATTGAATTATAATTACGATTAAGTTTTTTTTCTTGTAAAGCTATCTGGCCCTACGTGCAACAGAGCCCGATAGCTTTTCAAAAAAACTCGTTTTAATTCCTTTGAGCCGTCTTCAATGCTGAAGATGGCTCAAAGGAATTAAAACGCGTCTGCTCACTCAAAAAGAAAAGGCCCGACTGCTTTTCAAAAAAAAAAACAGAATTGTCTTGCGGATATCAAATAAACAAAATAATTGGCTACGTTTGGCTATTATACTTTAGTTCGTCATTAATAAATAGCAACACTTATTCATTTTTCACGAAATTTTGCCCAAAAAGCATAAGTTTCTTTTAGCGATAACTTTTAAGTCCACATTCAACACAAAGTAGACAGTTCCTCAAATAAAATTCGATAAAGATTTAATTTTTAACAACTTTATGACATCCAATCCTTGACATGAAATTGAAACTGATTCTTGACTTATAATATACATTTGACCCTTTTCACTGCTAACCCTTACAAATAATTGCGTACCTAACCATCACGTCTACGTTATAAAGGGGAATTCGTCAAATAAAAAGCCCATATAGTTATTTACTGTCAATTTTTTGCTCCCATGTCAATAGAAATTCATCCTGAAATAAATTCAACAATTTTATTGGAGGCGGTTGTTTCCTTTTATAGTCGGCTTTGAAAAATAAAATACACTTCATGAAAGGCATGTATGCTACAAGAGCTAACAAACACGTACAAGGATGAATTCTTCGTTCAGATTTTGAAACGGATCAGGAAAATAAATACAGAAACATCACGAGAGAGAAAAGGAAATGGTTCACACCTTGAAAATGTCGGTAATATAAAATTGAATATCTAGCCATAAAATATCTTTGAGAAAGGTTTCACAAGCGGAAGATACTAAGTTTATTTGGATTATAGTAGACGTGTCCTTGCTATGCGAAATTTCATAGCAGTGAAAGGAAATACGGTTGTTCCTTACTTTTTGGTGAAGCTTAAAATTTTGACAGAGTAGATAAAATGTATTCTAAAATTCGTTCTGAAGTTTACGTCAAATTTAAAGACTAGCACAATGAAATTGACTGCGATAGGGTTTTGTGAAACAAATTTTATATAGACCTACTAGTCTCGCGTCCTACTCGTCCGTCTGTCCATAGGTTACAGCGAATTTCCTTAGAAACTAATGGAGCTACAAAGCTAAGCTGATTTCGAGTCTACATCTAGCATTCGTTGCATATAGACGTGTTTCTAATTCGCTCCTGTTAATTTTGATTTTTATTGGAGAAAGATCATATCGTCGAAGGAATCGACCCACGGAATTATATCGAATATTATTTTACTTCGATAAATAAGGACAAGCTAGTAATCCAACTCCACCATAGACGGTCCCAAGCCCGTTTGAGAAAGGAAGAGGGAACCCTTTGTTTCCCCAACCCATAGCTTCCATGATTCCTCATCCCAAACACCCCATTAAATGGTAGTAAATGCCATCGGGGTGCACATTGGGCTTACTGGTTCCCCAATGATGTAACATTAAATGTCGGGAAATGTTAATGACTGTAAATACATCTACAGCTCTGCTACTAAATCCTACTAACACCTCCTTTGTGAGGACGTAAGAGGGTGAAGATGAATCTTCTGCGCCTGAAAATGGAATCGACGTAATAACCATGCCGCCGGACTGGAGGTAGGGCAACGACATCGCAAACGAAAAAAGGACTATGGCATTGGATCCTGGAATGTCAAATCACTCAATTACCCTGGCGTAATCAAAAATACAGAAAGTCCAAGAAACAAATTGGATTGGAAACGACATTCAAGACATGAGACCGCACACAATATTTAAAAGTGGGAACCCTACTAGAAAACGAGAACTCGGAGTGGCCTTCATTGTGGATAGGGAGTTCAAATCGCACGTTATTGATTCTAAGGCAGTCAATGAACGGTTGTGTGCTATCCGTATAATAGTGGAATTCTTTAAAATCTGGCTGATTAATGTTCACGTCCTGACCGAAGAAAAGGACGAAGAAACGAAAGAATCATTTTTCAAGATTGACTGGTCCACTCATTGCCCACAAACGACACAAAAATAATTCTGGGTGATTTCAACGCTAAGGTTGGCAATGAGCTATCCCATCGCGGAACGACTGGAGGATAGAGCCTCCACGATGAAACAAATGACAACGGCTAGCGCCGGATTGACTTTGCATGTAGCAGAAACCTAGTCATACGTTCAACTTGCTTCTCATATTGATGCATACATAAAATGACCTGGGTATCACCAGATGGCAACACACAAAACCAGATCGATCAGGTTCTGATCCAACAACGTTGGGCCTCAAGCATACTTCACGTCCGTACATATCGTGGACCCAATTGTAACTCAGATCATTACTTGATCAAATTAACCTATCGATGTCGTATGTGAAAGGCATATTCAGCGAAGACCAGCCCGCTCAAAAATTTGACATCGAAAGGCTCCAAACGGCGTCTGTGGCCAAAAATTTCACGGACACCCTCGACAACCAGCTGGCTCCCATCTTATCAGACGCATCGTCAAAGACAAGCAAACAGCTCTGGATAGAAGTGAAAGTGGCTATCAGAACCGTGGCAGAACAGATGATTGGAACTCAAGTCCGGTGCAAGAGGAATGATTGGTTCGATGATGAGTATCAGAATGCGTTAGATAAAAAGAATCTGGCGTACAAAGAATATGTAGGTAGGAAAACTGGGACGAAGAGAGAGCACTATGAAAATCTCAGAAGAGTAGCGAATAAGATAATTAGGTTTAAGAAAAGAAAATACTATGACGACCAGTATAGATGTAAGTTAAGCGAGCAATAGCAAAACAAGTATACAAAGTAGTGAAAAGCCTAAAACGTGGTTATCAGCCTAAAAGCATGCTCTGTCGTGATGAAAGCGGCTATATAATCGCTGATGAAATCAAGATTAAGGAAAGATGGGCATCATATTTCAAGAACCTCCTCAATTTTCCGCACAGCTCCAGAATATTGGAGCCTATAGATGTCTGCGGAGAGCTTCTATTGGCCCCACCTACTCTGGATGAAGTTTGTTCCGTCATCAACTCCCAAAAGAATAATAAAGCGCCGGGCATCGATGAGATTCCAGTGGAGCTCATCAAATATGGTGGCAGTAGTGCTCATCAAGCTATTCACAAAGTCCTCCAGTACATTTGGCGACAAGAACATATGCCGAAAGAGTGGAGTCATTCGATTATATTCCGTATTCAAAAAAAGGTTACAAGCTACAGTGCGAAAATTATAGAGGCATATCACTACTTTGTACGGCGTACAAAATATTTTCTAAAATCTTAGAAAATAAAATCGGATCATACGCCAACAGTATTGTTGGAGAGTATTAAGTTGGTTTGAGGGCAGGTAGATCAACAATAGACCAATTGTTCGCAGTCAAGCAGGTACTTGAAAAATGCTGGGAGTTCAACATAGACGTACACCAAATTTTCGTTGAATTCAAGCAAGCATACCAAATAATGCTTGGTTTTGGCATTCCAGCTAAATTAGTCCATCTTACCAAAATGACAATGACGTCAGCAACCTCTCACACAAATATCACAAATATCGGACTAAAACAGGGAGATGGGCTGGCCCCATTGCTATACAATTTGGCTCTGCGCACCTCATAAGGAAACTACCTGTCGATACGTGAGGTACGTTACTATACGAGTCGAGCCAAGTAATAGCCTATGTGGACGACACAACATTTTGTGACGGTCAGTAACAACTGCCATAGAAGTCTTCCTGAAACTCCACAGCGAAGCAAAACAGTAGGGCTACAAATCAATGAAAACAAAACAAAGTTCATGAAGCAGTCGTGGAAAAATACATCAAATACGCAACATATCACACTTGTTGAGTACAATATTGAAAATGTTAGCGAATTTGTGTATGTAGTCGACAAAACAATGAAAACGGGGAATGGAAGAGACGAAATACGCCGAAAAATACAGCTCGCAAATGAAACATTTTATTCAGTTTTGCCAATCTTGAAGATCAGCTGCATACATAGGAAAAGAAAGCTCTAAGTATACAATTCTGTGATAAGACCTGTGTTATGCTATGGGTGTGGAACATGGACCCCGACCCAAGCATCCGCAAATGTATTGAACGCCTTTGAGTGACAGGTCCTGAGGAAAATAATTGGAGCAAAGCTAGACGGGGACCAATGGCGGATTTGATACAACTATGAGCTGCATGAAATTTTTGACGAACCTGAGGTTTTAACGATTCTAAGACTGCGCAAGCTACAATGGACTGGACACATGAATCGTATGGATGAACAACGGATACCTAAAGGGGTATTCGTTGGGGAACTGAAGGCCGGAGACTAATGGAGGAACTGAGGAAACCTTGCTCTGACTTGGTCGATGAAGGCAGTTCATCGCTAGTCGGATTTCAAAATTGGAGGACGCCATCAATGAACCAAGACAGTTGGAGGCTCTATTTGGAGGAAGCGAAGGTCCCAGAGGGCTAGAGTGCTAAGAAGGAGAAGAAGCCTTTCACCTTTTTCGTGGATAGGGAATATAATTGATTGTGCTGGATGAATCTATGAGTAGCTTTATGAACACTGCTGCCACCATGTTCGATGAGCTCCACTGGAATCTCGGCGATACCTGGAACTTCATTACTTGTTTGGGCCTTAATGACGCAACAAACCCCCTCCAGAGTTAGTGGAGCCAATAGAAGCTCTCCGCAGACATGTATGGGCTACAATTTTCTGGAGCTATGCGGAAGATTAAGGAGGTTCCTGAAATATGACGCCCATCTTTCCTTACTTTTGGTTTCATTAGCGATGATATTGTCGATTTCATCACAGAAGAGCCTGGTTTTGGGTTCATAACCACATTTGAGGCTTTTCACTACTTTGTATGCTTGTTTTGTTGTAGCTTGCTTGACTAACATTGATGCTTCTGAATTGGTCTTGAAAGTATTTTCTTTTCTGAATTCCAATAATGTTATTTGCTACTCCTGAGAATTTCATATTGTTCTCTCTTCATCCTGGTTTACCTACATACGTATTCTTTGTATGCCTAATTCTTTCTGTCTAACGCATTCCCGCACTCATCATCGAACTTATCATTTCTCTTGCCCCGGACTTAATGTTCGATAGTCTGTTCTATCACGGTCTTAATACCCACTTTCACTTCTATCCAGAGCTCTTTGCTTTTTTTTAATGATGCGTCTGATAAGACACGAACAAGTTGGTTGTTGAGGGTCATGAATTTTCATAGCAGGCTGGGACATGGATTTACATAGCGGGCTGATCTTTACCGAATATTCGTTTGACATACGACATCGAAAGGGTTAATTTGATCAAGTAAGGATCTAAGTTACAATTGGCTCCTCGGTAAATAGTGGTCAAATATGTGCGATCACAACATGGTCGATCTAGTGTTAAGTGCTACCACCTGGTGATACCCGGGTCATTTCATGAATGCGTCAATGAAGGAAGCGATTCGGATTGCTGACTAAATTTCTGGTACATGCAAATTTAATCAATCGCTGGCCGTTGGCATTTGTTTTATCGTGGAGCCTTTTTCTTCAATGAGATAGCTCATTGCCAACCTTAGCGTCGAAATCACCCAGAATTTTTTTCGTTTTCCTCGTAGGCGATGAGTTGATTAGGCTTTCTAGGTGATTGTCGAACATTTCCTTCGTTCCTTCGTCTTTTTCTTTGGTCAAGACGTGGACATTTACCAGCCAGATTTTGAAGAATTTCGCTTTTATACCTATCGCACACAACGTTCATTAGCTTCCTTAAAATCAATAACGTGCGATTTGAACTCCTTTCCCACAATATAGGCCCCTCTGAATCCTCGTTTTCCAGTGGGCTTCTCACTATGAACATACAACGTTAACATGTGGAAGTAGGAGGTATATATTTCAAATCAACCTAGGTACTGAAATTTTCTTCGGATTGGCAAGAAAATTTTCATCTAAAATATAAGGCCATTCTTCTTTTTTGCATAACAGCGAAAATTGATTACACACCAGTTGTAATCAAACGTCAGAGTTCATAAAGGACGCACTGCTTTACATGGTGAAGGCAGCGTTACCCAAGACTGGCTAATTAGTATTAAGTTAATTCAACTCGCCATACTAAATTTAAATTAAATTTAAGTTGAATCAAATAGAATTGAATGCAACTTTAGCTCCTTTTTCACAAATTAGGCTGTAACTCAACAAAACCCATTACTGGATTTCTGCTACGTATGTTAACTTGATTGAAGCTAAATAAAATGAACCATTCTTTTATTTAATTCGTTCTTACATAAAAATTTTAAGTGATTGAGGTAATTTTTCTCATAATAAAGTCTAAGTCAATCTTTCTTCTTTTTGTGCCACCACCGCCCCTTTTGGGCCTTCACTTAGAGATAGAGTATCTCATTATCATGATCGAATGTATCGGCACTCCACAAGTTGGTATGATCCGTATCAAGCTTGGCAGTATGTCAGTCCACCTAGCTGCAATACGTTCTGATTTTAAATCAGCACGTATCATAACTGAATGGACTTACAGTCTGTTCGAAGAATCACTCGAACAAAATCTCGTTGACGCCAACGAGACTCGAATCAGAGACTTTCGGCTTACGGGCTGCGTACTCTTACCACTACACCACGTGGACTACAATCAATCTTTCCCCCCAATAATAATAATAGATTGGATTTCAAATTAGAATATTAGTTTTGATCTTATTCTACCACAGTTTTACTTTTATTGATTTATACCTTAATTATCGAGCAGCGAACTATGTCCTCCAATTTGCAATACACGTGAATACTTCCTCACTCTCATAGTTCGTTGCTCTACTGATCAAATTTTCTCTTGGCAAGCAGCACAAGCGCGCTAAAAGTTACCAAACCAACAAGTTGGGGCAATCCAATCCACTTCCAAGCTCACAATTTCTCTCATTTCCGATAGTAATAAATCCTTTCATTTCTGACTGGACGAGCTGTAATTCGATTCATTAACTTACATTATTCATAAATGAGAAAGTTGAAGTTGGTTTGAAAGGATCGTCCCATACTCACACATTCTCCATGGGAATTCTATGCCAATTTGATACATAAGCTTACGTACTATAAAGTATGAGCAAGAGAATGTGTTATGATATTGAAAGAGTTCATTTCCAGTCGAGTGATTTATTGAGGATAATACTGTCTGAAGCATGTGGCCTTACATTTCAGGACTGATTTATTTGGGTAAGTATGAAAATAGGACCCATTACAAAGTCCCGGTAGAATCAGTACAAGTGGGTGTTTGTACTTGAAATTCTAATAAGTTGGCTGGTAAAATGTACTCATAACAGCAGGATAGCTTCAGCATGGAATATTGCCTCTTTTCATTTACTTGAACATCCTTTTCAACACCGTCGGATCAACATGTTAAATTGAGTTTAAATTTCCATTTGACTTGAAGTTGGGCTAAGTGCTTTAGAATTATAGAAAATGCTTAGAATCTTTAAGAATTCATATGATAATTATGGATATAAGGATCACAGCCTCTATTTAGTAACATGTCAAAAGTGAGTTATTCTTTGAGCGTGATAATGTTTGTTTTCAAGAACGAATTTCGAAGGAAGCAACCTTAACTATGAAGTAGAATTTTGCATAGACTTTTGAGCTAAGCGAACGTTCTATTTACATACCGACTACGTAATGTTTATTACTTCGAGTTTTATAGCAACTATTTACAGTAAACTTTTTTTATTAGATATGTTCTATTGGTGTTAGTTCAAGTTTCATATTGAGTTCTCGTGTATTGAAAAAATCCTACCATGCTGCAAGCAGAAAAAGAAGTCGGGCATCTTTCCCAGCTAGTAATTTTTTCTTTGAGAAGTTTTAAATGGCGCGAACTCCCGCATTCAGCTCATCGATCTCCAACAGATCGTTACCATCAGCTGCCCTTCTGGATAGCAATGAAAGCGATCAATAAACCAATGCTGTAGTTGAAACTAAGGTGAGAGCCCCTTCAATAACATTTTCGGATTTTCCTCTCGTCACGATGGAAACCATTCTTTAACAGTAAATTGGTATGACGCTTTTCCGTACCAATTTGGAAAATTAAACATTCCGTATTGCCTAAAACTCCAACATCGGTAATTGAAGATATTGGCGTCATCAACGAAGAACCTGATATTAAATTATACGGTGTTGACTTTCTTGGGACAAAATTAAGCAAGGAAAAAGTCAAACTTTTCAGAAGAGATTTGATATGGCTTAGCAAGGCTAGCCAAATACCTCTACTTTGCAGAGACCTGAACGCTAGACATTGGTACTGTAATTGCAGATGAAGTAACAAAATAGGGCACATTTTATTGAATCTCACCAAAAAGGCAAATATCAATGTCCATTTCCCTAAAGAAACCACGTTCCACTCTCCCCGTGGAATTCGTTCTACTCTGGATCTGCTTCTTCTTCTTCTTAGCACTACAGCCCCTCTCGGGTCTTTGCTTCCTGCAAATAGCGCCTCCAACTGTCTCGACCGATTGACCGTGTCTTTTAATTTCAAAATCCGAACAGCGATGAACTGTCTTCATTGACCGAGTACCAGCGTTTCCTTGGTTTCCCGACTGGCCTCCGGCCTTCAGTTCTCCCAACAAATACCACTTTGGGTGTCCGTTGTTCATCCATACGATTCGTGTGGCCAGCTCACTGCAGCTTCCACAGTCTTACAGTCGTTAAGGCCTCCGGTTCGTCAAAAATTTCAACCAGCTCATGGTTGTATCGACATCGCCATTGGTCCCCGTCTAGCATTATTCGCCTCAGGACCGGTCGCTCAAAGGCTATCTGCTTCTTAGTGACAAAAATATTACTGCATCTGAGTTGAGTGTCTTGCAAGCCTTTTTATCTCCTTATCTACCTGTTATATTTTCTTTAGAAACAACGAGATGTAATTTTAATGTCCCAAAAACATACTACTATTAGAAAAAAGCAAAAGGTCCGAATACTGCAGTTTTATTTATGATAGAGTGAGCTTAACATCAAGAGATCTGGCAAACTATTGAGTTTGGTGTCCCAGAATTATCAAAAGCTTCTTACAATTTAGAATTTGATGAAGAAATCTACAATCTCATAAGAAAACGAAACTCCTTGCACCTTAAATGGCAAAAAACACGCATTAAGTCTCTTGAAACTCGTGTTAATAGTCTCATTTTAGTAATCAGAAACAGAATTAAGGTGCTCCGAAACCGCCAATGGAACAACATGCTAATAAATCTAGACTAAGACTTGCGGAAAG
This sequence comes from Odontomyia ornata, assembly GCA_963969285.1. Taxonomy (NCBI): domain Eukaryota; kingdom Metazoa; phylum Arthropoda; class Insecta; order Diptera; family Stratiomyidae; genus Odontomyia; species Odontomyia ornata. The sequence continues at coordinate 119,109,839 of OZ017738.1, forward strand.
TCTGGTTTTAAATAGAATTTTTAAACGAAAGTATCATATGCTAACATATTCAATAATAAATGACAACAAAGGGTATATTCACCCCAATCAAGGAAAAGCAGATATACTTGCAGATAAATTTAATTAGTTCCATAATATTTCCTATAGGTTCTACAATAATTTATCAGAAATAATGATGGCTTAATCTTTGGAACAACCACGTAACCAAACATCTTTACCTCCTGGTGCATTAATGAAAACGAGAGAGTTAATAGTTAATTAATAAAAACGAGAGGTTAAAAACGGCCTGCCAAATATAGTTCTTAAAAATTCACCTAAAATAGGAAGTCTTCATATGCCTCCTATTCAACGCTTGCCTAAGGCTCTCTTTCTTTCCATCCATCTGGAAACAAGCTCTAGCTGTACATATCCTCAAGCCTGGAAGAGATCCGCACTCTCCCAACAACTACAGGCCCATGAGCTTACTACCAGGTTTAGGTAAGCTCTTTGAAAGAGTAATCCTTGAAAGATTAAATGATTTAATGGCTAACAATAATATCTTACATGATTCCTAATTTGGCTTCAGAAACAGATATTCGACAGAGTGTCAGCTTTTCCATATTGCAAAGGACGTCAAAGCAGTGATGTAAAATAAATTGTCTGTAGGTTTGGTAACGCTGGACATAGAATAAGCTTTCGATACAGTCTAGTATGATCATCTTGTCTATAAACTTCAGAAATATAACACATCTCCATATTTGCTAAACCTTATACAAGCATTTTTAACTGACAGGAAGTTCCAGGTCAAAGTAGGGGAAACCACTTCCCCAGTGAAAATTATTACTGCCCGTGTTTCACAAGGCTCCTGCCTAAGCCCATCACTATATAATATCCAGACGTTTGATTTCCTTTCCTTACCAAACTGCCAAAGTGCAGCTTTCGCAGACGATATTTGCATATCCAGCATAGGTGCAGACCCAAATTCCATTATTGCTAGTCTTGAAACGGTATTAGAACTTACATATCAATACTACCATACGTGGAAAATTAAAATTAATGTTGCAAACACGAAGCCAATATTCTTCACCAGGAAGTGTAGTCCTGTTCACCTACCCATGCGGTCAATAAATTGTTTAGGGCAAACTATTCTCTGGAGTGAGGATCTCAATTATCTTGGGCTTTATTTGACGAAAAACTAACCTTTAGAAGTCATATTGAGCATATTAGCTCCAAAGTGTTTAAGACCGTGCTCTTGCTACACCCCCTTCTTAGTCCGGGAAAGAAAATTTGCATCAAATTGATTATGCATTTTCAAAAAATTGCTTCCCCGCTCTTAATAATTCAACTATATTGTTGAGTTCGTATGACATCTCAGTCGTCATTTGTACCTTCTGCGGGATACTAGAAAAAGTGAGGGAACAGTCAAAAATCCTTAATTGTAGTGTGATTCAAAATTATGCATGATTATCTTTTAAGTGACTTTTAAGATATCCGACGAGCAAAACGTTCCTGCATTTGTCTATATTTCGTGCGGTTTTTTATATCCCAAGTACTTGTGAACTTTTTCATTGTCGTTATATTTTTTCGGAGAATCAGATTCAAAAATTATTATGGTGAGTCAAAGTTTGCGTGATAGTCAAATGCTGGCTGCTCTTCTAGAGAAAGATGGAGAAAATTAGAGTGGCGGCAGTGATAGTGAAGTAAAAAGCCATTTGAGTGAAGATAACATTGAAAGTGATATTGAAGATGGCTTTATAGACGATGAAAGAGGTGAAGAGCTAGTTCTCAATGAAAACAAGTTCTTATTATGAACTGTTGGCTACAACATCAATTGACCGCCGAATTCTTTTTTTTTACCGCAGAGAAGCATCAGGGATAAAAATAAACATTGCTTGTTAACTTGAAGCAGTGCAAGGCCGAATTTGAGCAGTTAATATTATAAGAGCTCAGAAGGGTCCAGCACGCGTCTATCGTAATGTTCATGATGCTTTCTCATTTTTCAACATTTTCATTACTTACGAAATAATAGACGAAATCATAAAATGGACATCGAGATTTCTTTAGAGCGACGGAAGTGTATGCTGACTTCAGCTACATTCCGCAACACGAGCAAAGATGAAATCCGTGCTTTGATTGAAAGCTTCGTAATGACTGCCACGAGAAAAGATAACCATTTGAGTATCGAAGAGCTACTCGATCAGTCAGTGATATATGTTACACTAAAAAATCGTGATTACTTTGACTTTTTGGGCCGATGCCTTAGGATGGATGACAAAAGTATACGTTCCGCACTGTGGGCAGCTGATGTCTTTACTCCAATCCGAAAAGTCTGGGATCTCTTTATTTACCAATGCAAAAATAGCAGCAAGCCAACTAAATATGGCTTTAAAATTATGATGATGTGTGACAGTGCTACGAAGTATATGTTAAATACAATGCCTTATTTGGGAAGAGGAAATCAAACAAACGGCATACCTCTCGGTGAATTCTATATGATGGACTTGTCAAAGCCTGTACATGACAGTTGTTGGAATATAATGTGCGACAATTGGATTACTTCAATCTTCTTGGCAACAAAGCTACTTAAAGAGCCATATAAGTTAACTTTGGTGGGAACTATTCGATGAAATGAGCCCGAGATACCTGAAGCTATGATAAATAGCCACTCTAGACCAGCGGGAACATCAATGTTTTGTTTTAATGGGCCTCTAACACTAGTGTCCGATAAACCGAAGCCCGCTAAAATGGTTTACTTATTATCATCTTGTGATGAAAACGCTTCTATTAACGAGACTTCCGGAAAACCAAAAACGATTGTATATTATAATGAAACCAAAGGTGGTGTTCATACGTTTGATGAAATGTATGCAATAATGTCTTGCAGTACGAAGACAAATAGATGACCTATGGCCTTATTTTATGGCATGATAAATACTGCATGCATTAATGCTTATATAATATACAGCCATAATATAAGCAACAAAGGTGTGAAGCCCTTAAATCGAAAGAACTTCATGAAAAAACTTGAGCATGCAGCTGTCATCGCCATTAATGGCTAAAAGACTAGAAGTTCCTTCTTTGAAAAGGTACTTACATTCAAATATATCAAATTTACTAGTAAAAAACGTTCTTAGCTCATCGAAAGAAAGCATTAATGGACCAAAACCAAAAAAATCGATTAGTTGTGCATATTGCGCGTATCAAATAAGGCGGAAAGCAAGCAGTTCGTGCAACAAATGCAAAAAAGTGATATGTTATCTCGCGAGCACAATATTGATATGTTCAAAGGTGCATCTGTATGGTTTTATTTAGCTATAGTTCTATATAATATGCAATTTTCTCTCAATATTTAGTATATAAGTAAAAAAGTGTGATTTTTAGCATCATAATACGATATTTGTGATAAAATTTGAAGAATTACTAATTTTTGAAGATATTAAAAGTGTTTGTTAATTGTTTGACAGTGAATAGATTTGTATGCACAAAAAATATTTGTTTCTACTTATTATCAGTGCCAATATAAGAAATTGATTCGTATATTGACATCAAGAAAGGAATTTGGACATAACAGCCAATTAAAACTAATGCGTCAGTTTTACGCATGATTATCTTTCACGTACTTAAAAATATAATTATCTTTCCAGGGTTAATCGTAATTCACGTCCCAACACCAAAAACAAAGTCCTCATCATCAAAATGGCAATCCAACCGATCGTCCTATATAGCTCACCTACCTGTATCCAATGAGCTAAATATCTAGTAACAAAGTTTCAGATCACGCAAAATAGATACCTGAAAATGGTATTCAATAAACCGGCTTCTGAAAAACTACACAGCCTTGCTGGCGTTAGTCCAATTTATAAGCTCGATGCATCGCGCCGAGGTTATTTAATTAAGAAAGCAAATGACTTGCCCAATCCGCTAATTCGTGCCCTGGCGAACTGAAAACTAGCAGTTACTAGCCCCTATCTCTTTCGCCGTAACCAAGCGTTATAGATTTTAACTTGTCATAAGTAGATAGTTCTAAGCTATGTTAAGCTAATAATAAGTTTAGTAGAGGTTTTTGCCAAAATTTTTCTCTAGCTAATTAGAATATTCACATTGGAAATACAACACTACACATAGTTCTAAGTAATGCCCAAACGATGGTGAAATAGCTTTGTCCGAACACCTAGCATATTATAAGACCTCTGTACTGCATACGTTCTAATAAAGAAAAAATTATGTACATATAATAACTACGATGTACCTCCCGAACCAAAATAATGAGCCTTATTTAAGCCTTTCTTTTTCTTCACTCACGTTAGCGCAATGGTTACCCAAAAAACTGTGATAGATAATTTCTTATATACTATTAAAAACAAACGGTTACTTACCTAGCGCCATAATTACGTCCAGCACTATAAAATTGATCGGATAAATCGAAAAAAGTCAAAAAGACGGACCAAGGGCTAAATTGCCAGCTACTACAAAAATGATTCACTGACACTGAAGTTCATACCATGAAATACAATCTGGGTAGTTTGTGCTCAGCTGATCAGTGTCACGTTTTAGGTCCAATATAGATGATAAAGACTTTTTTGCGGAAGGTAAACAGAGGCATAATTTTACTGAAGAGTTGATAGAGGTTCAAATAACAAGCTGTATTTTTCAAAATTATCATAACGCAATAGGTTCAAAAAGGAGTAAGCACCATGAAAAGAGACTCAGTATTTCAACTTCGAAAGGAGTCGGAGGTTCAAATAAGAAGCTGTCGTATTGAAAATTAAAATAATTTGAAATATGAGTAAATGTCATGAAAGGATGTTCAATATTTCAACTCGGGTTATTATTGGTGGTCGTCGCTTCTAGTTTATACAATCATACAAGATACTAACGATGCTTGTGGAAACTTTAAGATTGATTTATTTTTATTTTTCCGGTCTATATTGTTTTGTATCCCGATACTTCAGAATGTGACATATCAGTGAGCATTTCTTTTTTCTTAAACTGTCAAACTCTTGCAATTTTAATAATGAATAAAAATATTTTTGCAGAATGGTCCCTCTGAATTATAAGTTTAATTTTTGTAAGGGTTTCGTAAACACATTGAAATCATCTGCATCACAATAAAAATTGACTGAGACTATAGAAACAACAAGCATCAATGTTAGAATAACTGTGAATACCTTTCAAACCTTCAATGCTAGGCAAAGCAATTGTAACAGTTTTTAATGTGCATATCAAATCAATATATGCATGTTCGATGGTGACGGTACGGTGGTTCAGTTACATTTAATAAATAATGAATTCAATACTCTAGCATTACGTTTTGATTTTTTAAAAAGTACTTGGAATGCGCAAATTATATAATAAATAACTACAAAATTTCCTCGGGCATAACATGTCTTGGATGATTTCATGTGTTTTTTTTTGCACTCATCAGAGAGATCAAAATGCCATGGATTGTGTATCTAGTAACTTCCTGTCTCTACTCCACTTATCGAAAATCGTCTTCAAGTTTGCGTCAGTACTTTGCAGAGTGTCGTGAGTGATGCGTTAATCCCTCAGATAAATTGCACCCGATTGCGTAAGTATTTCTTCTTCTTCTTCTTAGCACTACAGCCCCTCTCGGGTCTTCGCTTCCTGAAAACAGCGCCTCCAACTGTCTCAAAATAATGACTTCGTCTTCCAATTCCGAAATCTGAGCAGCGATAAATTGTTTTCGTCGACCAAGTCAGACCAGCGTTACCTCGGTTTCCCCACTGGCCTCCGGCCTTCAGTTCTCCCAACGAATACCTTCTTGGGTATCCGTTGTCTGTCCATACGATTCATGTGTCCAGCCCATTGCAGCTTCCGCGGTCTTCGTCAAAAATTTCGTAAAGCTCATGGTTGTATCGAGTTCGCCATTGGTCCCCGTCAAGCTTCGCTCTGATTATTCGCCTCAGGAACCGTCGCTCAAAGGCATTCAATATAGCTTTGATCAATGCTCTTGATCCTAATATTAGCCCTGGGCCGGATGGTTTGCCAAACATATTTGTAAAGTCGTTAGCCTCATCGCTTAGTTTTCCTTTATCTCTCCTCTTCAATCTAAGTTTGAGTACTGGTACATTCCCAAACCCTTAGAAATTAGCTAATATTGTGCCTATTTTCAAAAGTGGTGACCCTATGTCAGTTTCCAATTATCGCCCTATTTCTTTATTGTCCTGCTTTCCAAAGTTACTTGAACGGTTGGTTCATAATCGACTCTCAAACTCATTAGCTCCTATTATTGCTCCAGAGCAGCATGGCTTTCTCAAAGGATACTCCACTACCTCTAATTTAATGGAGTTCACAAACAGTATTGCAAGAGCTTTGGATAACCAACTGCAAGTTGATGTGATGTACACCGATTTCTCCAAGGCCTTTGACACTGTGAATCATTTACTTCTTTGTCGTAAGCTTGAAGCTCTGGGCATCTCGGGTGCTCTTCTATCTTGGATGCCATCTTATCTATCGTGTCGTCCCTGTAGAGTAAGTCTCTCTGGTACTACGTCTAGTCCTTTTTGTCCTTCATCTGGCGTTCCACAAGGTTCGATTCGTGGGCCTCTTCTCTTTCTGTTGTTCATAAATGATCTTCCCTTTGTAATTAATTCCTCGTGCCTTTTGTATGCAGATGACTTCAAAGTATTTCGAGCAGTCAAATCCCATTTAGACTGTCAGCTCCTCCAAAATGATTTGAATGCTCTAAATGAATGGTGTGCTTCAGACTATTTATGTCTTAACACTACTAAATGTCATAAAATGACTTTTTCTCTTAAGGACTCTCCTATTAATTTTAATTATATATTAAATGATGCTTTGCTCTCTGAAGTGTTCAGTCATAAAGACTTTGGAGTAACTTTTGACCCAAAACTCAAATTTGATGCACATATTTTAAATGTGATTACTAAAGCGTCTAGAGTCTCCGGGTTTATCCTTAGACATGTACATAAATTCAATAGCATCTCTTCTTCTGTCCGCCTATTTGTTTGTCTTGTTCGCCCTTTGCTTGAATACTGTTCTGTTATCTGGTCCCCTCGATATTCCTATCTCGTGACTTCTTTAGAAACTGTCCAAAGAAAGTTCACGCGTTTTCTTTTCCTTAAGTTTAGTTTGCCGTATCAGCCCTATGAAAGTCGTTTATCTTTCCTATCTCTTCCATCCTTATTATCCCGACGAACTTATTTAGACCAATGTTTTTTGTACAAACTCTGCTACCATCAAGTCCCTTTAAATATTTTTTCTGAGCTGCGTTTCCGACAAACATCTCGTTCATCTCGGATGAATTCTTATTTCGTTACACCATATGCTAGAACTGATTTCTATTTCTATTCACCGTTCTTAAGAATCGTACGAAATCATAATAATCTCGAGCTTGGTCCTTTCCCCTCTTCTTACATAGCATTTAAGAAAAAACTAAGAGACTTGCTACTAGTTTAAATTTTAATTATCGACGTTTTAGTATTCTTTTTCATTTAAATTTTTGCTGTAATTGTTCTTTGCGTTCCATTTTGTGATTGGATTGTTTAGTCTGTAAGATGGAATAAATAAATAAATAAATAAATAAATCTGCGGATGCTTCGCTTAGGGTCCATGTTTCACACCCATAGCATAACACATGTCTTATCACAGATTTGTATACTTGGAGCTTTGTTTTCCTGTATATGCAGCTGGCCTTCAAGATCGGCAATACTGAATAAAATATTTTATTTATGAGCTGTATTTTTCGACGTATTTCGTCTCTTTCATTGCCCGTTCTCGTTATTTTGGCGGCTAAATACACAAACTCGCTAACATTCTCGATACTGTATTCGCCAAGAGTGACGTTTTGTGTATTTGAGGTATTTTTCCTTGACTGCGTCATGAGCTTTATTTTATTAATTCTGGATGATTTTGACGCTAAGGTCGGCAATGAGCTATCTCATCTGGGAAGGACTAGAGGATAGAGCCTCCACGATGAAACAAATGACAACGGCCAGCGCCTGATTGACTTTGCATGTAGCAAAAATCTAGTTATACGTTCGACTTGCTTCGCCACATCGACGCATTCAAAAAATCACCTGGGCATCACCAGATGGCAACACACAAAACCAGTTTGATCATTTTCTGATCCAACACCGTTGGGCCTCGAGCATACTTGACGTCCGTACATACCGAGGAGCCAATTGTAACTCCGATGATTACTTGATCAAATTAGCTCATCGATGTCGTACGTCAAAGATATATTCAGCGAAGACCAGCCCGCTACAAAAATTTGACATCAAAAAGCTTCAAACGGCGTCTGTGGCCGAAAATTTCACGGAGACCCTCGACAACCAGCACCTGATTGACTTTGCATGTAGCAAAAATCTAGTCATACGTTTGACTTGCTTCCCACATCGACGCATTCATAAAATGACCTGGGTATCGCCGGATGGCAACACACAAAACCAGATTGATCATGTTCTGATCCAACAACGTTGGGCCTCGAGCGTACTTGTCGTCTGTTTATACCGAGGAGCCAATTGTAACTCAGATCATTACTTGATCCAATTAAACTATCGACGTTGTATGTCAAAAGCATATTCAGCGGAGACCAGCCCGCTACAAAAATTTGACATCGAAAGGCTCCAAACGGCTGCTGTGGCCGAAAATTTCACGGAGAGCCTCAACAACCAGCTGGCTCATATCTTATCAGACGAGTAACGAGCTCTGGATGGAAGTGAAAGCAGCTATCAGGACCGTGGCAGAACAGACGATCGGACATTAAGTCCGGCGCAAGAGGAATAATTGGTTTGATGATGAGTGCCAGAATGCGTTACATAAAAAGAATCAGGCGTACAAAGAATACGTAGGTAGAAAAACCAGGGCGAAAAGAGAACACTATGAAAATCTCAGAAGAGTAGCAGATAAGATAATTAGGATTAAGAAAAGAAAATACTACGACGACCCGTTGAGAAGTATAGATGTAAGTTTAGCGAGCAATAACACAAGACAAGCATACAAAATAGTGAAAAGCCTCCAACGTGGTTATCAGCCCAAAACCACGCTCTGTCGTGATAACAGCGGCAATATAATCGCTGATGAAATCAAGATTGAGGAAGGATGGGCATCATATTTCAAGAACCTCCTTGATGCTCCGCACAGCTCCAGATCATCGGAGCCTATAGATGTCTGCGGAGAGCTTCCATTGGCCTCACCAACTCTGAATGAAGTTTGTTCCATCATCAAAGCCCAAAAGAATAATAAAGCGCCGGGCATTGAAGAGATTCCAGTGGAGCTTATCAAATATGGTGGCAGCAGTGTTCATCAAGCTATTCACAAAGTCATCCAGTACATTTGATTTAAACTTATAGAATACTAAATTACTCAAACGTCCAATTTACGAACCCTTATCTTATTAGCAAAAGTCAACGACTTTGAATTTCCTAGTGATTTGGAATTATATCAACTTACATTATTTGTTCATCTTTAAATAGTAAGTTCGTGACTCGTATGCATGGCTTAGTTTCAATCAATATATTGCTACGAAATCGTGACTTAAATATTTTCCGCATTTTTTTTTTCTGCTTAGTATCACATATTTCTTGTAGAAAATATTCCCCGACAGCTAAGGCCTTTTCTTTCTTACTTTAATAAAAAATTGAAATGATTTATAGAAGGGTCATAAACTCCTAACGATTTCTAACGGCATCGTTTTCTTCTCTTTTCAGGACTGTCATCATCGTATGTGGACAAGGATAATATGTTAATAAATCAAAATTTAATAATGCCGCATCAGTCGACATCATTGTCATCCTCAGCGTCTTCGTCGACAGTGGTAGCTACCGGTGGTAACATGTTACAGCCTACAGTCCGGCAGTCAAATAAAGATTCCGACATAAACAATGTTGGCAACAGCAATAGCAACAACAGCAGCAGTAGCATTCTCGGCTTCCCTAGTGGTAGTATCCAAACAGGGAGCAGAATAAGTAGTAGTAGTATAACTGGTATAAGTAGTAGTAGTAGCCAAAACAAAATATATGAAAATACCATCGACACACATACGGAAGATAATTTTAATAAAGAGACCGCACTCGAGGACATCTACAAGAATCCAATGTACTTTGGCACGGAGAACTCAACGCTGATAACGACACAAATTGGGGCAACGGCACACATTCCTTGCACAATCCATAACATCGGCGACGGAGTGGTAAGATATCCTTTTAATTCATAGCGATATGAAAGTCAGTGAGATGTGAAAGTGGGTTTTCCTTCCTCGCGTCGTTTTGCTCACGCCCTGACGGCTTTGTGTTGTCTTTAGTAACGCGTAGATGCCCACGAAAACTCGGCCAAACTATTTCATTATATCTGAACTTATTCTTAGAATGCCGAGCACTAATTACAAGCACGGATGATAAAATGTGTCATCAGCATAATAAATAAAGATTTAGCCTACGGAGGTTTTGCTCTATTCTTTCCGCTTTTACTACTTAGTGGGAGTGAACCATGCTACATTTAATAGATATATATGAGGAGGATAATATGTTTTGTATATTTTGCTCAAGATTACTGACAAAGACGTTTTGAGAGAGCTTTAAGATTTATGCAAAAAGAAAAAATAAAGAAAAGGACGGTTTTGTTGGAGCCCGACCAGAATTCTTTTTGCACTATATCACTTCAATTTAATTGTCCGCCATAAAAAAAAAACGAGTATGTGGAAAATTGTTGTCTACTTAGGATTTCCCATGTTCATAAACAGCATTAACAAGGATCGCTTGAATGAAATACGTACAGGCAAGGAAAAAGCAGTGGAGAAAAATTTATAATATTACTCAATTGAAAGAATACAGACGGTTGTCCCACTTCGCTCATTTTGTGTCCTGGTATTGCGTTATGCCGGCTCCTTTTTCTGTGTTGAGAAACACAATCCTTTAGCCAGCGCTATACACATTATTTGGATTTTGTTTTAAATTTATGATAAGCACATTCCATACGCTTTGTCCACACAAGATACTATCTCCTATGCAATTACGTCATTTCCCAGCTTTAGTCCCATCCATAAATTGTGGGGATGATATTTCTCCGAAAAATGTTATGCGAGAGCTATACGACCAAGCACAGGGTAGACGACAATTTCACTGTAGTCCTCGATGTTGACGTCGCTTGTTTCGCTATATTTTCCCCACAAACCGTCCTGATTCATGTTATTCTGTTTTTATCCTACACCATTATCTTAATTTACTCGAACGCCAAAGACACACAGCATTAAAAGTCGTGTGCGCTTTATCCTTTTGTCTTACTCTACACGAACAAATACAGGCGCCTCTATTTTGTGAGGCTTTTCTTATGAGCGGGCGCTCATAAGTCAAAGGATAATGTTGGCGACGGCGTCAAGAAGGACAATGCTATTTATGGTACACTGTAACCGCATTCTTCTAATATCTATTCTAATGACAAAGGCACAATACTCGCTGGATTTAGATCACACTTTAATGATTCTACGTTCGCAAGGGCAGAACTCGTAAACTTGGCATTAATTTGACTACACTTGCACAGTGCGCATACATCTGTAGCATTCTAGGAAGAAAATATCAACGTTGACAGTGAAACGAGTATAAGATTGATTTCGTTACTGCAATGTGAAGGAATTGCCCAGCAATAAATTCCTGATTGATGATTGCTTTTTTTGTAGTGCGTCATGAGCTTGAGTAATGAATCAATCTTCAGATTCATACATTTTGTGTCTTTTTTATGCTTTGCATACTCTGTGAAAGTTCATCAGCATTTGTCTTTGTTGAGATTTGGCTACCTTATTCACAGAAATCAATCAAATTGTTACTGTTTCATTTCCCAATTTTGCTTCAGAGGTGGAGTAAGATCGTTAAAAGTTTTCTATCCAATTTATCTTGCTCAAGATAACCTCTTTTCAACAGGAACCTACTAGTAAACTGGTTTATTGGTTTTTTATTCCTGCATCCTGAAAAACAAAAACTTTTGTGGCTTTTTTATTGCTGATTTCAAAGTAAGGCCAAACTCATCGACCGAATTTCATATGCTTTTGTAGAGCGATTAAATCATATTAAAATTATATGTCTCAGTTTTTATGACTGTTTTATTTTTTCTAATTTTTTGGGTTATATAAAATTTTTTTATCAACACCTTATTAAAATCGATACCAATCTGTTCGTCAGTAGGTCACAATAAGTTTTCTCAGGCACTAGGGAAGCATCAAATATTGTGAACAGCTCAGAAATTACTGATGAATGAAAGTTTCATAGTGGAAAAAAGTTTCAAAAGATTTAAGCGGAGTCTCACCATACAAAGATGTGACCCCAAAAGAAATGTTTTCACCAAAAATAGTCGAGTAAAAGGTACAAATGACAGATCTTAATAATATCTTTCAACATCAGTTATTTAAATTACACTATCGACAACGGGGTAGGAAGGGAAAGCATGTACATTTATTTAAAGATAAATGCTTAACAAAAATGTTTTTAAGGTTTTATTCATTTCATTTGCATTTTTGCACAAGAGAGCGCAGAGCCGCCGCTGCTTCTTTATTATTTTCAGTAGGAGCATAGCAGTTGATCAATCAGATGTTGAGAAATCTTGTCTATGGGTATTACTATCTTCTTCCATGCTGTACACACTCGAAAAAATCACTATGATGGAAAGAGCTGCTCATCATCACACATACAGTAGATGGCCATATTATTAGGGACAGTCCTGCGATTTTTGAATTTTCTACTTTAATTGGATTTTTGGAACAAATTTTTAGTGGTATGTCTCTTATATATTTTTTATTTGTATCTGTATTCTATTTATAACATAAAAACTACAAAAAATTATACAAAACTATTTTATATTTTTCGTATGAGCAATATTAATAGTAAGTAAAAATTAATAAAAAGAATTTCAATATTTTGTAATCCCACCCTTTGCTGCAATAATACCTTCTTTGCGTCAGGACATGCTCCCAATACATGCTTGTGCATTTTTTGGAGTATGGAGCTACAATTCAATTCTCTGATCAAAATTTCAATTGACTGGTGATTGGTCGTAATCACTTCTTTTGCCATCGCCCGTTTGGTGAGTTTCCATATGTTTTCTATGGAATTCATGTCGGGCGAACTTCCTGGCTAAGGTAAAATAGTGACATTTTTTCAGCCAAAAATGCAGTAACACTTCTGGCTTTGTGGGACGGTGCCGAATCATGCATAAAAATGTAGTCATCATCATTAGGGTACCATTCATGACCTGTGGCAGTTGCCAGGCTTCTAGTACTCGCTTGTATTGTAATGGCGCCTCATGCCTTTGACTTAGATGACAGACTACACCACGACACTAACCGGGTGTTTAACTCACTGTATAAGGCAATCTGCGTGGAATTGTTCTCTAGGGCGCCGTTTTAATAAAAAACCTCTGTCAGCCAAAATTTGAAACGTTGATTCGCCAAAAAAGCACATCTTTCAATAGCCAAAAATGAAATTGTTATTGTTATTTACCAATCGAACTATCCAAAAAGGTAATACTTACTCGACTTCAGTCTGCAACAGTTATATTACGATGTTATCCAGCCCATTGCAATTGTTTCTGTTTCATACTGTTGGTTAGACGTGGTTTTTTGGTAGGGCGCCGCCCCATCAAATTTTCTTTGACTAACCGCCGCCGCACTGCCTTTTCAGAAATCTTTACACACTCGCCGTTTATCATTGTAATCAAAAGGGCAACGCTCTTTCTACAGTTTTCGAGGCAGATATCCCTAATTTTTCGGTCGGTACGAGGTGTTGGGATCCTTTCCCTGCCACAGTTTAAGACTTGTTTTTAAAAGCTTCCATCAATACCTTTCATTTGATATCCATATCGGCTACATACAAGGAAATTTTTTTTGGGGGCCACTCCCTTATATGGAGAGACCTCCTCAAATACCATATCAATTTTTTTTTGTAGCCGAAATTTAAAGAGAGCGCCATTTTACACCTTTATACAGAATTTGACGTTTCTAGCCTTAGTAGTCTACGAGAAAAATTGCTGTGACACACGAACGGAAGGACAGACAAAGGGGTTGCAATTTCAGTAGGGTTTTGCAAAATTATTTTAAAAACCCTAAGAACTGACATGAGTGTCAAAGGGAAGAAAGTATGCATGTCCATTCTATATTTATACTTTTCCTATAACGTGAAAGTCCAGAAATTACTTTTATCAATAAAAGACGAAAACACAAGTTCTTAAAAACTCACGATACTCGTATTCAGGTCTACAGCCATGCAGTGTGTGGCATCAAAACTTTCTTGTTAAAAGGGCATGTAACTCACTCAGTTGATGTTGTAGCAGAGCACTATTGGACGTGTTCAAAGCGCAGAACTATAAAGTTTTGTCCCAATATATTTCAGTCACCATCATATGTTGGAACAACGAGGGGCAAGTTTTTGCCATTAAGGCCTTACTTTTTGAGTGGATACTCTGTGATTGCAGCCCAACGCACCTTTCGTGATTGCTTTAAGTTGGCTCCGTAGGCTACTGCTTTGGATCGGAAATCTATTGTTATATACCTTCAGACAAATTGTAAGTGTAATATGGCAAAGAATTAGAGCCCCTCCGCCCATTAGACCACCTGAGAACATTGACGCAGTGAGCGCTTCAATGTTACGACCACCATAGTATCCTGCGTGAAAACATGCGTCTGCTTTAAGGCTTTTCGATCGTTCTGTGACGAGGATTTATCACGATGATCTTTATTTTCATCCTTATGAGGTGGTAATTATGCAGGAACCTTCCAAAAGTGACTTTAGTTCTCGGAGGAACACGTGTGAGGTTCTTATTAAAGTAGTTCCTGAAGACGCTATTGTTTGTTTTGATAATCAAGCCCATTTGCATTTGTGTCGATCCATGAATTAACAAAATACGCACTCCTGGACTGACACCAATCCTTGAGAATCGCATCAAAGGCCTTTACATTCTCCGTAAGCCACAGTATGGTGTACAATTTCCTCACCTGGAATTTTTGGTCCCTGGTTCTTTGAGGAAAACGAAGTCGCAGTGTCAATCAATTCAGACCGTTATGTAAACTTTTTGCAGGATTTTTTTTTTTTGCCACGGCTGGATTAGTTAGACTTAGCTGTCACAAGGTTCTGACAAGATGGTGCAATGGCATATACTTCTATAGCACTGTTAGCTGTTTTGAGGGAACACTTCTTGGAGCACTTCATCTTAATTAGGGGCAATTAGATGAGATATTTCATGATGGGTTTTTTGAAATTCCATGTTATGTGAACCATTCAAGGATCTTGTAATGTTTACATAGATATTAATAAGTCTGTAAAGGACTGGAGTGGTGGTCTACTGCCTCAGCAAACGAAGAATTAGTGCTACGCTAAAACTGGCCTTGCCTGGCGATGCGTAAGCGTGCTGGCAGCTAGCATTGTGGTGTCATCGGGTGGGTTCTTCCCCCCCCACCACAAGGTCCCATTACAAAATTTGACGCTTACGAATTACTTGGGGGCAACAGAAAAAAGAGGGAGAGCTTATTCGATGGCTGGCTCATAAGTGGAAAATCCAGCCAACATGGTGGATCCCAGACTCGTTTGAATTTAAAATGGAAAGCCTGAAACTTCGTATAACTGATAATATCTGACCAATATGATGCATTAATACTATTAGATTATAAATTGGCACAGCTAGAGGGATGTAATATTCACTTGTAACAAAGAAAAAACGATCTTGGGACACACAGCAATTTGAATAATTTTTAACATTTAAATAAATTTCAGGTAATTCACGTTTAAGAATTGCAAACAAATCACATCACTAAACAAGGATTACATTTGAATTAGCACCCTACTAGTATGAAGAAGATCGCATTAAAACTGTAAACTACCACGCGTTGCCTAAAACCTAAGAATTCTTGACTTTAATATGATTGCCGTCCGAAGCTAACTAGAAAATAATTGTATTCGCATCCGAGCTCATCACCTCAAAACAAATCAGCCATTTTTAAGGGTTTTGTACTAAAATACAAAACCCTATTGCAATCACGACCTGTGTCCGTCTGTCCGTCCGTCTGTCCGTCCGTCTGTATGTCACAGCACTTTTTCTCCGAAACTATAGAGGCTATAGCCATGAAACTTTGTGAAAAGGTCAGAAGTGGTAACCTCTTGAAAGTTCAAGGGTGGAAAAATTTTTCAAAGCGGTTTGGGGGGGGTCTCCCCATATAGGGAGGTGACCCCTCAAAAAAAAATTTTCACCATTGGTAGTCGAGTGGGGTGTCATTGGAAAGGTCTCAATGAGATCTTTTCAAAACAAGTCTTTAAATTGCCTTATGAGTACCGAAGGGGGCAGGGGAAGGGGAAATGTACGAACTTTTCGCGTACCCCCCCTCGCGGTTGGACACCTTTCATCCGAAAAATCTGAAAAAAACCAGGAATGTGGGCCTTAATGAGTACAACAACAACAAATACATGAAAAGTTGAAATTCACTCAACTTTGTTAGTAATAATATGATTTATCGATTGTATGTTTTCTTGAATAAAATCTAAACGGTATCCTTAAATTCAATAAAATTTGGCAAACAGATGACAATTTATAAGGTTAATCTTTTCTGGAAGTTTCATAAAGATCGAATGGTATTTAACGAAGTTATAGCGATTTGAATTTTCCTGTATTACCATGGAACAATATGTCCTGTATTACTATGGAAACATATGGTTGTGGAGCCATATCCGCTTTTTACCGACTTAGACGCTACAGTTTCGCTAGGATTTGCATGAAAATTTCAGGAATGATAGGTATCATGAAGATGTATACATACAATTGAAACAAGTCGAAGAGGCAGGAGAGAGCTCCTCGCAAAAGGGCTTTGTAACCATTCTAGGATTCGAAAAAATAGGCCATGAATCGATGATTACAGTACAGAGGAGTGGCCCAAGAAGAAAATTTCATAAAAGGTAGCCGGTATCAACTGAAAGTCCTCTATGAGAGCTTTTCAAAACAGCTCTTAAACTTACAGTTTTTGCTTCAGTGGGAGCACAGGGGGGGACCTACATGAAAAATGTGATCCCGTGATCTAAAAAATCTGAAAAAATTATCACAGGAGATATTTATGGGTATAACTATAACAAATACCTCAGAAGTCAAAATTCGTTCAACTTTTTTGATAATAGTATAATCCTCGAATTTCACATTTTCTCCAATAAAATCGTCTTTGACATGTTTCTTGATTTTATTCGTTGCTGGTTACTGCATTTTGTAAGTTGAGTACAAAACCCTTCTGACATGAGCATAGGTCTATCTACCCAACTTGTTATTCTTGTTGCCATTGAAAACACGACACCTATTTATCAATGCTTCCCTCCTCGGGTAGTCCAAAGCCAATATTTATATACGTTACTCTTGTTGGGACTCGATCAACCAGAATAGAATGGAATTTTAGGCACTAACAAATACGCTGAAAGCATACTGCACCAAAAGATCTGGCAACCTGGAGCTGTTAATGGCTTTTCAATTTGCTTTACTCACAAAGATCTGGCTGAAAATTCTCTCTTGCGTAAAGCAGCACTATCGATGAAATGCCTTCTAAATCCCAATTATGACGTATAAATTGGTGCATTTTCAATTCCTCTCTGCTGCTGTACTTACAAGTCCTATTGGGCTTTTTCAGACGCAGCGTTTAAAGTGAGCGTTAAACAGGTTATATGGGCAAGAAGAGTGAGAGGCATTGAGGGGACCTGATGGTAAAAACAAGCCAACATTTTGTAGGGTGAACGAGCGTAACGCATATACACAAACGCATTTTGTTGATCATTTGGTGGGGGAAATTTTATACAAACGCCGGTAATCATTCCGAATTGAACATTCGGTGGAGAAGGTAGTCATCATGAAACGATTGCCTTTCTTTAATTTGCGTGCAAAAATGGATGCGTGTACGCGAAAAGCTACGCGTTATTTAATAAATTTATAAAAGCGGAGGCCATGCTCAATTTCAGGAAACAACACGACGAATATCTCGATTTCAATAAAAATAAATTGCCTATTGTAAATCCATAGAAAGTTAACAGTACGCATAATCTTTATAGAATCGCATTATAATATGCCAGTTGACAACACAACAAGAAAAATATGCGACTTAAAAGAATATTCAAATTTGGAATATATTTTTTAGAAAGCGGAAAAACACGGAGGTTCTATTAAATATAATAGAAGTTTGAATCGACAAACTTTAACAATCAAAAAATGCATTTTTCATTCCAGTTTTTGTTACCTCGTGCACAATTCAAGGCTAAAACATCAATTCTCAATCGCTTATCTCTCTCTCTTCACTTTTATGTTGTCCGCACGAAGTTTAATGATCAAATGATCCTTTTGACACATACACTCGCAAGACGTGTATCGTATACAAAAATAGGTTGGTTGAACTATGCAACGTGTAAACATAAGGGCGTAAGCGCAAAACCTGTTTGGATATGAGTTTTTACCATTCCCGTGTGAAAGAGCCCATTGCCTTCCAGTCATCTCCACCAAGTACACTTTTATTTGGATTCGCAATAGAACTCGGATTATCTCAATAGTTTTCACCTCCCTCGCCGCACTCGTTTGTTTACCTCCCTTTCCAATCCCAAGCCTGCAATTCAGTCAATAACTGTTTATTTGCAAAAAGCAACCATTTGAAGAGGTCAGCATTTGCTCTGCTTTCAAACTAATGAGTCCCACACTTTACTCTTCCATTTGGTTGTAGATGGTGAATTAGAAATCGTAGGGTCATGGGCCTTTTTTCATATCATTGAGTTATGCAACTCCTTAACTACCTTACACCTGATATCACGTTCAGAGTCGGCAATTTCGGGATTTTGAAATTGCACTCACGCTTGGGTTCGTTCAAATATTTTCGATCTTGAGATGGTGATTAAAAGGGAATTTATTTTTTCGACGGCAATGTGGGACTGAATGGAAACACGTAGGGTCTATTTTTTACACGACAATTTTTCTTTTTGGACGGTTTCCACTTTGCATAGCCGCTTTGACTAGTAACCAAATCTGTCCAACGCAACCAACGTCAACGAGAAATTAATGAAAATATGCATGGAAACCTTTTTTTCTTTACAGTTTATTATAACTGCTCTTTTTCAGTTTTTTCGTCTTTTCTTTCACATTCCTTCCTAATATTCCATCAAACCATCACCATTTGCGACCTCGCAGCAACTCTACGTTCTATCGATTGCTGTGCAACCCGTGATCAACCAGAAACCCCTTCGAGTTCTTTGCCGAAACGGATTACTTCCAATCTCATTGAAATTTATTATTTCCCTGATAGGAATATTTTGCGATTCATCGTTTTTTATGATTTACAAATCATCATTAGCCAATAAAATGTTATCATTATTTAGTTTTCTAATTAGTAATGAATGATTTTAAATGCAGTGAATACGAGTGTTTCAAGATTTCAAGAATATAATTGCTCCTTAGGAGTTCAAAACACCCATCGGATATTTATTTAACAACTATAATCGCAGTAAAACCTTGGACACTAGTATTTATGCAATGTAATGGAAGAACTTATGTAAATTAATTTCCACCGCTATACTTACGAGTAGCTAGATGCTTAATTTGACGAATTAGCGCCAAAAGTGAATGTTGCAGGCATATGGTAAATGAAGGATTTGCTTGCATACTGTTTCAATGTTTCTGAAGGAGTATTTTGGCTATAGTTTAGCAAATGGGGGCTGTTTTGAATGCATCTACACCTCCCCCGTTGGTGAGTTTATTGTTAAGATACCACGATGACGTTTTTTGACTATATCCCATGATCGATTTTTGATTGCTAATGCAAACATTTGTGTTTTAAGAGAAAGGTATAAAAGCCGGCTAAGTGCTGTACAAATTTGGAGGTAAATATTTATCTATTGCTTGGAGCTCTGTGGATGTCACTTGTAGTCTTTGCTGAGGAGGAAGCAGCTGCTTTTTATGGAGAAGCTGTTGAACGAATGTTAACTGTTGAAAGCCTCGGCCCGATAAAGATCCAGGTTTTTGATTAAATACAATTTGTTGCCCTCAATTCTCTAATTTGTAAGGATAATCAGTTGACAGTTATAATTGCCTACGTTTTACTTTCCAAGAATTTTAGCAAAGACTTATCATTTCGTAAACGTATGATTTATATGTTCAGTATTTCAAATAGATTTTTTAGAATGATTTGAAGCAGCGCAGACGATTATAAAGCATTCATTGTGCTAGCTTCTAGTTGATGTGTAAGAATGGTATCATTGCATCAGTTTCTATTGATTTTCTTTACAAACAGTCATTCTATATCAATTGCTCGTTATTGTACCAATTAATGAGCTATGCAAGGTGCGTTCCAAAATAAACGAGACTGAGTTAATATAGAAACGACAAGAGTTTTGTTCTGATAAATTCGAGTTTCTTTATTCAAAATAGTCTCCTCTGGCCGCAATACACTGTTTTGCGTGATCCAAAATCTTTTCGGAAGAGTGTTTCAGGTCATTGACCGGAATGTCCTCCAGGATGTCGGTACAAGCCTTTTGGATGCCCTCTACGGACGCAACGCGTTTTCTTTTGACGGCCAAATGCAATTTTTCGGATAGGTAAAAGTCACAGGGAGCCATGTCAGGTGAATTCGGTGAGTGATTGATGGTTAAAATGCGATTTCTAGTCAAAAAATCAGTCACAAGAGTGGATTTTTACGTTAAAAGTCTCGTTTATTTTGAGCACAGAACAATCGATCTTTGATTTAAACACATTTTTGTACCGATGACACAAAAGTTACTCTCACTTTAGACGCAAAAACTTCGCTTCCACTGAACCAAATGTCACCAAACTTTCACTGAAAGTCAGAGAGGGATGTAGTCCACTATCTCATTCACAGATGACGCCACGAAAAAAATTTTAGGACAAAAGTCTCGTTTATTTTGGAACAGACCTTGTTTATCAATGAAAGCATTAAATGATTGATGATTCGAATTTGGAAGCTATTCATATGATTAATAAATCCTTTTGATGCATGGCTGATACTGGATTAAAATTAGCGTTTATCGCATTGTTTGTGGATTTAACACTTTATCGGACACTACCAAATGGACTGAAATTGCAGCAACCAATCTGGACCTTTAGACTCCTTGTGCTCCTTTTTATGAAGGTCTTTTGAGCAGTTTGCCCAGGTGGACTGCGCGATTACGAGAATCCTGCAATATTTAAGACCTGCATCCAGGAACAAATTGCATACATAACGCCTGTTATGCTGGCAAGAGTCATGACATGATTTATTCAGTGTATGGAGAATGACGGACGTCACCCAACTAATTTAATATTCAAAACTATGTAAAACAAAACTTTTGGAATGAGCTCACACTATAAAAACTAATAAAACTTTTCTCATTCATACAATGGGTTTTAAGAAGTTTTGAAAAAAGGAAATGATGCTACCACACCCGCTTTATAAGAAAGGGTGGATACCCTGGAATAGATGTGTTCCCTTTCGTCTTTCAATTGAAAAACTCAGTCTTGACCAGCTTAAAGTTTCTATAGACTACTCAACTCTGGGCTTATATAATTATCTATGTATTCAACATGACGGGAGCAGACTAAAACAAGTTGAGTAGACGGACCTACGCTCATGTCAGAAGGGTTTTATACTTAACCTACAAATTGCAGTTACTAACAACAAATGAGATCAAGAAACATATAAAAGACACCTTTATTGGAGAAAATATGAAATTCGAAGATCATACTATTCTTAACAAATTTGAACGAATTTTGACTTCTGAGGTATTTGTTGAAAATTTATCATTTTTTCAGAGGGAGGAAACATATTTTTCATGTATTTCCTCCCCTATTCCCCCACTGAAGCAAAAACTGTCAGTTTAAGAACTGGTTTGAAAAGCTCCCATAAAGAACTTTCATTTGATACTGCCCTGTACTGTAATCATCGATTCATGGCCAATTTTTTCGAATCCTAGAATGGTTACACAATCCTTTTGCTAGGAGCTCTCTCCTACCTCCTCGACTTGTTGCACTTATGAGTATTAATTGTAGGTACTCATTTTCAGTCATTCATTAAATTAAATCAAGGGTTCAACGCTTATAAATGCTCATATGTGTATTGAATTGAATTTAAGGGTACCCTTAGGATTTCATTCAAGAAACCATCAAATCGATAAATCATACTATTACTAACAAAATTGGATGAATTTCGGCTTCTCATGTATTTGTTATTGTTGTACTCATGAATGCCTACATTAATGACTTTTTTCAGATTTTTCGGATGAAAGGTGTCCAATCGCAAGGGGGTACGCGAAAAGTTCGTACATTTCCCCTTCCCCTGCCCCCCTCGGTACTGATAAGCCAATTTTAAGACTTGTTTTAATAAGATCTCATTGAGACCTTTCTAATGACACCCCACTCGATTACCAATGGTGAAAAACAATTTTTAAAGGGTCACCTCGCCATATGGGGGAGACCTCCCATATGGCGTCAAGAAGTCACCACTTCTGACCTTTCTACAAATTTTCGTTGCTGTAGCTTCTATAGTTTCGGAGAAAAAGTGCTGTGACGTACAGACGGACGGAAGGACACAGGTCGTGATTGCAATAGGTGTAATAAACATAAGCAGTCGAGCAGCCCCGTGGTGATCTGGAGTGGCTGCTCCTGAAGAGATAAGGTGGTCACCCCGTCGAAACTGCTCAGTTTGTTGTTTTACTAGTGTAAAGTAAACTGCATCCGTCAAGTTTCCACCCTTTAGGCAGAGATGAGTGGTTCACTTCAGCCACTTTAACATCTTTAGGTTTGACATTCCCCTTGTAATGCAACGACCTTCTTCTGTGAAAGTAACGGTTGCTTTGTGTAATGTTTGCATTTGTCTCGAGCCTCCGTGTCCGCTAACTTTAACGAGGCAAAAAAATATTGAATTACTGTAGAGTAGCTTAATTGACACCTAATAGAACTTTTCTAAAGACAATAAAAATTTATCGGTGCGTCCTGTAGAGTAGAGTACGCGTGATAAGTATTTTGTAGTGTGGCTTCGTGGCTCGACAAGAACCGGCCTCATATGATCCCGCAAATGCTAGTCGTCAAGCACGCGTACGCGGTCGTGAAGCGAAGCTAGTTAGCTGAGCTCGGTGTTGTTTATAGCTCACTGACACTTATGCCAGTCCATCTGCACCCGTGTCCTACACGGGCATCAAAGAAAATCATTACATAGGGTTTTGTATTTTAGTACAAAACCCTAAAAACGAGACATAAATATGAGTTCTCTTAGCAGGGGAAGGGAGGCATGATGGGGTAGCTAAGGGAAATAACAAAAATACAGCATAACCGCTATGATTACCACTCTTATTAATTTATGGCACGTTATGTCATTAATCTAACTATGATCAAGTAGTCTTTGGAAAATCAATTTATCACAAATTTTAATAATTTATTAGAATATTATGAAAAACCATCTTGCCCCATACTATGGGGCATGATGAGAAAGGGTAATTATTCTCACAAAACAAAAAAATGTGTATTTCCTTCAGATCTACATTGCCCATGCCAGCAATAACATTGTGAGTCCAATGTCCACAGAGCTGGCAGCTTACCCAAGGTTCTGATGATGTCAAAAAATTGTCGTTCACATAATTACAATCTAAGTAAAAGGCATCTTCATCATTGTTCTTTGTGTTTTGACTGAGTGTTTGGCCTTTGTTTTTTGTTTGGAGCATTCCTTTTCAGCCGAGGATCATTAGAATTGAATATTTTTCTAATTTTCCAGCTCATTTTTATAAGTAGTTGATGTAATTATGGCTATTATTCCTCGCTGGTATTGCTCTTTTTTTCAGTTCGTTGAACAGATGAAATATAGGATTTGCCAATAAGAGGTGTTATTTTGATATTAAAATTAAAATGCCATTTTTTAATCTAAATGATCAGTTATTTATATCATTATGAAGAAGAAGGTATGTCGTTAATAGTGAAAAATAACATAAGGCAAATGACTACCACGGCCACGCTTACAGGACCATATCCTTTTCATGAAATTTTCCATACCAAATCGCAAAGTTCAAAATAACACCTCTTATTGGAGAACCCTATTGGCAAATAGGGATGGATTTTCGAAGCTAGAAATCAGATCACGATACGCTGCACGACTGAGATGTATAGGAAAATAAGAGAATCCAGGTTCACGTTCGAGGACGGGTATTTTATCCACTGTTGTTGTGACTGGTCCATATCATTCGATGATAAACTCTATTCTAATTGGAGTGGAAGATGTCGTTGTAGCTTCAGTTTCTATTGAAAGAGTTTCAGTATGAGATACTATCGTGGCCGTTGAAGATACAGTTGTAACTGTTGTTGTTTAAGATAGACATAGCACTGCTCCAGATTAAAAACCTTCTGCTGTTGTTGTTCTACATTTGAAGAATATTTTGTATGTTCGTAGTCTCAGCAGAAATGAAATAGTTATCAGTAAAATTATATTGGTTGTATAAGGTACGTTCCAAAATAAATGAAACTTTTGTCATTAAATTTTTTTTGGTAACGTCATCTGTCAATAAGATAATGCGTTAAAAAGTTACATCCCTTCCTGACTTCCAGTGAAAGTTTGGGGACATTAGGTTTAGTAGAAGCGAAATTATTGCATCTAAAGTGACAGTATGTTTGTGTCATCGGTACAAAAATGAGTTTCGAATAAAAAGCTAATATCAAATTGATGAAAAAAGCTTATGATTGTCTATCTGGTGTCAGAGTTCATGAGTGGTTTACACGTTTCAGAGATAGTCGCGAGGACATAAATGACGATGACCATACGGGCTGCCAAAAATCAGTGATCACCAGAAACTCCATCGAAATTGTGCGTAATCAAAATCAATGCCAAAATCGTCCTTAAAATTCATGGGATCGGAGTTGAATAACTCCAAAATATCGATTTATCGCATTTTAACCGATCATTTGGGCTTACAAAAGGTCTGTGCACGTTTTGTTTCGCACAAGATAGCTGACGCCCAAAAATTCTCAGAATTCAACATTCGAAAGACATCATTAAAGGGGCGAGAAAAAAGAGAACTTCCTTCACAACATTGTAACTGATGATGAAACGTGATGTTCCAATATGACCCCGAAATCAAGCGTCAAAGCGCCGAACGGAAGGCCCCAGGCGAGCCACCACCCAAAAAATCACGTTTGGAGAAGTCAAAAATCAAGTCGATGCTCATTTGTTTTGAAGATTCCAAGGGAATTACTCACAAGGAATTCATACCAACGGGCCAAACCGTCAATGCAATTTTCTATCTTGGCATTTTCAAGCGTTTGTTGCATCGCTTTCGTCGGATTCGGCCTGAATACCGCGAAGGAGGAAGCTGGCGCTTACTGCATGATAATGCACCATCTCATCGATGTACTCTTGTGACTGAGTTTTTGACTAGAAATCGCATTTTAACCATCAATTACGCACCGTATTCACCTGATATGGCTCCCTGTGACTTCTACCAATTCGGGAAATTGCATTTGGCCAAAAGGCTTGTACCGACATCCTGAAGGATATTCCAGTCGATGGCCTGAAATACTCTTTTGGAAAGAAGCTTTTGGATCATGCAAAAAAGTGTATCGTGACCGGAGGAGACCAC
This sequence comes from Odontomyia ornata, assembly GCA_963969285.1. Lineage (NCBI taxonomy): Eukaryota > Metazoa > Arthropoda > Insecta > Diptera > Stratiomyidae > Odontomyia > Odontomyia ornata. The sequence goes on from OZ017738.1 coordinate 119,135,392, forward strand.
TTTGAATAAATAAACTTGAATTTATCTGAAAAAAGCTCCTGTCGTTTCTATATTAGCTCAGTCTCGTTGATTTTGGAACACACTTTGTATAGCCATAAACCACATTTTCTGATTGCGGTAATGGTGGTAGACATTGTAGCTGCCTGAACGTTTGTTTTACCAAATATTCCACTTATATGAAATACAGTTAACACACGTCCAGGATGTGATCTCAACCAACCTGTAACGGCATGATCGTAATAAATGCTGAGTGGCTTCATAAATGCAACATCTGTACGCTGCATTTTGTGTGTGCAGTGAGGAGGAAGGCAAAGATAATTCCTCCATTTTCACGAGTTTGATCGGTCACTTCCAAATATTAAATGTGGCCCACATCTAGACGCAGCAATACGTGGTTAGTACGAGTAGCTCCGGAAAATTTGATTTCGACCATATCAAAAATATTTCTCAAATTATCCAGCTTCGAGGATTAAAAACTGATATAGTACCTAATGGAGCATAATCTAAAGGTTCTTGTTGCATTTGTTGTCTCGGGAAAAATCATCAGTACTGTTGTAACATATTTCTACTGTGATAGTCCGTCTTCGTTGAGCAGATGAAACCAATCCACTTGCTTTAACCCTTCTACAGCTAATATTTCGCTCTTGGTTTTAGATACAATGAAAATTCTAGTTTCATCGCGGTTATACATTGTGTCGGTGGTCAATTAAAACTTATCATTAATATCTCCGAGCAACTGATAGACCTTACTTACGGCCACTTTGTTAAGTCCCATTGCTTTAGCTGCCGATGTGGCTTCAAGTTTGCCAATTGATATATTTTGATGACCTTTTAAAAAACTTTAGAGCCAATCAATACCTGCCATTTCCTTACCAATATGCTGGATGTCTCAATTCGATAGTTGTCAGTTCAGAAAAACGCTCTTCCATAGATTTCAGATATGCTTTTTTTCTATTTTGTGTTCTTCTTTATATGTTAATATAGTTTTGTTAGGGCCTAAAGGTAAAACAATAACAACTTCGCCGCTTTCCTTCATTTTCGTAACATATCGCTCTCAAATAGTCTAAGGCACTGTGTATGCAGAAGCAGCTTTTTTTGTATCCCATCTTTTTGTTTAAAACTTTATCTATAGCTATTTTTATAGCATCTATCGACCATTCTTTTCTTTTAGTTTTCTTCTTGTATGAACGTACCATGCTTTTACCTTAAAAAATAATAAACCAATGTTATTTATTATAAAATTTTACTGAACCAAGATTACTGCAAGCAACATCTCATATCAAAATAAACAATACTAGTGAACAAAGATCAAAAAGACATAAACGGGGTGATCATAATGACCTTAAAATAATGGTGTTTGACCTCACACAAAATTTTATCGACGAAACATTAAAACAGTTTTCCGTTTGTAAACAAAAGACGCGTGCACTCCCACTCACAGCTTCTCCTGCACTGACTGTTGGTTGAAAGAGGCTTCTTATTGGTGTATGTGGTGCCCTGTCTTACCTCGAGACCCCATCATGCCCCCCTTTTCCCTACAATTGGGTGAGTCGCACGTGCGGAAATGATAAGCACTTTCTACTCTCCAAGCTGGCCAGAGTTCCTCAATCGTCGAAATCTTAAATATGCCAGTAAGCAGTAAGATGAGATATGACAATTAAGTAATGAGACTAATTCCATGAAAACCGTATATTTAAAAATTATTCTACAAATCTGCCATCCCCTTTAAAGTGGTCCCTTTCGCCAGCTATACAACGACTCCAGCATGTTTTGCATGCTTCGTAACATTTCTAGAACGCTTCGACTGGGATGTCCGTGAGTACCCTTGTCACGGTCACCTGGATGTCCGTAATTGACTCAAAATGGGTTCCTTTGACCACCAAATTTTGTTCTAGGGAACAAAAAAAGTCACAGGGTGACATATCGGGTGAAAAGGTGGCTGTTGCAACACGGCAATCCCTTTAGAGGCCAAATGCTGGGACACGCTGAGAGTGGTGTGGCACTGCGCGTTGTCGTGATGAAGGATCCAGCTATGAACGATGTCTGGGCGCACTACCTTGACTCGTTTTCACAATCTTTGGAGTACTTGGCTATTGTAGACTTGATTTAAGGTTTGCCCATATGGAACGAATTTTTTGTGGATGCAAACACACTGCACACTTGCGTCAGTCCACACTTCGACTGGTCTCCCACTCCGCGCCTTGATTTCCACGCTTTTACGCCCCTCCTTAAACTCTTTATGCCACCTTAACACCTGCGCACGACTAAGAGCACTATCACTATGCACTTTTACAATTTTAGCGTACATTTCCGAAACTGTTTCGCCCAATCTGGCGCCAAATTTTATCGTGACGCGATGTTCTTGATTTCATTTCTCCATTTCGTGACGCGCACTACCACGTCTACTCAGCACGACACAGCAGGCAAACTAAACAAGCTAGAGCAATGGTGAATGTATCAATGGAAAGAGTAAAGATGCTAGGGAAGGGGAAGGGAATTTCAAGGTTGCAAGTTTACCACAAGCGTGGCAATAAAATTAGTCTCATTACTTAATTGTCACACCTCGCAAAAGTTATATCGTGAAGACTGAAGAAAATGGTGCTGGTTTTTGCGCTATGTGTACAGGAAATAAGAAAAATACTTACCATACACCCATTCGCAAAGCAATTGATGTCTGAAATTATTTCCACCAAGTACAATAAATCATTGCACCGTCAACACAGATTTAATGCATGCTACAAATGTATTAGTGCTTAGTTTCCATGTTTATCCATTTGGTTATCTTCAATATTTTGAGTTTATTGTAAATCTTTATTTTGTAGGTATCATTTGTTAAAATTTTGAACATTTTAAGTATGTTGATTTGCATGGAAAATGTGATCCCCTTCAAAAGATTTTTTGAGTAATAAATATTACTGAAAAAGTGGGATATGAAAATAGGTAAAAAATACAGTTGTTTTAATTGACCGAACCTTTAAAACAAGTAAGTGATAAGCATTGAAAAATAAGGTAATAATTCAGGATTACCAGACTCTATTAGAACTTAAAAAAAAAATTGGGGTCTAGCTGCCCCTGAGTGACTGGATTGGGTTAATGTTTTCTGGTGCAAATTGATACCCTCGCTATTTTGCGGTGCTCCTTCAAAACCTTTGACTGGGGCCCTTGAATCCGGTAAGCCAACCGAGAAGGGTCGTGCGCCACTCGCTTTGCCAGTGGGTCCCAAATGAGGTCGCAAAGCGGAACACGACCCAGTTGGTAGGTTCGCACCAGCCTAACCTCTACTTTAATTGCGCGGAGAACCAAATCCAATCTAACCCCGAATAACGTCCCTAACTTCGCCCCGTGCCGTAGCACGCTTGGCGCTCCCCACAGGTGGTACTCCGGGACACTCACACACAGTGGTCGAAAACCACCCCGAAACCTCGTCGCTGTCACAACAACACCTCAGAACCTCGTGAGCCAGACCTCACGCTGTTCACTTAACACATTTTTTTCCACTTATTTAACAAATTTATTTGCGGTCACTCTATATGTAAATTTTCAGATACTTATAAAATTCAAAAACATTAATTAGCTACTATCTATCGATTTCCACGTGGTCGGGGTCCCCAATTTCTCTCGATGGTTGGTTTTGATCGCTGTTGACTTGATCGGCGGGTTGATAATCGTGGCAAAAATGCTCGTCGTTCTCCTGGCCAGCTCGTATCATGCCTTTCCTCCCTTCCAAGATTCGGCTTCGTGCCAATTCTTAATGGCTGCTTGCTGAGTTTGTCACCGCTTCGTTTTGCGTCTAGCTTCTACAAATACATGCGAGAAAAGAGAGCTTTTCCTTGTACTCCGGGGTCTTTTATAGCCTCAGGGAGACACAGCCCCTATCGTGCAACACACTTTCCAATGTTTGTTAAGGTTTGCATTCTGCAATGCCTCACTGCATTACCACCTTGTAGCTTCCACATCTACTAGCGGGCAACTCGTGTCATCATTTACTTGCTTTGCTACTGCACACATACACTGTGAGTGGAACTATGCACACATTGAGACAAAATCGGATTGGTAAACCAAATATTGTTCAAATCCACTTCGCATTCCACTCAATGCACTTATTCTATGCAGTTGGAAGATTTTAAGGGCTACTAAAGCCTTGGTCAGGGGCCTCGACTGCGTCACGGACAAAGCTGAAGTAGAGGATGCCATCAGGAGGGAGTTCCCCAGCTTAAGTGAAGTCAAGGCAAGATTGACACGTGAAAACACAAGGGGCATGGCTATTGTCGAACTAGCTGATAAAGACGCCCAGCAAATCCTGGCGAAGGGCAAAATCAAGATAGGTTGGGTGATCTGCAGAATACGGAGAAGAGCGATCCCTATCCGCTGCTTCAGATGCTTCGAATACGGACACACCGCGTATGGCTGTAGGGGACCCGACAGGAGATCTCTGTGCTACAAATGTGCTGAAACGGGGCACAAAAGGAAGGAGTGCACAAACGAGGCAAAATGCATTCTTTGCAAGGATGCTAAGCTAGCACCCGGCGACCTCAAACATGAGCCGGGGACAGGGAGATGCTGGGTTTTCAAGGAGGCCCTAACTAAAGCCAAATCGACACTCAAATGGTCCGTATCCTGCAGGTCAATTTGCATCGAAGCACAAACGCCCAGGACCTACTTGAGCAGTTTGCGAGGGATAAGAAAGCTGACCTCCTGTTGCTGAGCGAGCAACATCATAACAAGGACTCGCAAGCGTGGTACCCTGACAAATCTAGTACCTCGGCCATCTGGGTTCGAAACAACGCCCGCCTTCAGGTGCAGGGCCATGGACGCGGGGATGGTTTTGTGTGGGTCCGGTGTTCAGGGATAACATATTTCAGTGTTTATCTGACGCCTAACGAGGCAATGCGATCTTTTCGAACCAAACTCGATGCCCTGGAGGACGCTGTCTCGAACACAGAAGGCCACATGCTGATCGGGGGAGACTTCAACGCTAGAGCCATTGAATGGGGTATGCTACAATCCGACCCAAGGGGAAAGCAAATCTTGGACTTGGTGGCCAGAACAGCGCTTTTTGTCCTAAATACTGGTAACACCCCTACTTTCCGCCGATGGGGTTGCGTAGGAACCATACCCGATGTGACACTCGCTTCGGAGTCCCTGGTACCTAGAGCACACAACTGGCGAATACTTGAGGACTACTCGGCTAGTGATCACCAGTATATAGCGGTTGAGATTCACGACAGTGCCACTCTGCGTGCATATGCCCAAACTTCAATCCTCGGATGGAGGACTGGGAGGATGGACGTTGAGAGGTTTGCTGACGCGCTTACGGTAGGCGCACCGTTGCTGGGAGCTCCGCCAGGGAGGGAGGGCCCACAGCCAAGGACTTGGTGAACTCAACTATGAGTACCATCTTAGCTGCTTGTGAGTCTTCCATGCCCCGTCGGAGACCCCGACACGGTAAGCCCCCAGTATACTGGTGGTCAAACGAGATCGCCGAACAAAGAAGCGAGTGTCACAAACTTCGGCGAGAGGCCCAGTGGGCGCGAACACGGGAGGAGGCAGACACTAGGCTAGCAGCATACAGGTCCGGCAGGAAATATCTTCGCAGGCTTATTAACAAGAGCAAGGCCCGATGCTGGCAAGACCTCGTGGATGATGTAAGTAGGGATTCGTGGGGCCTTGGCTACAAGCTGGTCATGGGGAAACTTGGTGCCCTACGGAAGCCTTGTATACATGACGCGGAAAAGATGGACGCGATAGTGCGGGGACTCTTCCCCGCCCACCCCGTCCATGTTGACGCTGTCCGTGGTAAAACAGCGGTCGAGTGCCCACTCTTCACTTAGCTGGAACTGGAGGAGGCAGTCCTCTCCCTGAAAGCGAGGAAGGCTCCAGGTCCAGATGGTGTTCCAGCTGGGGTTTTGCAGCTCGTCTATCACCATTGTCCTGACTTGCTGCTCACCACATTCAACGCTTGCCTACGGGACGGGGTTTTCCCGGTACGATGGAAGGTAGCGAGGCTCGTGCTGATCAGCAAGGGGAAGGGAAATCCCGAATCGCCGTCTGCATACCGCCCGTTATGCATGCTAGACACGGCTGGGAAAGTGCTAGAGAAACTCATCAAGGGAAGACTCACTGACGTGATTCGTGCTGCTAGGGACCTATCTCCTCGGCAGTACGGCTTTAGAGCAGGACGTTCTACCATTGATGCGATTGCAGAGGTGGTGAAAGCGGTCCGAAAGGCAGAGGCATGTAGTCGCACCAAGCGACGGATCGTCCTGTTGGTGAAACTCGACGTCAGGAATGCCTTCAACTCCGCTAGATGGGTGGATATTCTGGACACGCTGGAAAACTCTTCTCAAGTTCCAGAATATCTAATGCGGCTTTTGAGGAACTACCTAAAAGACCGAAGCCTGCTCTACGACACGACACAGGGCCAACGAAGGATGGAAATTACATCGGGTGTTGCCCAGGGATCTATCCTTGTTCCGGACCTGTGGAACGTGTCTTACGACGGGCTGCTGAGATTTGAGATGCCAGATGAGTCGCGCTTGGTCAGCTATGCGGATGATGTTGCGGCTCTGGTCGCCAGACGCACCGTTGAACAAGCGCAACTTAGGCTAGGTATGCTAATGCGCCGAGTGAGGGACTGGATGACTGCTCGCGGGCTCAGTTTAGCACTGGAGAAAACCGAAGTGGTCATCTTGACAAAAAAGAGAATCCCTAGAGTAAGGATGATCAGTATTGGAGATATGCAGGTTGAATCGAAGCCAGCGGTGAAGTACCTGGGGCTACTGATCGACTCGAAGATGAGTTTCTCTGAGCAAATCAGGGCAACGGCTGAGAAGGCTGCTTCGGGAATATCGGCCCTGAGTCGACTTATGGCCAACGTAGGGGGAACCAGCCCATCAAGAAGACGCCTCTTGATGAGTGCTGTAGGGTCAGTGCTACTGTACGGAGCAGAGGTATGGGGCGACGCTCTCAGCAAGGAGGTATACCGAAAACGTTTGGCACAGGTACAGAGAAGAGGAGCACTGAGAATTACATCTTCATATCCAACAGTCTCCGACTCGGCGGTGAGAGTGATTGCAGGCGTGATACCTGTCGCCCTCCTTGCTAGAGAGCGCCGCGCTATTTACCTGCGCCGAAACGAGGATGCGAGGGAGATGGTTGTCGGCGAGGAGAGACAACGCTCGCTCAACGATTGGCAGCAGTCTTGGAGGAATTGCATGAAGGGAAGGTGGACTGCGCGCCTCATCTCGGATGTGAGACCGTGGCTAAATCGAAGGCATGGTGAGACTGACTTCTATCTGACCCAGCTTTTGAGCGGGCACGGGTGTTTTCAGTCTTACCTGCACAAGATCGGTAAGTCACGGTCTCCCGATTGTCGGTTTTGCCCAGGAGAGGAGGACAATGCCTGTCACACATTTTTTGCGGGTACCAAATGGGCCAGGCTGCGAAGAGAACTCTACAGGGAGATGAGAGAGCTCACCCCGGATAATATAGTTGCGGTGATGCTCGAATCGGTTGACAAATGGAACCAGGTGGCACATTATGCTCGAGCAGCCGGAGGTGCTGGGGCTGGGGGATCGCTCTTCTGGCATTTCCTCTTCCCCTCTCCCCTCCCGCTAGGAAAGGGACTCCCCAGCTTGAAGGCGCCCCACGGCGTAACAAAACGAGACCTGGCCCGAAGTTATGTGTCAAACGGTTCCAGGCTAGGTTCTCAGATTGACAGGGGAGGTGTTTAGTGGGTAGTCCAAGGGTATCCTCCATGGGAGTCCCACACTGCCAGATTCGGCGGTCGTAAATGCCTTCACCTCCCTACCACAAAAAAAAAGCCTCGGTTGTAGTTCCGCTTAACATCTTTGTGCACTGTATTTAGATTTAATGCATTAATTTTTTTTTTGTGAAGGGAACTCTACAGGGAGACGGGAGAGCTCACCCCGGATAATAAAGTTGCGGTGATGCTCGAATCGGTTGACAAATGGAACCAGGTGGCACATTATGCTCGGGCAGGCCTAAAATATAAAAGGGACTCACAGCAGCCGGAGGCGCTGGGGCTAGGGGTCGCTCTTCTGGCATTTCCTCTTCCCTCTCCCCTCCCGCTAGGAAAGGGACTCCCCAGCTTGCAGGCGCCCCATGGCGTAACAAAACGAGACCTGGCCCGAAGTAATGTGTCAAACGGTTCCAGGTTACGTACTCAGATTGACAGGGGAGGTGTTTAGTGGATAGTCCAAGGGTATCCTCCATGCGAGTCCTACACTGCCAGACTCGGAGGGCGTAAATGCCTTCATCTCCCTACCACAAAAAAAAATGCATTAATTTTAAACACTACACGGAGCTCACAGACAACTTTTATGGGAGCTGCTACCCACACACTACTGAATATATCTGTTTGAGTTTCAGTTGCATTTATTAGCCGCTGGTAGAACATATCTTACACCACTAATCCTATTGCTATTAATCATATCATCACTGCGTAGTTTTTCCACCGTTGATTTGGATCTTTCAGTTGTAATATACTTTTCCCAGATATCGAAGATTTATAGTCTTCACGAATTTTCCCGTCTAATGCAAATTTGAAGAATTCGTAGGTTGATCAACAAATTGCTGTTGCAGGCATTGAATATATAAATAAAGTGTATTGCCTGATATGGTAGATTCATAATCAATTGAGTAGAGTATGAGCGATAAAATGCACCGAACCCTTTGTTTCTATAGATTCCTCTCGTGCATTCTAAAGCTGAATTATATGGCAAATTGTACATTTGCAGTCTATGCTTTATCACGTCTGCTGGATTCAGTATAGTGCTTTGATTGTGCTTTGTGTATCTTGCTAATGTTTCTTTTGTACTGTAAATAGAATTTTGGTACTTTCTTTCCCATTGTCAAATTAAGCACTGTGGATACCTGCAACCGCCAAACCATTTTCAATGCTGTACTTTTTCTCGAGTTTCTTCTAATCAGATAGTATATGCATACAATTGATGCAGCAATATGTGAAGCAGTCCAGAACAACTACTTTGCCTTTAAGCGATTCCGTAAATGTTAAAGGCTCAGTTCCATTAAACTTGTCGAGATCTTCTTTAAATTCTGGAATGGGTTTTGCCTCCGAATCAGCTTCCTCTAAATATTTTCCCAATATTTCTTCAGTTTCCTCAGTCGTTTTCGCCAATCTCAAATGTTTCAAATTCAAATCGGAGTCCTCTATTAGTGCTCGGAGCTTTTGTATGCACCGTTTTAAAGAGACACTATGATTTGGCATTTCGCTTAGAATCTACTTAGTCTAGTCATTACATGTAGCATGAAAATTATAATTGAAAATACAATATTTAATTAAAAAAAATAAGTTACCAATTCTTCTTCAGTCTGGCTGGCGTGATAAATATTACCTTTAGCACGCGGGAGTCTTGCTTGTAGGATCGCGTGTGAAAGTGTCCCGTGACAAAATGACGATTGAGTTCACGCCAAAATTATTAGGTATAATTCAGAAAAAGTATCAAATTTAGATTTTCTCGTTTACCAAAAACTATTCCTTTAATTTTTCTTACCGTTATCAAATTGAATATTTATGAATAGAAAATTTATGCTCATGTGTCTTTTTTGAGGTTTCAAGTACAACAAATATGAACTAACAATTTAAAATACAGTAGCTCCATCAAACTTCGGTTATCAAAATCCCAAGTATCCTATAAAAGCTCTTCTAATATGCTTTTGAAACGGACGTTGTTTAAAAAAAAAATCATAATACATTTCTGAAATGCATCAGAGTGAGCGGACATATTATTTTTAAAATTATATAGCCTAAATTGCATGATACCCTACATGTTACTAAATCGATGGACTCAATAAAACCCCTACTCAATAACATCGTAATACACATCCATACACCATTTAGAACTATTATTGGTTCTTAATTTTCCTGAGCTCTGTTTCATCACGGGGAATTCCATATCAAACATCATATTCTGAAACAAAATTTGCTTGAACTTGAACATATCAATAAAATAAATTGAAATCTCGAGCTGTAATATTACGGCTGGTAATTAAACCAATGGATCATTTAACATCTTGGCAATTAATGTTCCATGATAACTAAACCGGCTTCAACATATGCCATCAATTTAAAATAAAGATTAAATCCAACCTTTCGTTGTCCTTCCTTTATTTTCCATTTAATTAGCCCTCATACGAAAGTACATGTATTCAATTTCATTTATAAGACTAAAGTCAAATTTCAGTTCATTATCAACCCTACGCCCAACAAAATACATATGTCATCTTAAAATACACGCAACCAAACTCGCACACCGACACGTATCATGAAACCATACATATGTGTAAAACAAACAATTTAACTTCTCATAAAACTATACTGTAGGACAAGTGTAGGAGGAAGTCGAACGCTTGGTAACGATTGTCTCTTTGAGATTGTTGTTTAACTTTAAAGACATATTTCTTGGAAAGTTACACGCATTGTATAGCATATTGGTTCTAATTAGAATTGTTATCACATAGGCACGTGAGCAAGGATATGAACCATATCAGAATAAGTTTCATCGGTGAGTAGTATTTTGCCGAGTCACTTTGTCAAATCGTCCGCATTCACACGAAGACATTGTACTCATTAAATGTTATTGAGCTTTAAATGGCACCACTAATCATTGTTAATCTTTCTATAACAAGCTTTGGTTAAAGGCCTCCATTATCCTTCGGCATGCGAAAGATTATCATAAATGAGGGAAGTGAAAAGTTTTATGACCACATCAACCAGTAGGAAAATTGGTTACTTGCAAGACTATTTTGATTAGGAACTCTGCAGAATTAGTTATCCTTAAAATTGCTATTCTAGTCTTAACTATCGATGGAGATCGCCTTAATTTATGAAAGTCCAAACTCAATTTCGTCTTGACTGTTTGAACCTGGATCTTTAACTCATATTCAAGCATTCTATTAGGCATTTCCCTTTATTCTACCAGAGTAATTTATAATCTTCTTTATCGTGTCTTTATGAAAACTTTCTATCCCATTCTTTGCCAAATTACGAGTAGTAGAAATACAAGAGAGATACCTAAACCGTTTTCTGCTAAAGGCGTCCGTACTAATCAGGGTCTGGTCATTTCAAATATACTCGTACATACGAGTATTATATGGTTAGCATCTTCTTCTTAAGCTCTAAGAAAACAATTAATTAAAATGAGCTTTTGCCCTAACATTGCGAAATAACATACTCCTCGTATATTTAACATTCACATATGCGTGCATATGAGTGGAACTGAAAGCTTTGTATCTGTACCAAACATGAGATGGGATTAAATGAAAATCCTACGGCTGTTTCGTGTGAAATCCCGACCATAATTCATTCTTAATCCTGGAGGTGTCAATTGTCTTTATGGTTGTGTATCATTTTTCATTGGGACGGGTCAATTTTCATTAAGCTGTGAATATTTATGGAGGAAGTCTGAGCAAAGATTGTTATTGTCTAAGGAATGACAAGAATTAACGGCTTAGCAAACTCCTGTTTGAAATCTGTGTGATTGATTTTTAGGGCTTGCAAAACGAAGCTTACGCTGTGTCTGTCCGGCCGTCTCAGTCTGTAAGTCACAGCAGTTTTTCTCAGAAACTATAATAGCTAAGCTTTGTGGAAAAGCCAGAAGTTGTAGCCCCTCGAAAATCTCGATCTCAACGAAAATTTTGAAAGCCACTCCAGCTATTCTGCTGGAGTGGTTCTTACTATTTTTTAATCAAAAACAGTCAAGGGAGATGTTGTTAGAATGAGAGAAAAAATATGCAATGTGGGGTCCTGAGGGAGACTGATATGTATGGGAAATTTGTGTAGATTAGATATCTATGTGCTGAAAAATTCGGAAAAATTTATGAGTACAAGGACGAAAAATACCTCAGAAATCAAAATTCACTCAATTTTGTTAATAAAAGCGTGATTTTACATTTTGACCCATAAAATCGAAACTTAACTTCGTAAAAATTCATAGTTATGTAGACTATCATAACACCTTAAAACTATGAAATTTCATGAGAATCGGATCATAATCAAGTGGCATAGAGTTGTTTCAATTATGTGGAATTACAATAACAACAAAACATGTTGGTGACTGCTTATGCTTCTAATTGGCCTGGATACCACGATCCAACCGATGTACCAATTTTAATAGGGCATAGTAAATTTTTTTTTAAAACCTTTAAAATTTACTTCAACATGCATTTGCGCCTATATTTAGGCAATGACCAAAAAAATCAAATATACTAAGAAGCAACTTCACCGGTCAAATTGAAAGAGAGGAAAAACGTTTGAATGAAAGAAGCGATAAATCTACACAAAAAAGAAAACTCATAGTATAATTATTTATTCCCATTTACAATGAAATGTGAAAGCAGTATCCAATTGAGACTAAATTTTCAAGCATAACATTGATTTGCTGTTATGTTTGCATGTATGGACACGTAATGAATGGGAAAATTTTGCCCATCAGACTGAAAGGAGCACTCATACTTTCTATTCAAGCAAATATGCAACGTAATATTTACCGATTCAAACACCTTCTTGCATTTCTCCATCAATGTGTTTGCGAATGTTTATACATACTTACTTATATTGATGTTTGAAGGTTGAATACCATTAGGTAAGGAATATGTTTTATCTGAACTCTATTGATAGTTCAAACGCTCTAGTAAAATGAACTAGTTGGTACCGAAGAGGTGTTTGAACGCTTGGACTGTCAACACGTGTTGGAACAAATCTAAACATCAATTCGTAAAACAACTATCCAAACTACAATTTGATACTGTTTTTCGCAAAACGACTGATAGCTAGAAATATTCCGTGACCGGATTCGAAGACCTGGAAAAACGAAAAACTCAAAACGGCATTTTGGGTGAGTGTCTCAAGCAGCTATAGTGGCTACGAACGTAACAACGGCAAATTGGACGACCTTTTGTAAACAAGATGCCAACATGACCGATAAACCGAGGATCATAGTAGCTCGCAAAATATTATCTTTGAACGTGATGGACGCGGAAGAAGTACCAGCAAATACTCCGAGTTTTGCAGTAGATGCCAACTTGATAAATAGTAAGGTTAATGAATTTATTTTAGCCAAAGGAAATTTAGTTTTGAGACGCAAGGCCCCGGTCTCCACTCCAATCTACCGACACATAGTGTAAATCCTTTCAGTTTATTCTACAATGAAAACCAAAATACAATCAATAACACCAGCAAAAGTAATACTTGAACGAAAAAGTTATGGTACCTGCCAATTTTTGTAGAGAACGTTAAAGCGACCGTGTTGAAGGATATACTAGACCGATACACCCCAATAGATGGAGTTTGACTAGTTTATTGAATAACCAGAGTATATCACAGTTGATAGGCTCGAGTCTCATGATTATATCATGAACTTCATTTAAAACACCTCAGCAATAGGACACTCATTCACTCCTAAAGAAAGGAAAAAGTGCGTGGTCATGTTGCGGGATGTAGGGTCAGATTTTCGAGCAGATGTGATCTGCAACGACATTAAAAACCAATTACCAGAGTTGGGCTTTAAGTTGGTTAATCCACTTACCGATTGAGTCGAGATCGAAAAAGATCGAATTTCACCTTTTTAGAATTACAGTAGTCACCGAAGAAGATAAGAACACAATAAAAAATTTGCGCCACATCTTACATCAACGGGCTATCTGGGAATGCCCAAAGAGGAGTGACCTGATGTGATGCTACAGCTGCCAGAGACTTGTTTACGTTTCTATCAATTGCAGATTCGATCTCCGCAGCATAGCATTTGGAGAGAATTACGTCTCCGAAGATTGCCGTCAAAAATCCTTGGGAGAAATCAGAAACGGCTCCATTCTGTACAATGTGTAAAGTACATGAACATCCCGCTAACATTTCCCTCTGCCCGGAACGCAAACTACTTTTAGAAAGAGCAATGGAGGCGAAAGCCAATTGAAGAGCCTCACCTGTATACTCAACACTTCACAGCCATCAATGTAGCGCCCCAATTCCTATGATCTCGCAGTGTCACTTTCCTCCATTCACACCTTTTACTTCTGACTCGGATTCGACCAGAAAAAAAACACCGAACCCTGCATTGATTAAATGGACGTTTACCCCGTCGAGCGTCTAACTCAAATTGCACATTACTGGCTTGGGATATCTCCCAGTAAATTATTTCGAAGGTTCAATCTTTCCTTCCATCCTTTGATTCCACACCCAACCAAGAGAAGCCAATGGCTCTCTTGAACTTCCACTTCAACTTTAATGTTGAAAAATAGGCTCATTATTCTATCCCTAAATATAAAACTCCTAGTTTGTAAGATAAGAGATTCTTCATTTCAGACTTCTTCTTCTTTGTAGCACTACAGCCCCTATCGGGCCTTCGCTTCGAGATAGTTAGAGTATCTCATTTTTTATGAGCGTATTGATTTCTTCGGAAGTTGGTTTGGGCAGTACCATGCTCCCATGTGCCTGCTAAGCTATGATATGATCTGATTAAATCAGAACATATAACCGCTGGGTGAACATTCATAGTTTGTCCGAAAAATCCCCTGAACCAAATCACGTTGCTCCCAACGAGATTTGAACCTGGTACCTTCGGCTTATGCGTTCAAATCATTTCAACCGGACATCCTTCTCTGAAACGGGATAGCTCTTAAACCTCATTACAAAGTCCGTACAGATAGTTATAATATTCTGCGTAACGATGGTGAGAGAGGCACTGCGATATTATTATGGAACGATCTAGACCTCTATCAAGTTCCTTTTGAGCAAAGTAACTCCTCAAACATACTAGTGACCCACCATACCAAACGCCCCAATGAAACTCTGGCCTAAATCGTAATGGGCTCCCTTTACTTGCCGTGTAACTTTGGTATCCCAATCCCTTCTGCGCTCAACCAAACCCTAGCAATAGTATAATTGCCCCACTCATTTCTACTAAGAGACCTCAACGCCAGTGACGAGCACTGGGTGATTCTACTAACAACATGAATAGAATTTCCCTCTTTGAATGGCTCCACGCGGAAGTCCTCCTACCTCTGTTGTAAATGCAGGTGTCCCAACTTTCCCATGAGGTAGTTTATTTTTAAGATAACTATTTAATCTCACCGGAACTTCTCTCTAGCCCCGCAATTCCTTTTACGTGCTCCACATTTGCTTCATTATCAGACCACCATGGTTTTTATTAAATATATCCCTCAGAGCCCATACTAGTATATGTGTGGTGGACAAGATGGGACTAGTGTCCCAACACTATAGAATATATATTTCAATAGAATGGCCAAACTTCAAAAGAGACCTCGATCATCTTCTTGATAAACTACCACCGAATAATAAGACTCTCTCAAACGCTGAAATAGACACTCGTATATCAGCAATAATTCAGTGCTTAGACAAGCATGCCTCCTTCCAGAAGACTCGTCGCTCGGTATTTAGATGTCGGACTCAAGAGGCTCTTTACTTCATAAAAATACGGAAACATATGCTCCAACGACTATAGCGCATATTTCATCAAAGCTTTAACAAAAAATCAAAAGCTACCAAGCCTAGTGATAAGCACGTTTTAAATCTAGAGCCAACTAGGTCAAAATGGATGGAGCGCCCATCCTGCCTGTAACGTACTCGAGAGGAATTGGGAGTATAGGCGGCCCACATGTACAAAGTATATAACATGTAAACAAGAAAAGAAAAACTTTCTACAACACAATGCTAAACATATGGATAAACGAGTATATAAAGAGTGGTCCAACCAAACAGCACGATGTTAATTGTAAATAAAACAAAAAGTTTTCAGAGAACTATGTTAATATTTATTATTATAAAAGACAAATCTTTGAAATTTTGTGTAAAAAAAAAACATTGCCCAAATGCTCGCCACGATTACAATGGCATACTTCTATCCGATAGTCCATATTTTCAAAAAATCTGAGACATAATTGAGGTTCAATGTCGTTAAGGTGCTGAATTATCTCATCCTTTAGCTCCAGTTTCATTGTTATTGTTTAGCCTCTCTCTGTCTTACCATTTGTTCGTCTAGCTTCTGATCTAGTTTCAACCATTTTCCATATCCCCTTTGACTGAATTTCGCTAATATCTTCTGTAGTAAGTTGGGTTCCATTTTACTCAAATTCACTTGTATTTCATTGTTCCATTATTTCACTTTTCAATTGACAACTGAGGCAACCTTGATATTTGCTTTCATATTTTGCTTGTCGCTTGTGTTTATTCTTCTTCAACAAAAAACGGCCTCTATTTTGGGAAACTCTACCGATCTCATTCTTCAGCGTTTATTACTTCAACCAATTTTCATTTTAGATAGGCAAACTTGGGTCATTGCTCATCCGTGTCATTTTCATACGTTAGCCTCATATTTTTTCAAAGTTCAAAAAATAATAAATTACAATGTCTTAAATCTATTTTTTCTTGAAAAGCCGTTGTGTCTTGCTTTGTTGCACAAGCAGATACGTTTTGGCTCCAATGTGTAAAGGATGTGTGGAAGGAAACAACTTTATATAGGTGTAGGATGGGTTAAGCTGGAAGGTACTAAATTGGGTCAGGTAGGAAGATATTAGGTTTTTGTTTTTTGAGGTTTTGGATGTCCATTGGTTCAATAAACAAAATAATTGGCTTTGAATCCTTGTTAACTTTAAAATTCTCAAGTTACCAGTAGTTATGTACACTGGATTTAAAGCTTTTCCTACAACGTTGGTATTCAAAACATAAACGACATTATTGACGCTTATGTCGTTGCGACAATATGTACGTGGCTGGTAATTAAACAAGTTGAGTAAGCAAGAGACTCCTCCTGTCAGAAGGTCTTTGTAGCCATCTTAGGGTTTGAAACAAGTTTTCCAATAACATGAATCGATAACTTGAATTGTTCATCCAATGCTTCGCGAAAATTGCAAGAAAATAAAAGAGCCTAGATCGAACTGAAACATGTATCAACCATAAACACGTATTATTCCATGCGACTGTAACGGCTATAACTCACTTGATTAGTATTAGATTTCCAAGAAATTGACCATAAAGATTTTATATTAGTCTATATAATTGCTAAATTTCAAAATTTGAAGGGACCATGTTGATTTGAGTGGCGAAAATGTTAAATCTACAAATCAAACTATAATTAACAAAGTTGAGTGAATTTCAATTTCCGAGGCATTTGTTACCCTCATAAAGAACCACCTCTGTAATTAATTTTAGATTTTTCGCCTCAAAGGTGTCCAATTACGAGGGGAGACACAGAATTTGAGGCCCTGGACCTCCTAATGCATGAATTGACTTCTATCTTTCAGATTCTAAAAGTTCTAATCAAGACCTTTCATTCGATATCCCGCTCGGCTACCTTTGTCGAAAAACAATTTGTAAGGGTCACTTCGTGATTAGGAGGGACCACTTTAAAGAAATTTAAATTTTTGGTAAGTCCTAGTGTTTTGAGAAACCATATATATATATATATATATATATATATATATATATATATATATGCACATATATATATATATATATATATATATATATATATATATATATATATATATATATATATATATATATATATACATATATATACATATATATATATATGTATATATATATATATATATATATATATATATATATATATATATATATATATATATATATATACATATATATACATATATATATATATGTATATATATATATATATATATATATATATATATATATATATATATATATATATATATATATACAAGGAGTACCGGTTAACTCGTGCGGTTTTCTAGCAGATGGCGTAACTTGATTTTTATTCCAGTGATTCACATTTCCAAATATGTGTTGGAAAGCTGCTGTCATATAGTTTCAGAATCAGTATGTGTCATTTGGCTGAAGCGTAAACAACAATACTATTTTTTTACTCTGAAATGTCGAATTTTGTGCCGACTTAAGTGTTTTTGCGGAGAGTACTTCTTCATTGAAGAAAAAGGCTGCCGAAAGTCATCGAATTTCGGTAGCAGTGTATGGTGTGCATGCTCTAGCTGAGCGTACGTGCCAGAAATGGTTTGCACGGTTTAAAAGTGGTAATTTTAACTTGGAGGAACGGCCCGGATAGTCAAACAGATTGAAGATCACGAATTGGAGACATTGCTCAACTAAGATCCATCGCAAACTTGCAAAATTACTTGGCGTCGCTCAACAAACTACCTCCGATCGTCCGGTACGGCGTGTACGTATATATATATATATATATATATATATATATATATATATATATATATATATATATATATATGTATGTATGTATATATATATGTGTGTGTAGATATATATATATATATATATATATATATATATATATATATATATATATATGTGTGTGTAGATATATATATATATATATATATATATATATATACATATATATATATATATATATATATATATATATATATATATATATATATATGTGTGTAGATATATATATATATATATACATATATATATATATATATATATATATATATATATATATATATATATATATACATATATATACATATATATACATATATATTGGATAGTCTAAAAAGTAGTTTGTTACAAGATGGTGTTCGTTGCCATATATCGGGCAATACTAATCAGATTGAGTCAAACTGACATCTGTTTGATAGGTGACATTCCAGTCTACAACTTTCATAGGGGCATTCGGGTCAAAAGTTGTATTCATTTAAAAATGAGTGAAATTTCTAAAAAAAATCGTCAAACTTTACAATATCGGAGGCTCATGCAAAAACCCGTGGTGTATACGGTCAAGATATTTTATCAAAAGTCACAGCCAAGGGATGGTTCGATCACTTCCGTTTTGGAAATTTTGATGTCAAAGATGCACCTCGCTCAGGTCGACCCATCACTAAAAAAGTCGATGAAATCTTACAAAAAATTACAGAAGACTGACACATAAGTAGCCATGACATTGCTAAGGAACTGAATATCCATCGCTAAACAGTTTTGGACCATTTACATAAGGCTGGATACACAAAGAAGCTCGACGTTTGGGTTTTCGGTTTGATCGACCGAATTCCCGTTTGCTAAATGCTAATAAAACAAAACGCAATCGAGCCATTTTTGAAGCAAATCATTACGAGCGATGAACAATGGGTAAGATACGAAAATGTTGTTCGAAAAGATTCTGGTCAGAAAAAGGTGAATCATCACAAACGACTTCAAAGCCAGGATTGACACAAAATAAGGTTATGCTGTGTCTATGGTAGGATTGGAAGGGAATTGTTTATCATGAGATGCTACAACCTGGCCAAACACTCAATTCGGCCCTGTACTGCTAGCAATTGACCAGATTGCACTAGGCAATTCAAAAAAATCTGCCAGAATTGATCAATAGAAAGGGCGTTGTCTTCCATCATGACAATGCCAGACCACACACATCTTTGATGACCCGGCAAAAATTAACTGAGCTTGGCTGGAAAGTTTTGATGCATCCACCGTATAGTCTAGACCTTGCATCATCAGAACACCATTTGTTTCGGTCTCTGCATAACTTCCTTAATGAAAAGAAATTCACTTCAAAAAGGGACTGTGATAATCACCTGGCCAAGTTTTTTGCTGATAAACTTCAGAAGTTCTACACAGATGGAATAATGGCCCTACGCAAAAAATGGCAGAAGGTCATAGATATGTACTTAAATGAAATCCATTTTTAATATAAAAATATTCAATCGAAAAATGACAAAAAAAAAATGCTCAATACTTTTTAGAGTATCCAATATATATAATTTTCGATTCGAGGAAATATTTCAAACGTGTAAGCATTTCCCAATAAATTTTGCGACACATACAACACCTTTCACCTATGCGTGTATTTCCTTGAGCTTTTCTCGTGAATATGCAAGAAAATCAAATTATTTTAATAACGTAAACCTTTTCTCTCATATAGAGTCAAGTTTTACAGGCTGTATAATTGGCTTCATTTTACGCAGAAATTCAATATTCGTTACATCCCAATTATTATCCAATTTATAACAATTTAACATGAATAATTGGAGCAATTTCTCATAAATGTGCTCGTACAGTTAATTAATATGCTTCGTATGCTACAACCGTTTCATTGAAAATATGGGTAAAGGTTAATCACACCAAGGCGAACTGATTTAGCGGAAAAGAACAAAAAATTGAATGAGATGATTAATAGTTGATTTGGTATTACTACCTTACCTGGATTCTTTATTAGCAATAATGGAAATAAACCTCCATAAACTTCATACGCGTAAGATTAGGATTAATTATAAATAATTCATTGGCGATATTTACCCACGCACAATAGTAATCGTGAATGCATGAAATTTCTTTCAGATGAAGAATTCAGTTCATTACAATATTTCCATGGAAGGAAATACTAATTAAAATATCAAGGAATCTGGGTTACAGAATTCTCTGTGAAAATTCTTATGCTAGCATGTTTTATGAATGAACTCTATTCATTCTGAGAAGCCAACTGATAATTTAGAAGAAATTTTGTATTCGCTTAAAGCTTTCTCATAAAATATTGATTCACATTCTCTCAACAATTTTCTCCAGATGTAAATCGGATCATTGGCTCTGTTGAATATACTTAATAAGTTATTCAGCATATATTCGGTTTATTTTTGGGCACGTTTATCTGTTTAACTTTTAGCAAATCCATCCCATAAGATGTTTTCTAGAAAGCTGATTCACAACTTTCCTAGTCCCATGTCAACACCATTCAATCTCGAGAAATCAACGAAAACTATTTATATCTGTATTCTCAGTTGATAGTTAATTTTGAATCCACTTCTTGCATTTGAACAAAATTTACGTCTAATTTTTAATATTTAAAGTAGTTTTTAAAATTAAAGGACTTGCTCAGACGTCTAGTGAAATTGCATGAAATAATGGGCAAGAAAAGCTAAACACAGAGAGTTTAGTTGTTGGTAAAAGCAATCCAAATATTTCGAATTAAAATATATTATACTTCGCTGAATCTAATCATAAAATTTGACAAATTTAAGCGAATTTAAACCGATAAGTTATATAAATTTAATGGCCTCAAGGATACTCTAGATTTGAATATATTGATGCGAAAAATGATAAATAAACTACATGAAAGTGATTGTTTATTATAAGATTCATTGCAAAAATAAACTGGAAAAACAAACCAACCAACCGTATTGCAAATCAAATAGATATAATATAAAATACAACATGTTATTTTAACCGAAATTCAAACTATTTTAAATTAGATACATTTAATTAGGTATAATAATTGATCTTATTCTACCATAAACATCCACAACTGTGGTCCAAACAAAGCGCACGGTTAGTTGCAAATAAAACAAAAAGTTTTGAGAGAATTGTGTAAATATTTTTTATTATAATCGAAAAACCTATGGCAATTACGCTTAAAACAAAATATTGCCCAAATGCTTGCCACAGCTACGCTGGCATACTTCTATCAGATGGTCCATATTTTCAATGACTCTGAGACATAATTGAGGTTCAATGTCATTAATTTGCCAAGTAATTTCATCCTTTATTGGTTTTATTGGCTGTATGGTAAGTGGCACCATCCTGTTGGATCCACATATCATCTAGGTCTAAAACCTAAATTTCTGGCCATAAGAACTCCGTTATCATCTCGCAATAGCAAACACAATTCACGGTAACTGCTTAACCGTCTTCCTTTTCGAAGAACTACGGCCCGATGACGGCGCCAGCCCATTAACCGCACCGCAGTCACTTTTCGTTCGTGAGATGTTCAATTGTTGGGCACGACGACAAGTCGAGGTTGACGGCTCTTCTGCCACACTATCGTGAACAACAGAAATGTTTTCAGCAGAACGAACTGGGCAAGTATGCACAGGTGATTTCATATTTCTTACAGATACGGTTCGTGAAATCTGCGCACGATTCTCCCGATTGTGGACACATTTGGTCGATTATGCTGACCGAAAAAAATCACGAAGTGCACGGAATGCATTTTCATTTGATGATTCGGCTTTATTTTCTAAGATTTTGAAAATGTTTTGTACGTCGTACAAAGTAGTGATATGCCTCAAAAGTTCTCGCACTGTAGCTTATCACCTTTTTTGTGGATTGAGAATATATGTATAAGTTATTGATTGGCTCCATTCGTTCAGCATATGTTCTTGTTGCCAAATGCGCTGTATGATTTTGTTGATAGCTTTCTGAAAAATTCAGCCACCATATTTAATGAGCTACACTGGAATCTCATTGATGTCTGGCGTTTTATTACTCTTTTGAACTTTGCTGGTGGAACAAACATCATCCAGAGTTGGTTGAGCCAAGGAAGTTTTTCTGGGAATATCTAGAGGCTTCGATGCTCTAAAACTGTGCGGGCAACTTAGAAGGTTTTTAAAATCTTATGCCGATAAATCTTTAATCCTGTTTTCATGAGTGATGATGTTGCTGATACCACCACAGCGGATCGTAATCTTGGGCTGATAATTAAATTAGTCTTGGGCTGATATCCAAAGTTCTAATCAAGCCATGAAGATTAAATTTTCGTTAAGGTTTTTCAGTTGGTCTTCCACCTTTGTTCTCGTTCACTGCTCAACGCGTTCAATGCTTGGCTTTTAAGGGCATCTTTTCAATGTACTGGAAAATAGCGAGACTAATTTTGGTTAGCTTAGGAAGGAAAATACCCTTTAAATATCTACATACAGCGCGACTTTCATACTTTTTACTCCTAGGAAATTGTTTCAGAAGCTTATCAAAGGATGATGTAGTATATAATGCTAGAAATGTATGAAATGAATTCAGAATATTACGATTGATCATACTTACCATCATGGAGGTGGTAAATATCTTCAGTTCATTCCAGCTTGTAACTTGGATATCAGAATTTGGCACAATTATCGCATATACTCAAAAAAAAAATGGGAAAATCGTTCAGATTCCACCAATGTACAAAAAATTATTCAAAAGATTGCCAACTCTAGTTTGACATATTGAATAGAGAGGTGACAAATCGAAAACTTCAAGATTCTATTCGCTTCTAAATTTATGGAGTTTTCAATACAAGTATAATAAGCTGTTGAATCTAGAGTTACCCGAAGAATTGTGCTTCGTTGGTTTTGCAGATAACATGGCAGCTATGGTCACTGAACTTACAGTTGAATATGGAATCTTTAGGCTTGAAATGCTCATGTGCTTTATGAGTGAGTGAATGTTATTCCATGGGCATAGTATAGCGCTGGAAAAATTCAAGGTAGTTATATTAGCCAAAAAAGGATTTCAACAGTTATTCTGATTCAGATCAGAGAACTGAAGGTAGTTTTAAAGCCATATATATATATTAAATATTTGGGGTTGCTTTTTAGTATTAAGATGTGATATTTTGAGCAATTCTGGAAAGCGATAGGTAATACCAAGGTGAAGGTAGCTATACTTACTCGAACTCTAGCATTTTGGTGAACCTGTTTGTATGGAAAGACTTATCTTCATCATTGAAGTTTGGTTTGCATCGGCACACAGCTCCGAAATAAGGGCAGAAGACGTTGGCGTTGGTATACAACCACAAGGGACTCATACGAGTGGAAAGAATTGAATTTTTATAGGTTGCGTACGGCTATTTTGAATCAGTGGATTTATGAAATTTGGAATTGACACCCATTGCTCCCCCCAGGCTGGAAAAGAAACTGTCAATAGCAAGAAGAGGCGAAAAACTCCGGGAAAATTTCCAGTGATAATAGTTGAGGCAAAGGAAATGAGATTTATTTCTTCGCCATTAATTTTTGAAATCTATACTTCGTTAGCGATGTTGTACACTTTTTGAATGGGCTAAAAACATTAAGCTCGCGTAAGATTTTATAGCGACACCATCACCACCACCATGTATACTGTGTATTGTATATAAAATAGTTTACGATGCACGCGTATATACTATACATCGTTGGGCACTTTAGGATGGGTAAAAACCATTGAATTACACGTCCGATTTTATAGCGACGCCATCACCGCTATCATGAGTTATATAATGTATATATGTGTAGATATAAATTGTATAGGATGCACGCCACGCGTATATACTATATATCATTTGGTACTTTTTAGATGGACAAAAACCATTGAACTCGCGCCAGATATTATGCAACACAGTCACCGGTACCATGAGATATATAATGTCTATATGTATATATATAAACAGTATAGGAAGCACGCATGCACATATGCAATATATGTATCCTTTCATATAAAAGTATGGTGTTTACGTATATATATACATATATATATATATTTATATATATACATATATATATATATATATATATATATATATATATATATATATATATATATATATATATATCTATATATATATATATATATATATATATATATATATATATATATATATATATATAAAACGAATCGGTTACTGGCTACTGGTATATGCCTCTTTCTAGTTTTATACTCTACGTATATACATATGTGTATTGAAATTATGGATGAAAGTTGACCGTTATGAAGTTTAATCTTTTTTATGTAGAATAATTGTAATGCTTGAGTACGATAGCGCAATAAACAAACTCTGTATTTTACCATATAAATGATAGTACTTTCTACTGGTAATTAAAACATTTAGTGCGAAATTATTCCCTAAAAATTCGAACCCTTAAAAAATGCATAACGTTGTTATTCAACTTTTCACTTCTGTCGGCACCTCCGAAGTGCCTCGTATTTTTATTCTTATTTTGTAGGCATACACTAGCCTTCCAAGCTCTACCTAATCTCCAAGAATTCAAGTGAGTTTATTCAAAGCCCTTTGACTTTGAATATATATAATATAAAACATATTAAACAAAATAGTAGACTAAAATATAGTTTTTATGCAAGCAGACAAAAACAATACGGATATTGCTGTCATGAAAGATTTTTACGTAGGAAAAACCTAAGATTTACTTACTAGCTTTGCGATACCAAATACTAATTCTACTGAATAATCCCAAGGGGCAATCGTAAATGGAATGAAAAAAAAAATGTTTCTTAGATGATCATGACCTCAAGCGATTTAAAATTATGAACCCACTGCCTCTTAAATTATACTTTTTCGTAGCATAACAGCCTCCCTCGGACCTTCACTTCCTGCAAATATCGCCTCCAACTGTCTCGGTTCATTGACCGCGTTTTCCAACTTTGAAATCCAAGCAGCGATGAATTATCTTTGTCTACCGAGCCAGACCAGCATTTCCTCGGTTTCCCCACTGGCCTTCGGCCTTCATGTCTCCTAACGAATACCTTCTTGAGCATCCGTTGCTCGTCCATACGGTTTATGTATCCAGTTTATTGCTGCTTCTGTGGTCTTACAACCGTTGAGACCTCCGGCTCGTCAAAAATTTCATACAACTCATGGTTTTACTGAATTTGCCATTAGACCCGTTTAGCTTCGCTCCATTTATTCACCTCAGGACCCGTCACTCAAAGGAGTTCAATATGTTTGCGGATGCTTGGGTTAGTGTCCATGTTTCACACCTAAAGTATCACGGATTTATACACTTGGAGCTTTGTTTTTCTGTGTATGCAGCTGGTCTTCAAGATCAACAAAACTGAATAAAATATTTTATTTGCGGGCTGTAGTTTTCCGCAGATTTCATCTTTTTCATTGCAGGTTATTTTGGCGCCTAGATACACAAGTTTGCCAACATTTTCGATAATATATTTGCCAAATGTGATATTTTTTGTATTTTAGGTATTTTTCCTTACTTTTGCTTCGCTGTCAAGTTTCAGGAAGAGTTCTTTGGCAGTTGTTAATGACTGTGACATAATGTTGATGTCATCCGCATAGGCTACTGCTTAGCTTGATTTGTAAGTGATGCACCTCGTGTATCAACTGCTAACTTCTTTATAACGTATTCGAGAGTCAAATTGGATAGCAATAGGGCCAGCCCATCTCCCTGCTTAAGTCTGATATTTGTGTCAAAAGCATCGGTTAGTTGGTTATTGATGCGGACTTAGGAGGTTATCACATCAATGTAATTTTGGTAAGACGGATTCATTTGGCTGGGATGCCAAAACAAAGCATTATTTGCTACAGTACGTTACGGTAGATACTGTTGTATGCTGGATTAAAGTCAACGAAAATTTAATGTAAAGGGTGGCCCAACCAAAACGCACGATGTTAATTGTTGATAAAACAAAAAGTTTTCAGAGAATCATGTTAATATTTTTTAATTATGATGGAAGGATCTATGACAATTATCTGTATAACAAAATATTGCTCAAATGCTCGCCACGCTAAGGTGGCATATTACTATCCCATTGTCCATATTTTTAATGACTCTGAGACATAATTTAAGTTCAATGTCGGTAATATGCTGAACTATCTCATCCTTTAGCTCTTGAGTTGTTCTTGGCTTATTGACGTTTACTTTTTCTTTTAAATATCCCCAGAGAAAGAAATCTAACGGTCTCAAATCACATAATCGTGGTGGCCAATTAACATCAGCACAACGTGAGATAATACGGCCATTGAATTTCTCACGCAAAAGCCAAATTAAATTGGGAGAAAAGCTTGACGTTAAGGTGGACTGACAATGAACAGCTAGCATTATGGTTGGAAAACCATTTACATGTCTGTTGAACTCCCAACATTTATCAAGTACCTGCTTGACTATGAACAAATGGTTTATAGTCAATCTGCCTGCTCTAAAACCACCTTGATACTTCCCAATAAAATTGTTGGCGTATGACCCGATTTTTTTTCTAAGATTTTTGAAAATATCTTGTATGCCATACAAAGTAGTAATATGACTCTATAATTTGCGCACTGTAACTTGTCACTTTTTTTGTGGACAGGGAACGTAATTGATTGGCTCCACTCTTTGGGCATTTGTTCTTGATGCGAAAAGTGCTAGATGACTTTGTGATTAGCTTTATGAACACTGCTACTACCATATATGATGAGCTCCACTGGAATCTGATCGATGCCCGGCACTTTATTATTCTTTTGGGTTTTGATGATGGAACAAACTTCATCCAGAGTTGGTGGGGCCAATGAAAGCTTTTCGCAGACCTCTATAGGCGTTGATGTCCTGGAGCTATGTGAGGATTAAAGAGGTTCTTGGAATATGATACCATCTTTCCTTAATCTTGGTTTCATCAGCAATGATATTGCCGATGTCATCATGATAGAGCGGTGTTTTGGGCTGGTAGCCACGCTTCAGGCTTTTCACTACTTTGTTTGCTTATCTTGTGTATGTGCTTGCTAAACTAACAACGAAACTTCTCAATTAGTTGTCATAGTATTTTCTTTTCTTAATTCTAATTATTTTATTCGCTATTCTTTTGAGATTTTCATAGTGTTCTCTCTTCGTCCTGGTTTTCCTACGTACGTAATCTTTTTGCGCCTCTTACTTTTTGTCTAACGCATTCTGGTACTCATCATCGACTCAATCATTCCTCTTTCTGATCATCTGTTCTGCCACGGTCTTAATAATCGCTTTCACTTCCATTCAGAGCTTGTGGCTTGCCTTTAGTAATGCCTCTGATATGATAGGAGCAAGCTGGTTGTCGAGGGTCTCCATGAAATTTTCGGCACAGACGCCATTTGGAGCCTTTCGATGTCAAATTTTTGAAGCGGGCTGGTCTTCACTGAAGATGCTTTTGACATATAATATCGATAAGTTAATTTGATTAAGTAATGATCTGAGTTACAATTAGCTCCTCGGTATGAACGGACGTCAAGTATGCTCAAGGCCCAACATTGTTGGAGCAGAACATCGTTGATTTGGTTTGGTGCGTTGCCATCTGGTGATACCTAGGTCATTTGCGTTGATGTAAAAAGCAAGTCAAACATATGATTAGATTGTCAAAAATGTTGGCAAATTCGTGTATCTAGGCGCTAAAATAACGATGACAGGTAATGAAAAAGACGAAATATGCCGAGGAATACAGCTCACAAATAAAATATTTTATTCAGTTTTGATGAACTTGAAGACCACCTGCATACACAGGAAACTAAAGCTCCAGGCATCCAAATCTGTGGTCAGACCTGTGTTATGCTATAAGTGTGAAAAATGGGCCTTACACAAGCATCCGCAAATATATTGAATGCCTTTAAGCGACGGGTCATGAGGTGAATAATTGGAGCGAAGCTAGATGGGAACCAACAGCAAATTTGATACAACCACGAGCTGTATGAAATTTTTGATGGTCCGGAGGTCTCAACGATTATAAAACTGCGGAAGCTGCAATGAACTGGACACATGAATCATACGGATGAACAACGGATACCCAAGAACGTATTCGTTGGGAGAACTGAAGGTTGTAGGCCAGTGGGGAAACTGAGAAAACACTGGTCTGACTCAGTCGACGAGTACAGTTCATCACTGCTCGGGTTTCGAAATCGAAGGACGTGGTCAATGAAATGAGACAGTTGAAGGCGCTATTAGCAGGAAGCGAAAGCCCGAGAGGAGCTGTAGTGCTACGAAGAAGAAGAAGAAAGTCTCTGTTACATGTAAATTCACTCAGACACTGGCCATTGTCACTTGTTTCATCGTGGAGATTATATCTCCAGTCGTTCCCCGATGAGATAGCTTATTGCCAATTTTAGCGTTGAAATTAGCCAGGATTAGCTTTTTGTTGTTTGTAGGCAATGAGTCAACCAGTCTTTCCAGGTGATTGTTGGACGTTTCCTTCATTTTTTCGTCCTATTTTTTGGTCGTGCTGTGAATATTCCGCGTTTAAACGGATCACACACAACCGTTCATTGACTGCTTTAAAATCAATAACGGGTGATTTGAACTCCCTTTTTAGAATGGAGGCCACTCTGTACTCTCGTTTTCCAGTAGGCTTCCCACTTTTGAATTTTGTTTGCGATCTCATATCTTGAATATATTTTCTAGTCCAGCTTTTTTCCTGGATTGCCAGTATTTTCAATTGATATTTACTGGCCTGTTTTAAAAGGCCCTTAACAGCGCCGGAGTAATTGAGCGATCTGATATTCCAGGATTCAATGCCATAGTAATTTTTCCGTTTGCGAGGTCATTGCCGTGAGTCCAGTCTATTTCGAGACGCGTCTGCAGGTTTTGAAACATTGTCTAGTTTTTCTGAGGCAGGAAGTTAGCCCGTCATCCTACCTTCATTCTGGCGGCATGGCTATTACTTCGATTCCGTTATCAGGTGCGGAACATTCGCTACACCCTCATATGCTCCCCTCCCCAATGGAGATGTATATAGGATTTAGTAGCAGAGCTGTAGATGTACTAACAGTTATTAGCATTTCTCAGCATTTAATGTCACACTATTAGGGAACCAGGAAACCCAATGTGCGACCTCGAAAGCATTTACTACCATTTAATGGGGGTTTGGGGTGAAGAATCATGGAAGCTGTGGGTTGGGAAGACAAGGAGCTCTCTTCTCCTTTCTCAAACGGGCTTGGGATCATCTACGGTGGTGTTTCGTAGATATTTAACTTTCAATAAACTGCTGACAGACATTCAAATAACACTTATTTTTAATAAATTTGCTACTGAGTTTGTTTCTTCAAATAAAATACTTCCTTCGCTATCTTAATTAATAAAGCGTCTATTATTTGCTCTTTTCAAGTTCCTGACTGACTTCCGAAGATTTTAATTTATTTTTTCTTTGAAACAAAAATTTCTACTTTTTTATGTAAATTGTCAAATGCTATATCAAAGTGAATGCATATAAGCTGTGAGAGATAGTGTTTTGTGATAAGTAAAATATTACGATGGATCTTTAATTAAAATTATAAATCAATTTTCTCTTTAAATTAACTAAAATCAACGTGTTACAACTAGTTGTAGATCCTTACGTGGAGGAATTGAAATAACCTGCTGCATTACCCATGTTTGTGTTCTTTCATTTTTATTCCGGTATTCTTTATATCCAGAAGCTTTCTGCTGCATCTAGCTACTTCAAGTCCTTTGCTTCCTGTAATGCTGTTACGTATTCCCATGCAATGTCGTGGCCTTCGTTAATCAGTCAGTCTTTTGACAAGGCAATTCAAATGCATGGAAGATGCACTGCTCATCGTTTCAAGATTCTTGCACCGTGGTTAAATTAAAAACATGGTGAAATTGACTTTTACTTGACTTGGCTGTTCAACGATAATTACTGCTTTTAGTCTTACCAGCACAATGTTTAAAAGACACAGTCGTCAGGCTTCCTTTTTCCGAAAGATAGCAGAAAACTATTACCACCACACTTGCTTTTAATGCGAAAGCTGGGAAAACAAACTCATTGCCGGTTATGGATTATCTGTCTCCGGAGAATAAAGTGGGATAAATATACATTAGGCTCAGTTGCTGCTTGACAGAAGAAGCAAATTCTGGATTATCTTGAAGTACATAAAGGGTGGTCCAACAATAATCCACGATGTAAATTGTGAGTCACAACTTAACGTCAAGTTTTCTGCCCACTTCATTTAACATTTCTTTGTTTCAGTGTTTGAAAAATTTAAACATGGAGAGGTACACAATTAAGCAGGACGTTAAGGTTGTTGAAGCCTTTTACTAAAATGGGCCTTCAAATCAAAATGCATTTCATGTACTTCGTGATTTTTTTGGTGAGCATAATCGACCAAATGTGTCCACAATGAGCAGAATCATGCGCAAATTTCAGCAAACCAGGTCTGAAGGAAATGTAAAATCACCTGTGCATGCTCGACCAGCTCGTTCTGCGGAAAAAATTGCTGTTGTTCACGATAGTGTGGCAGAAGAGCCGTCAACCTCGACTCGTCGTCGTGTCCAACAATTGAACATCTCACGAGCTTTACTGATGCGAGTTTTGAATAAAAATTTTAATTCACACTCTAGCAAGGTTCAATTGACTCAAAAGCTGAAGCCTACTGACCAGTTCAAGCGTCAGCAGTACGCCGAATGCTTGTTTGAACAGACAGAAGGGAATGGTGAATTTACGAAGAAAATCATCTTCAGCGACGAGGCAAACTTTCACCTCAGTGAATTCATTAACAAGCGGAATTGCCGCATTCGTGCAAATGAAGATGCATCTACAACGAGTGACTGTTCGGTGCAGTTTATGGGCTGACGGCGTCATCGGGCCGTACTTCTTCGAAAATGAGGACGGCCAAGCAGTTACCGTGAATTTTGTTCACTATTGCGAGGCGATAATGGACTTCTTGTGGCCAGAAATTGAGGTTATGGACCTAGATGATATGTGGTTCCAACAAGATGGTGCCACTTGCCACACAGCCAACGAAACAATGGCTCTTTTGCACGAGGAATTCATTGGCCGTGTTATCTCACGTTGTGGCGATGTAAATTCGCCGCCACGATCATGTGATTTGACACCGTTGCACTTCTTCCCCTGAGGATATTTAAAAAAAAGTCCACGTCAAGAAGCAAAGAACAATTCAGGAGCTAAAAGGATGAGATAATTCAGCACATTGACGACATTGAACCTCAATTATGTCTCAGAGTTATTGAAAATATGGACCATCGGATAGAAGTATGCCATCGTATCCTTGGCGGTTTGGGCGATATTTTGTTTTACGCATACTTGTCATAGATTCTCCTATTATGATAAAAAATATTTAAATTATTCTCTGAAAACTTTTTGTTTTATTCACCATTAATATCGTGCGTTATAGTTAAAGCACCCTTTATGATGGGGCACTGACTTGCCATCCAAATGGAACGCAATATTTCGAGAGGGTGGTCGTGAGGTTCTAGTAAAGGAGGTGCAGTCCGAAGAAATGAATCAAATAGTTCATGGCTCAAATCTCTTAACAATGAGTGTATTAAAGTGGTAATATAGATACCAAGTTATGTTAGAAGTCCCCATTTGAGGGTAAATACTTTTATCTCTCATTAAAAGATAAACATAAAAAAGTTTGGTCTCTTGTGCTACAATAGTTTTCTCAGTTTTCATCGTCTCTTAGAATCTTCCGTAAAGGAATTAGTTTAAACAGTGATATTTGATAGCTTACCGGTTGACTATCGAAGCTTCTACACTTCAGATTTGACCACGAAATTTTAAGTTTGTTTAAACTGTGTCTGGATAAATAACTTATTTCAAAAGATCAACTTTTCTTTTTAAATCTAATTTTCAATTTTCCCATATGGCATTCTTAATCCTCTTTCTTGGGATTCGTCAAGGTTTCGATGATTTTCAATATTGACACTAAGCTGACATTTTAATTTCAATTTAAGATATCCATTAATTGTTTGCTCTTTCTTGAAAGTTTCTAGAATGACATATTTCATTTCCCATCAGTAGAACAACATATAAGCAGTTTTAAAATTTTTGTTTAAATTTTGGATTCCTTTTAAGGGCTTTTTACTAAAATACAAAACCATATTGAAATCACGACTTGTGTCCGTCTGTTTGTCAGAGCAGTTGTTCTCCGAAACTATAGAAGCTACAGCCATGAAACTTTATGGAAAGGTCAAAAGTGGTGACTTCTTGAAAGTTTTGGCGTGAAAAATTTTTTCAGGGGGAAAACCCTTTGAAAAAATGTTTACTTTTGGTAGTCGAATAGGGTGTCATTCAAAACATATCTTAAACTTAGCTTATCAGTGCCGAAGTGAGCAGGGGAAAGAGAAACGTACGGAATGTTCACGTGTTCTTCCCTCGCAATTGGATACCTTTCATCCGAAAAATCTGAAAAAAAACATGGATGTAGGCTTTAATGAGTACAACAACAACAAATGCGTCCAAAGTCAAAATTCGCTCAACTTTGTTAGTAATAGTATGATTTATAAATTTTATATATTCTTGAATAAAACCCTAGTTGTGCCCTTAAATTCTATAAAATATACACAAATGGTCATTTACAATGTTGACCTATCCTTAAAGTTTCAAAAAAACCGAACCGAATTTAACGAGGTTATAGCAGTTTGAATTTTCCTGTTTTACTATGAACCAATATGTGCTTGATTATTATGGAACCATATGGCTATGGAACAATATGCGCTTGTTATATGTGGACTCAGATAGTACAGGTTTGATAGGATAGCATGAAAGTTTCAGGAATGACAGGCATCATGAATATCTTCGTGAAGTTGTTCAGTTTGTGACATCAGTAATAGTAAAATAATATGGTGGCTGTTTTAAATGAGATGATTGAATAAACTTCAATTATTTTTCCTATACTTCAACATTTAAGGTCTATGCTATAAATGCTTGACTGATTTTATTGATGAATAGTTGAAGATTAGAGGGGAAACATGTCAAGTAAGTAAGAGGATGCTCCCACCAGAATGGCTTTGCAGACGTCCTTAGATTGGAAACAAGTTTTCTGATGGCATAAATTGGTGACTTAATTATTCATCCAATACCTGCATAAGAAATCATTAAACTTTATGTAAAAGATGCAGAGTTTCTTTCATGTGTACATAACTGGCTCCATTTTGTTCCAACTTAGATAAATTTTCTGCATACTCAACCAATTGAACATTTTTTTTATGTGGTAGAGAGGCGAATGTGTGGGACTCCCATGCTCACAAGAAGGTGGCTAGACTACGCACTAGAAACCTCCCCTGTCAACCTGAAAACCTAGCCATGGGACCGTTTGACACATTACCTCGAGCCAGGCCTCGTTTTGTTACGCTGTGAGGTGCCTTTAAGCTGGGGGATTCTCCTTCTAGCGGGAGGGGAGAGGGGAAGAGGAAGTGCCAGATAAGCGATTCCCCAGCCCCAATACCCCTGGCTGCTGTGAGTCCCTTTTATCTTTAAGGACTGCTCAAACATAACGTGCCAGCTGGTTCCATTTGTCTACCGATGCGAGCATCGCCGCGTATATATTATCCGGGGTGACCTCTTTCATCTCCCTGTAGAGGTTTTGGTGCAGCTTGTCCCATTTTCTGCACGCGAAAAATGTGTGCCAGGCATTGTCTTCCTCTCCTGAGCAAAACTGACAATTAGGGGACCGTAACTTACCAATCTTTAGCAGGTCAAACTGAAAACACTCATGCCCGCTCAAAAGCTTCATCAGATAGAAGTCAGTTTTAGCATGCCTTTGATTCAGCCGCGTATTCACATCCAGGGTGTGGCACGCAGTCCACCTTAACTTCGTGTAATTCACCGAAGACTGCTGCCAATTGTTGAGTAAGTGCTGTCTCTCCTCGTGGAAAACCACCTCCCTCACATCCTCGTTTCAAAGCAGATAACTAGAGCAGCGCTCTCTAGAGACTGACAGGTATTACGCTTGCAATAACTCTCACCACCGAATCAGAGACTGTCGGATACGAAGATGATATCCTCAGCACTCCTCTTCTCTGTACCATGCGTTTTCGGTAAATCTGCTTACTGATAGTGTCACCCTATACCTCTACTCCATTCAGTAGCACTGAGCCTACATACAGCTCTCATCAAAAGGCGTTTTCTTGATGGGCTGGGTCCCCCTACATTGGCCTAAGTTGACTCAGAGCCGATACTCCTGAAGTAGCCTTCTCAAACGTTGCCCTGATTTGCCCGGAATAATTCATCTTTGAGTCGATGAGTAGCCCCAGGTACTTTACCGCTGGTTTCGATTTGATTCTTATATCTCCAATACTGATCATCCTTTCCCTTGGGATTCTCTTTTTTTGCCAAGATAATCACTTCGGTTTTCTCCAGTGTTAAACTGGACCCGCGAGCAGTCATCCAGTCTCTCACTCGGCGCATCAGAATACCTAGCCTGAGTTGCGCTTGTTCAACGGTGCGTGCAGCGACCAGAGCCGCAACATCATCTGCGTAGCCGATCAAGCGCAACTCATCTGGCATTTCCAGTCTTAGTAGCCCATCGTAAGACACGTTCCATAGGAACATTTATAAATTAAACACTATTACTTATATTTTCCTGAAATCCCAAAGAAAATAAGAGTACCTAGGTCAATTTGAAATACGTATCAACCATCAACACGTGCTATTGTGACTATATTTCCATACAATTGAAATGGCGATTATGATCTGATTTCGATTTTACTACTACATGGGGTTTCCATTGATCCTGACACTACAACTCGGACTGGATCTTTTCCAAATTTTCAGATAAGATGAATAACAAAAATACATTTAGACTGAGTTCAGTTAGTGATTTTTGCAATATTGGAACAAAATGTTGGCTGGTTTACGATGCAGTTCTTTTAAAGTAAGAATATATTTGTTGTGCATGACATTAAAGTTTTTCTTGAACTATCCACATATTGTAGGACACGTAGAAAAACCCTTCTGACATGAGCGTAGTTTTGTCTACACAACTTGTTTTTTAAAGAAAATACGTTTCCCTCTCATCCATGCAAAACTCCCTATAATTTGAATCTGATTGAGATCGAATAAGCTTAATTTTAAGTTTATTGAATATTATCCGCAATCGAAATAAAAGTAATCTCTAGAATTGTAATCAATTCCAAGAATTACTTTCATATTTCTACAACATTTAGACTTCTAGGTGCTAAAATCAACTGTAAAATGAATAAAAATTCAAACAAGCGCCGAATAAATGCAATAAAGCTTTACATTACACTATTCAAATATTATTCCTCGAAAAGTCTGCTGCCAAAAATTGTTTGTTAAGATTCCTTCCTATTGTCGATAACATGTTTATTGAAAATATTTTGAAATAATATGCTCCATATGGCTTTCGAAAAATCTTTAAGTTACAACATCCTTTTATGCTTCTACTCGGATATCTTCTGATTTTCCATCATATTGAAAAACAATGAACCTGCTTGCCCTACTTTATGTGCAAGCATTCTTTTCTGAGTAAAAAACTTTGTATATTTTCAAACGTATATGGAAGTGAAGACATATGATAATACATTACACTGCTACTAGACAGTATAAGAACGAACATGTACAGAATAATAGTACAGCGGATTGAAGATAGCATATAGGACCCGAAGCCCAATAAATTGGCATTTTCTAAGGAAAATACAAAGATATAACGCAAAAATCTCTGTATGATATTGAGAATTATTGAAAAAGTAATTGATTTGAAATGTAAATTTTTGAAAGGATTTATTTTGATGCAAACAAATTGGCTTTTCAAATTTATTTCTTTTTCGCATTTGCTAGATACATCTAAATTTAGATTGAAAAACGCGTAATAGTATTAAAATCCGTCAATATTTTAGTTGAATTTTGAAAGCGTTCCAAAACTATGCAGGGGAATATAAAAGTGTATATAGCAAAGAAAAAACGTTTAGATGAAAAGAAACCCGATTTCAAAATGCCCAAAACAAGATAAAGTAAATTTTACGGAAGCGGTGCCATATCAGTTTTCCCCATATGTTTTGTAATTGTGCACCTTTTGGAAGCTTTTATGTATGGCACCACTGCCACAAAATTTATATCATCCTTTTTAAAGGATTTTGAAGTAAATTTTCTTTTATTTTCTAAAAAATTTTTCATTTCACGGTTATTAGTTGCAAATTTTTTTCATTTCAAATCTTTAAAACTCATTTTTTTGAATGCGTTGCACCACGTGTATTAAAATACAATTTTTCAACTGCAGTGCAAAACTCACTGCTACTAAAATTTGCAGCGTTTATAGGAATCACATTTAGTTCTAATACATTTTAGTACAAAATCTCATCAACATCTACCATGATTTGAGGTTTCGTAAGAATCCAATATTAATTGCAGCTTTAAGAAGTCTTCGAATTTGGAACTTTGCCTAGCCACTATTTTGATATTCTGACCTACCTCTGAAGTGTTTGTTACGGTTCAACTTTTTTTTTTCACTTTGAGGAGGCCGCCATTTTCTCCCAGATGATTCGACTTTGGATTTTGTATTGTGAGCTTTCTCAACACAACATGAATTTTCGTGCTATACTTTGTTCAGAACGGAGATCACGGGTTTTCATCTGAAGCAGCCTCTATTTTGTTTTGGCTTAACGAATTTGAACGATTAACAAAGCTAGTCGAAATATTTAATTTCTGAAAAAAATGCAAATTTCTGCCTAGATGCTGGAATCGCGAGGGAAGGGGCACCTGCTAATAGATTGCAAGAAGCAAAGAAACCCTAGCTATTGTCCCGGGTGTGCAGCTAGGAAGAGATCCAGACCGAGTCATGAGCCCAGAATGAAAGCCCTTCAAACTGAGGGGTCGGAAAACATGAAAGAGGTTGGCTAGGGCAATTGACATCCCCAGTACCACCAGAGCACTATTTAGAGGAAAAGCAAACTTATGCCTTCCAGCTTAACGACATACACTCGATCTCAAGAGTGGCTACTGGCAGGTAGAAATCGACAAGAAGGACCGAGAGAAGACCGCATTTTCAGTTGGGAGTGGATTGTGGCAATTTGTGCTGGTGCCATTTGGGCTTTGCAATGCTCCAGCCGCCTTCAAACGCCTGATGGAATACGTCTTACAATGCTTGAATTGGAAGACCTGTCTGGTGTACCTACATGACATAATTGTTATTGAGAGAACGTTCGAAGAGCATGTGCTGAACTTAGAAAATTTTTTCTCTCGATTGTGACTGGCGAATTTGAAACTAAGTTCCGACAAGTGTACCCTTTTCACAGCTGAAATTAAATAACTGGGACACGTTGCATCAGCGAAAGGGGTCAAAACAGACCCTGACAAAAACGAAGCCGTGAAAAGCTGGCCAACCCTAAACAACAAGCACCAACCACGAAGTTTTCAGGGTCTGGCAAACTACTATCGAAGATTCGTCAAAGACTTTGCCAAAAAAGCGAAGTGTCTGCATCACTTAACCGAGAAAATTCGTCCGTTTATCTAGGAAGAACAATGCCAGGCAGTCTTTGAGACCTTGAAGGAGAAGCTGTGTGAATCACCCATGCTGGCATATCCAAAACCAGGAAAAATGTTTATAGTTGACACCGATGCGAGCAACTGCGGGATTGGAGCTGTGCTCTCCCAGAAGATTGATGGTCAAGCAAGAGCCCTCTCATATCATAATCGAGTTCTCTCAGAAAGTGAAAGGAACTACTGCGTGACCAGGAAAGAGCTATTGGCTATAATAGAGGCCACCAAGCAGTTCCACAGGTACCTATATGTCCAGCAATTTGTTCTTCGAACAGTCCATGCATCGCTGAGATGGCTGATTAACTTCAAAAGCCCCGTGCGATATGTTGCGAGATAGATCGAAAGATAGCAGTCATGCAATTACAAAATTATTCATCAGAAGGGCAGAGTTCATGATATTACTGACAAACTATCGCGTTGTCAATGTCCACCAAACTACAAGCATTGCCGAAAGATTGAGGAAAAGAAACCGCCCGTTGCTCTGCGAGTGATATTGGCAGAATTCGATGAAGGTTGGTCATTGGAGGAGATTCAAAATGCCCAGCTAGCCGAGGAAGACAACGGACCATTGCTCATATGGAAGGAGACAACTGGGTGACCTGAGTAGAAGAACGTTTCAATGCATGGCGCAACCCTTAAAAGCTATTGGGCACAATGAAACTCCCTTTGGATGAAGGGTGGCGCACCCGAGCGGAGTGGGAAACGGCGGATGGCAGTTCCTATAGGATGCAAACTATACTTCCCGAAAGCCGAATCCACGATGTGGTTAAGGAAATGCACGAAGGTTCCTCGGGAGGCCACCTTGGTGTTAACAAGAACTTAGCGAAATTGCTGGAGAGGTTCTACTAGCTCCATTCTCGATAAGACGTGAAGGACTTGTGTCGTAGTTGCACGATTTGCGCTTCCGTCAAAGGTCCAAAGCGACGACTGAGAGGAGAAATGCAAACCTATAACGTAGGCGTACCGTTTGAAAGGATTGCTGTTGACATGGCAGGACCCTTTCCTAAATCCGAATGGGGTAATCGATACACGCTGGTTGTGGGCGATTATTTCAGCAAGTGACCTGACGCCTACCCCATTCCCAACCAGGAAGCAACTACTGTAGCCGAACAGCTAGTGTTAAATTGGGTCAGTGGGTACGGCGTACCTTGTGAACTACATTCGGATCAAGGCCGAAACTTTGAGTTGCTAATTTTTGTCGAAATATGTGAACTACTGAGAATATGGACAACGAGGACAGCACCGCTGCATTCCCCATCCGATGGAATGATCGGACGTTTCAAAGGCACACTCAATAAATACCTCGCCAAGATGGTTGACGAGAACCAAGGGAAGTGGGACCGGAACATTCCATTATTCTTAATGGCGTGTAGAGCTGCCAATTATGCATCGACGGGCGAAGCCCCAGCCATTGTCATTTTTGGAAAGACTATTCGTCTGCCGGCTGATTTAAAGTTTGGAACACCCCCTGAGAAACCCCAAACAATCTCGGGGTATGTACGTGAGCTAAGGAAACAGTTGAATCTGATACGTCAGACAGTACAAAAACACCTTGAATTGGCTAATGACCGCATGAAGACCAGGTATGATCTAAAGGCAAATTCTACTGACTTCCAGCAAGATGACTTGGTGTGGCTATATAAATCACAACCGCGGAAGGGTGGGTCTCCTAAGTCGCAGCATAATTGGGAGGGACCATACCGAGTTACAAAGTGAATCAACGACATTGTATTTCGCATACAGGACAACCGTAAGCCGAGAGCCAAAATGAAAATCGTGCACCTGGCCCGTTTTGCCCCATATCACATCCAGAGAGACAACTACAACTGGTGACACATCTTTTCGGGACGAAAAGAACTGAGGTGGGGGCAGTGTTACATGTCGAAAAAATTTTGCGAGCTACTGTTGCAATTGTTGTCGCAACTATTAATAACATCATGATCAGTAAACGAATGAAATAGGGGTACCGGTTAACTCGTGCGGTTTTCTAACAGATGGTGTAACTTGATTTTCATTCCAGTGATTCACCTTTCCGAATATGTGTTGGAAAGCTACTGTCATATAGTTTCAGAATCAGTATGTGTCATTCAGCTGAAGCGTAAACAACAATACTTTTTATTACTCTAAAAATGTCGAATTTTGTGCCAAATAAAGTGTTTTTGCGGGGAGTACTTCTTCATTGGAGAAAAAGGCTGCCGAAAGTCATCGTATTTTGGTGGAAGTGTATGGTGTGCATACTCTAGCTGTGCGTATGTGCCAGAAGTGGTTTGCACGGCTTAAAAGTAACAATGTTGACTTGGAGGACGATGAACGGCCCGGACAGCCAAAAAAGTTTGAAGATCACAAATTTGAGACATTGTCCGACCAAGATCCATCCCAAACTTGCAAAATCATTTGGCGTCACTCAACAAACTATTTCCGATCGTCTAAACGCAATTTTTTACAATAAAGCTTCAATTTTTGAAAAAACCGCATAAATTAACCGTACCTGGTACCCGGTATATATATATATATATATATATATATATATATATATATATATATATATATATATATATATACATATATATATATATATATATATATATATATATATATATATATATATATATATATAGATATATATCTATATAAATATATATATACATATATATATATATATATATATATATACATATATATATATATATATACATATATATATATATGTAAATACACACACATACTATATATGAACCGGTACCCCTATTACTCAAAAGCACCAGAATCGACTAAACATGATCAATATCTGAAAGTGACTGCAATGAGGGGTATTCAGAATTGCTCGAATATTCTAGATAGTTATCGCCAGAACATTCGCTAATATACGAGAAATGGATTGAATGACTAGATAGCCCATATAAAGCGGAGCTGAATGAATGGAAAAGAGTCATAGTAAAACCGTGATGGTAAAAAATGCGATAGTGTGGAGTGCAAATTTTATTGATTGGTTGTGAAGACAGTTGAAATATAAATTTATAGACACATTTTCTTAAATTTTTGTAAAATAGTGTAATTAATCATTGTGCATTCTTAGTAAATAAACTCTTTTAACTTTATTAAAAAGACAGTGCATTTTCACTTTCCCGGAATATTAAAAATTATCGGCCGCGAACTATAACACGCGACAATATATTTCTATGTATAAGGGGTGTATGTGTATAAATATACACATATATATATATATATATATATATATATATATATATATAAATATATATATATATATATATATATACATATATACTCACATTTATATGTATATATATATATATATATATATATATATATATATATATAAATATAAATGTTTAAATATATATATATATATATATATATATATATATATATATATATATATATATATATATATATATATATATATATATATATATATATGTATATATGCATACATATATATATATATATATATATATATATATATATATATGTGTATATATATATATATATATATATATATATATATATATATATATATATATATATATATAATCTCAAGAAATTTACATAAAAAGATCCTTCATAGCCGTGTTGCTCGTTCATGTTTATTTGATACCCACCACCCCCATTTTCAGTTAGTTCTAGTACCTAATTTTCAGGAAATCTTCCCCATAGTTCAATAAAAGGTTGACTGTGTTTTTTAATGTTCATCTTTAAAGTTATTATCACTTCTGGAAGGAAAAAGATCGTCTTTTTAGATCGCGATTCTCGTCGGTCTTTAGTATGGAAGTCGCTAATTTTAGATTTCTGGGCTTATAATGTACAATATAATACTAACCAGAAAGTAAAGAATCAATTTTCAAATGGCATTAACCCTTTAATTTGCAACCAATCACTCCTTTTTATTTCTACGGGGAATTTTATAAATCTTATGTGTAACGTGTCCAAGGATGTCAGAAGGTTTTTTTAATAAGTTCAACATTAGACGAAGAACGAATGCGGAAAAGAAAAGCATCCTGACAATTTTCCCAATGAAACTGCTGTGAATCATGTTGAATTATATTTATGCTGCATTTAAATGTAATATATTGATTCTCTCCGGTAGAAGTGATTGATTAAAGTGTGCCGTTTCTGAATAAAATTAAGGATACTGATAATTTTTATCATCCGTCACCAAGGGATCAGTATCTACTTTAAATTGGGGGGTTCCTCAAGGATCCATACTTGGTCCAACCTTGTTTTTGCTGTATAAAGTGTGGTCCAACCCTAGTGCACGATGTTAATTGTAAGTCACATCTTAATGTCAAATTTTTTACTCAATTTTAATGAACATGTCTTTGTTTCAGTGCTTGACGAATTCAACCATTGAGAGGTACACCATTGAGCAGCGCGTTAAGGTTCTTGCAGCCTTTTACGAAAATGGCCGTTCAAATCAAAATGCATTTCGTGCACTTCGTGATTTTTTTGGTCAGCATAATCGAACAAATGTGTCCGCAACTAAAACTGTTGGAAATGTGAAATCACCTACGCATGCTCACCCAGTTCGTTTTGCGGAAAACATTGCTGTTGTTCGCGATAGTGTAACAGAAGAGCTCCCAACCTCGACTCGTTGTCGTGTCCAACAATTAAATATCTCACGAACATCACTGATGGGAATTTTGAATAAAAATTTTAACTTACGCTGTTGCAAGGTTCAATTGACTCAAGAACTAATGCCTATTGACCATTTTAAGCGTCAGCAATACGCCTAATGGTTAGTTGAAATGTAATGGAGAATATCATGAACGTGGATCTAGATAAATATCATTCATGGCTTATTGAAAACAAGCTAGCATTGCATATTACAAAAACAAAATACATGATCGTTAAACAGAAGAATAAGGAAGATCGAAGATTAGCGGCGAAAAATTGCAAAGAGTGTTTGAAATTAAATATCTCGGTCTTACCATAGATCATCATTTGACATGGTTGCCACACATAAATAATTTGAGGAGACAACTAGCACCAATGATAGGAATGCCGAGAAGATTTGGAGATTTACCAAACTTATTTTAAATGCATTTGTACTGACAAAGCTACATTGTGCGGTGGTCATCTGGGGGCAATCATCAAAGCAAAACCTTAATATTTTATCCAGGATGCTAACTAAAGCCTATAAAAATATTCTAAACCTTCTAATACTCACTCCAACAAGACTAGTGTATCAACGGATTCACCTTCAGTCAAATCATTACTATGGAGGAAGCTAAGTTTTTCTTCAAATGCCTCAATTCCAATGAACTAGAAGAAAAACCCTTCATAAAGTATCATAAATAAATCTATATGATTCAAGAAATATGAACAATTTTGTAATACCTTACGCCAGAATTGATTGACTAAAGAACGATGCCACGAATGATGCTCTGCGTATGCACAAAAATCTTCCAGAAACTATGAAAAACGCAGACTCAATATTGGTTTTAAAGAAATAATTTAAGAAACATCTAATCAATTCAAATTAATGATAACTCCAGAGGATTGAAAATGCAGTATCTTAGGGCATTTAAAACCAATCGTCGAGATACTTAAAGACAGCTAGTTTTTTTTAAACTCAGA
The DNA here is from genome assembly GCA_963969285.1 of Odontomyia ornata. Classification (NCBI taxonomy): domain Eukaryota; kingdom Metazoa; phylum Arthropoda; class Insecta; order Diptera; family Stratiomyidae; genus Odontomyia; species Odontomyia ornata. The sequence continues at coordinate 119,178,710 of OZ017738.1, forward strand.
GTTTTTTTTTTACTGCGTCGTATTATAATATTTTTAGGGCTTTGTACGAAAATACTAACCCTTTTTGGAATCACGACATGTGTCCGTCTGTCCGTCTGTCTGTTCTTCCGTCCGTCTATATGTCACAGCAGTTTTTTCTGAAACTATAGAAGCTATAGCCATGAAACTTTGTGGAAAAGTTAGAATTGGTGACTTCTTGAAAGTTTTGGGGTGGAAAAATATTTCAAAGGGGTTCAAGGGGTTCTCTCCATATAGGGAAGTGACCCATTAAAATTTTCTTTTCACAACTTTTTGACACGAATGATGAAATACAAAACTGTCCATATGAAAATTGTAGACTGGAATGTCACCTTTCAAACGCATGTCAGTTTGACTCAATCTGATTAGTATTGCCCGACATGTAGCCGCCTTGAATCCCGTAGATAAAGACGTGCACAATGCGGTCGCTAAGCTCACTTAATGTGGTAAATAATAATTCATTGTAAAAATCTAAATATATAACAGTTCGCTAAATGAAACCAAACTTGTCTGCTTCGCCACCAAAAGGAACAGCTGATGAAAAGTTTTCTTGTTGCTAGCTGATTGGTTGCCGGGTGTCTAAAGTCAAACTTCCTTGAGATGATGTCAGCGCCACTCAGTGGTGGAAATAGTTTTTATGATCAGCACAGTACCCCTTTCCAGAATTCACGTCAAGTTATTGTTGGCTTTGACGTTCCAAGGGAAATGTCATGATGTTGTTCATTATCATCTTTTGTAGTATACGCTGGTTTAAGTCGTTCGGTTGAGACGGTCGCATCTTTTCCCTTTATCTTGATAATGAAGACGTGATCGTTGATTCATTTAAGCACCTCGTGCTGTCTTGTGTAGGGCTGCTCTAACCGCTGTCTGACTGCATCAACTCGCAGGAAGATATGAGTGTAAGTGTAGAGATCCTTGTATTGAAAAACGTTTCTTTTTTATGTGCTGAGCTGTTGGTATTGGCCGAAGGAGTCGCATGTGCTCACGAAATTTCTCGACAAAAAAGGTAGGATCGGCTGGCGTGTCTTTGTTTGTAAAAAAATTGCCGGAAAACGTAGCTGTTCGACGTAAAGTAATTCGGCGGGTGAAGCTCCGAAGTCCTCCTTGAGTGGCGTTCGCAGACCTAGTAAAACACTTGGAAGCAGTTCTATCCAGGATGTTGGTTGACAGCACAAGTGCTGATTTGAAGATCGGTGCCATCGCTCAATCGCACCATTGGACGCAGGATAAAAGGGTGTTATTCTCATTCGTTTCGTTCTGGTCAGATTGGTGAAGGCTCGAAAGAGTACGCTCTCAAATTGAGTGCCTTGGTCGGTTGTCAACGTTTTGGGAGTTCCAAAACGCGCAACCCAGGTGTTGTAAAAAGCATTGGCGACTGTGTCTGCAGTCATGTCTTGCATGGAGACTGCTTCTGGCCACCGTGAAAACCTGTCTACAATGGTAAGACAGCATCAATACCCGCTCACCAATGGTAAAATGACGAGGTCGATGTGTACATGATCGAATATTTAGTTCGGTACGTTTATTGAGAAGGGCTGGTTCCTGTTGTGTCGTTAGATTTTCGAGCGTTGACAAGAGATGCGGTTGCGGGTCCATCGTATCGTGTCCTTCTGAATGCTGGGCTATCTGTTCTTTTGGACAGGCTGCTGAAGGGTGGCCTTGCCGCTCGGGTGAAGCAAAAGCCTGTCGACGAAGTTCCGGTGGTACGTAAGGACGAATGTGTTCCGTTGAAGTATTGCAATAAACTGTTGCAGTATCGATTGACAGCTTTTGTAGTTGTAGTCCCGTGTTGTTGCGGTTGTCTAGGATTACACAAAGCTCGTCGTCTTCTTGTTGAGCCTCGGCTAGTTGAGTTGGGTCTAAGGTGAATGGCATTTTGATCATAATAGTTCTGGAGAAGGCGTCGGCTAGCTTTATCAAGACTTTGAGCGAATGCGTAGATAAAAGGCTTGTGGTTGGTTTTGATAATGAAATGCTGACCCTTAAAAATATACCCAAAAAAGTAGTAGTTCGCGATCATACGCACTGTATCTAGCTTCCACTGGACTCAGCTTACGAGAGGAGAAGCCGAGTGGATGCCAGTGTTCAATATCGTGCTGTTCCAAGGCTGCTCCGATAGCAATGTCAGATGCAGCAGTGACAAGTTGAAGTTGTGCCTTGTGATCCGGATGGAAGAGTAAGGCTGCAGTTGCAAGGTCGCGTTTGCACATTTGGAAATCTGATTCCGTTTGTGATGTCCAAGGGACTTTGCGATTATCGTTTCTCTTGCTGTTAGTTCAGAAAGCGGTCAACGATGCTTGGTGGTGGGGTGAGTATTTAAGACAAGGTCTGTAGAAGTTGCAGGCCCCAAGAAATTCATGCAGCCCAACAATGGCCTCAAGTTGCTTGAAGTTAAGTAGTGCAGTGATTTGCTCTTGTGTTGGTTGTGAACCATTTTTGTTGATCGTGTAGCCCAAATACTCTATCTCCGTTTGACCGAAAGCACACTCATCAATGTTAATGTGCAAGTTATGTTGCTCAACTCGTTGATGGACGATATTGGGGTGTTCTCGATGTTGGTCAGCATTGTCGGGCATGATAATGATATAATTCCAGTCCGTAGAGGATGCTGTCCATGTGCCGTTGAAAAGTTTGTGTGGCGTTTCTAAGACCGAAAGGCATGACCAAATATTCAAACAACCCGAATGGTGTTGTAACGGTTATCTTTTTTATGTCGGGATCTGATGGTAATCCTCTTCTAGGTCCAACTTCGAGTATATAGTTTTGCTTTGAAGCCGGTCAGCCACGTCGTGGATATATACGATTGGGTATCAATCCGGTACTGTGTGAGCGTTTAATTTGCGAAAGCTGCCACAAACTCTCCACCCTCTGGATTTTCTGACCACCATATGGATGGGACTGGCCCAAGGACTACGGGATGTACGGCAAATACCCATTTCAAGCATCCAATCGAATTCTGCTCGTGCTGCTTTCAGTTTTTCGCCTGTCAGACGTCGAGGCCGTTGAAATACTAGTGATCCAGTTGTTTTGATGAAATGTGCCACTTAGTTAGCTGGTGCTGCTGTGTGTATTGTTGTTGTTGTTGTTGAAGACGTGTCGTGAGTCGTAGGCTAAATGAAAGTTACCGTTGTGGTTGCCTTTGCATGTGTCGTGGATACCCGGTAAACATCAACCAGAGTGATTTGTCCCGGGTTGGAGCAGATAGAATTGTCATCTTATAGCCTTCTGTTTTTTAAATAGATGAAAAGTTCGTAATGTTCCAAGAAGCCCGCACCGATAATTGGTGAAGAGACATTTGCTACAACAAAATTCCACGCAAATAGACGCTTGAAACCTAAGTGTATCTTCAAGAGTCGTTTAGCATACGTGGTAATTGTGATGTTGTTGGTGGCATATAATGTTAGCATTTGCGGCTGTTGAAGTTGAGTGAAGCGTTTAGGCAGAATCGAGACGGACGATCCGGAGTCGATTAGGAAATTTAAGTGTGACTCTTGATTGGCTATGTGTAGTCTGAATCTCGGAATTTTATCTATGTTGTCTACCACTCCGGTGATGGAAGGCAACTATCTTAGATTCCCTGGTGCTAATATGCTTGAAAACGAGCAAGGCTTTGAGCACCGCTTCGCTTTTACGCCAAATCGTTTATGCTAATAGCAAGCCTCGTTGTTAGTTGAAGCGCAGTGGCCTCTTGCACCACCTGTCGAACCGTGCAAATCAGAGGGGTTGAAATTGTTTGTTTGTTGATTTTGTCATCTGAACGACAACGTTATTAAGCTGACGGTCGATTTTTTCAAGCCGTTTGTTTAGTTTCGACGCATCAGGCACGCTTGTCTGTGGTGGAGTGTAGCCAATACGTAAGCCGGAACACTGTTGTCCACTATGCGGTCTGCTATTTTTGCGAGTTTGTAGAGTTCGGAATCCTCACTAGCAGCCAGAACGCACCTGACGCTCACTGGTAGTCGTTTCATCCACAATGTTTTGGGGATACCCTCAGACAAATCTAAAGGTGCGAAATTTTGCATTTCTCGAAGTAGTTGTGACGGTTGTTTTCCATCGAGGTTTGCTCCTGTGAACAACCAGTTTAGCTGTCGCTCCTTAGATTCGGAGAATTTGGCGACAAGATGCCGTTTGAGCGTACCGTGTTTGTTTGTGACTAGTGGCGAACGGATAATATCAGATATTTGCTGCAGAATATCGATGTCCAGAGCAGCGATAATCCTGTAATAACGAGCGTTGTCAGACCTTATTTCGTTGGTGAAAAATTGCGCCTCTGCCTGCACAAACCAAAGCGTCGGGTCGCTTCGAAAAAATTGTGGCGATTTCACATCTTTGACAGAAGCAACTTCCACAGACGGTGGAAAATTTGTTTCTGCATCAACCGGTGGCAACGATTTGGGCGAAGATATCATGTCCTTGCTTGGTTCATATAGCATGTCGAGCAACGTGTTGTTGTCACGCCTTGCCGGCAGCGGTGTATATTGAACGAACATGCCGGTTGTCAATTCCTCAGTCGGCATTTTAATAGGTGCTCCCCTAGCCGGGGCTCACGTCGATGATAGGGTCACCAGTTGTAGCCGCCTTGAATCCCGTGGATTAAGACGTGCACAATGCAATCGTTAAACAACAACAATTTATTGCAAAAATCCTAATTATATAACAGTTCGTTAAATGAAACTAAACTTGTCTGCTTCGCGACCAAAAGCCAAAGAGAACAGCTGATGAAAAGTCTTCTTGTTGCTAGCTGATTGGTTGCCAGATGTGTAAAGTCTAACTGGAAATAGTTTTAATGATCGCCACAGACATATGACAACAAACACCATCAAGTGACAATAAAAGGCTCCATACTTTTTAAATATCCAATATTTACATAATTTAATGTAAGTTTGCCCTCGTTAAGACTCGAAGGGACTCTCCATTTATCATAATGGCCAATTTACAACCGTCAATTAATTCTTTCCCCATTTTTATCAGATTCCATTTACCTTACTTCTGGTAGAATAGAATTACCTTAGAATAATTGAATGGAACGCTCGATTAGATTTTTCCCAGTTCAGTGCTAGCCAACAGAATTTGTGCAAATTTAAAACTATAGTTGTCGGTGCGAGTACTGCCAACTTCCAGTCAATTGGTAAACTGGCTTGGTCAATTTTTTTTCTAGATTTCACCATTCCATAATCGTTTCTTAAAACATAATCAAAAACCATCAAAAATGACACTTTGAAACATTCTGATTCAATTATCACTGCCAATCGATTGCTTGGAGTCCACGAATACCCATTTCAAGATCTGAAGCCTTACAGCTTGTATAACATCAACCCTCAATAAGTACCATCCCACACAAAAGGCTCGATTTATTATTTTAACCAGCCCGCCCACCCGACGAAGCATTTTCTCATTTTTATTGTGTCATGAATTGAGTCTGCCTTCGTTTTACCATTCTATTTGAATGGATTGTCTCCATTAAAAGACTACCCCCATTAGTGAGCGTTCGTCTCTCTATTTTGCCCGATTAAAATAACCAGGCCATTTTTCAGCCTGCAAATAAATCCAATTCGCATAAAATTCTGCAGATGAAATGAAGTGAATTGGATCCGATTTTGTGGAAAATTTTCGCAACCTCAACATCCGATGATTTCTTTATTTTCTACCACCGCTAGCAAAGCTACTGGAAATACGAATAAATACGCGAAAGCAAGAAAAATGTCAATGTTACTGTGAAGGACAAGACCAAATGAGAAAGCAGGAAAACTAATTTGGACTTTCATTATTGAATTTTTGAACTTTTCGTCTCGGAGTTGATGAAATGGTTTCGCAATTATTTAACCGTCTTGAGTAGGAATGGAAGGAAAATAAGGACGAATTTACAAACAAATCGATTCAAGTCGAGTAAAGACGTTAAGTCACTTGGACATAAAGAAGCCATGTATAACAAAAGGACAATGATTTATTAATCCTTCATATATGCACGATACTATTTAATATCCCTGACAGAATTATTGAAAGCTCCAAGCTTAACCTTATCAGAATTGACATTTTTTTGATTAAACACATCTTGCTCGAGTCCCATAGCGGCTTGTGAATTTTTCATTACAAGGGAATTGAATTCATTCGAAAATTTACTTTTTCCAATGAAATCCATAATTTTTCCCGCTGTGGCTCCATTTTCTGCCTGCTGTTCATTAGCCATTCGAACAGAATTAAATTTCGCTTTCATTTCTCTGTTGCTTTCAATGTTAGACGGTACAGAAATTTACGCAGGTTTAAGGTACCTCGTAATGAATATGACTCTTTGTGTTATTGTATTTATTGGATTGTAATATAATTAGTTTAACGAGACATTTTGCAAAGCAAGATTGAAGTGTTTTATGCTCAGGGGTTGCAGATTTGTACATGCTTTAAAGTTTTTGAAAAAAAGGACAGTTGTCTTTTCAAATCGGTAGCTGTCTTTCACTTCGGTGCATCATCGCAAGCTTCCTCAGGAGCTTCTAGGTTTAGAGAAAGTTGACAACAGGTAATTTTCTGCATGATTTGGGAACAAGTTGCTTTTAGAGGGATTTATTCCAATGATGGGACTCCCATAAAGTTCCTTTAAAAACTATTAAAACAAAAATTTTTAATCGATTTTGATCATCGTGTTCCCATGATTGGATTCCCTGTGAATCTTTCCATTCGTTCAACTGAAAATGCAAAAATTTCTGATTTATCTGAAGCACGTTCCTATGACAATCATTCCCATAAAAAAATGTTTACTTTCGTCAAGCTCTAAAACTTTTTTGACTTTGGTTGGAGTAATATATAGTCCATGAGCCTAATTAACCACTCAGAGATTTGCATAATTTCCAGACATGGCGACAGAGTTGAAAACAAGTTCGTTTTAAATATCCTTCTTCCTCCTAGCAAATTATTTCGCTGCGTAGTCAATGCACAGCCGTATATATTCAAATATTTTCTGTGAAAGTTATGTTTGACAACCAATAATATTCGTGTTGCATTTGCATCATTTCAACTTCACTTACTCTCATTATATGTATTTGTGTTACTTGTCACCATTTTAATGGACCATTGACTATGTAAAATATAGGAGAGGCACAAAACGTTCTGTGAAGCAGACCACGATACTTTTGTCACGGATCTGTGCTAATGTATGAGGTTTCCGCGAAATGCTGGATAAGCTATGGGAACTAGTTAATTTTGTATGCAAAAGACATGACGTTGCAAAGTTGCATCGCAGCATCCCTATCACGTACTCATGAACAATACGCCAACGTTATCGGAAATTATTTCAAACAATGGATAATTTATTTCTATCAGATTTAATATCACTGGTTTGATGGCAGTCGTGGTGATACTTATTTACATTTATCGGTTTTAACGATTTCCGAGCCACCAATTTATAGCGCATTATAATGCGTTACCATGAATATGTTAGGCTAGGATGAGCAAAATTGAATAAATACTCGTACCAACAAATTTAGGGCTGAAAATCTCTTAAAGCTTATTTAATAAAGACACATTTTAAACAGTATATAAAGTAAATTTTATTCTAATTCTTGCAATAAGATTTTTTTTATGTACACGTAAAGGTTAAAGTGTGTCTTTATTTAAAATTGAAAAATTCTTAAATAGTTTAGGCTAATGTAACAGAGCCAGTTTCCGATAAGGAAACCATCGAAATTTAATCACAGCATAGAAGGCTTGTCACTAGTTGGTGGAAACGCTGAATCAAATATTTAAAACAATGATGACAAAGCTTGAAGTTAACACTAATCGGAAATACGAGCAACTCACGCAAAGCATTCTTCACTCAATCACACACTTCGCCCCTAATTTAACTGATGTAAATAGTCCTTTTAGTTAAATTTCTTGAGAGAAATTTACATATTGCCGAAAGTACCTCATATATATACTCGTATATATATATATATATATATATATATATATATATATATATATATATATATATATATATATATATATATATATATATATATATATATATATATATATATATGTATGTATATATGTATATATATATATACATATATATGTATATAAATATATATATATATATATATATATATATATATATATATATATATATATATATATATATATATATATATATATGTATATATATATTCGCGTTTCATGGTTCGTGGCCGATAATTTTAATGTTCCGAGAAATTGAAAGCGTACTGTCTTTTAACTTAAATTAAAAGAGTTTCTTTACTAAGAATGCACAATAATCAGCTTTACTTATTTACGAATCACACTTTAGTGTGCTTTTTACCTGTCCTATCAATTTATGTTTCTAATGTCTTCAAATATATCACGAAAAACCGTTATATATATATATATATATATATATATAAATATATATATATATATATATATATATATATATATATATATATATATATATATATATACGGGATATAACCAAATTTGTGACCACGCTAGAGGTTGCAGTTTTGCTCCAATTTTCACCAAATTTTCAGGAAAAGTGTATTGGGTAAATATCTCGGTTAAGTGTGTGATCCAGCTATATCGTTTGGGCAAAAACAAAATGGCGGCCATTTTAGACGAAAAATCGTGATTTCAGTTCGGACCAAAGTATAGCTCCAATTTGGATAAAATTAGGTACAAAGGTTCACTGATGTATTTGATGAATCTCACAATAAAAAATTTAAAGTTGATACGGCAGAAACAAAATGGCGGCCGCTCAAAGGTCGAAAAACGTGCAAAATTTTGTTGTTGGAGCAGTGGTTAAAGCTTTCTACAGATATTCATGAAATTCGGCAATTGGATAAACATTATAAATGTCTAAATAATTACGTAAAAAAACTGGAGGTCAGGTCGCAAAAAACAAAATGGCGGCCAGTTGAAGCTCAAAACTTCAAAGGCTTCTAGTAGTCGCAATTTTGATCCAACATGTATGAAACTTGGTTTCAAGATAGATATTACTTCTTCTTCTTCTTTGTAGCACTACTTCATGACCGTATTGATTTTTCGGAAGTTGGTTTGGTCAGTACCATGCTCCCGTGTGCCTGCTCAGCTATGATATTATCTGATTAAATCAGTACATATCACCACTGAGTGAACACTCGTAGTCTGTCCGAAAAATCCCCTGAACTAAATCACGTTGCTCCCAGCGAGATTTGAACCTTGGACCTTCAGCTTATGCGTTCATGCTCTAACGACTAGACCACACAGACTACTATAGATATTACTTAGATCTATACATTTTGATATTTTGGTGATCATGCATGTGCAAATTTCAAAATGGCGGCGGTTTAAACTTGCGTTTTTTCATGTTTTTGCGGCCCTCTAGCGGTCTCATTTTCCAGCGGATTTTGATAAAATTTAAGATTATGGATCTCTGTACTATGTTCTTGTATTGGGCAGAAATTTATTAAAATTGAATGAAAAATGAATAAGTCGAAAATTTAAAACCTAATATTTTTAGCTGCCATTTTCACTAAAAATTGAATTATTTTGCCCTGCCTAAAGTGAAACTCCTATTTGAACGAGATTTGGCACACTGATTGATGAGTTTCTAGCACACAAAAATTTAAAATAATCCAAAACAAATGCATGCATTCAAAATGGTGGCCCCCAAAGGTCAGAAGGCAAGCGCAATTCGCTATTTTAGTAGCAACTGAAATATTGAATTTTTTTCATGGAAACATTTTAAATGAATTAACTTGAAAGTATTTATAAATCGGACTAAGTTTTAAATATTTTTAACAATAACCTTAAAAAATTATAAAATCCCGACTTGTCTGTCTGTCCGTCGGTTCGTTCGTGCATCACAACAAGTTTTCTCGCAAACCACTTGAGCTAGAATGAGGAATTTTTCTACGTAGGTCAAAAGTGGTGCCTCTTGAAATTTGCAGTGTAAAAAAATATTTTAAAGTGTTTAAGGGGGTCTCCCCATACAGGGGGGTGACATTTTTATTTCTGTAGCCCTCTAGCAGCCAAGTTTCTCAACAGATTCCGATAAAACTTGAAATTACAAGTTATCAAGGCAAGCTAGTTTAATTTAATTATGCAAATCGGATGTCAAATGAAAAATTCGAAAATTTATATATTTTAGCAGCCGTTTTCAATACAAATTCAAAATGATGGCCCCTGATGGTTCAGAAAAGAATCGAAAATGTATATATTAATAGCAATGCAAGTGTTGATTAAATTTTTATGGAAATCTTTTGACAATAACTATTTGAACTATTTAAGCCAAAAAGTTATCACCTTTCTGTGGTAACCACTGTGAAATGTGTAACCGGCTAATGTGAGAAGGGTGAAACCAGTATTTATATGTTTATAACAATTTATTACCCGCCGATTTTCAATATGTGATCCATACGTGTGCAGCTCAATTTAATTCGCAAAATATTTGCCTCTCTATGAAGGGTCTCCAAATACAAACGGCGGCAGATTCTTTTTATGTTAATAAATACCCATGTGGTGCTACAAAAATCACAGCAAGAAGTCCAGTAGTAGGCAAGCAAATTCCCTTTCGAAACCTTACGCTACATACGAGAAATTTTCCTTTCCGGCTGGTGCTGCCAACGGGGGCTTATTTGTATATTGGTGAATGTTCTGACGAGAACTACTTGGGATATTTGAGCAGCGGTGTTGTCCTCGTTTTCCGCATTTCTAACAGCTCGGACATTTCACCAAAAACTAGTGACTCAAAGTTTCGGCCATGATTCAAATGTATGCCGTACCTACTGACCCAATTTAACACTAGCTGTTTAGCTACAGTAGTTGCTTCCTGGTTGGGAATGGTTCGGACCTTGAGCCACTTGCTGAAATAATCGGCCACAACCAGCGTGTATCGCTTTCCCCATTTGGATTCAGGAAAGGGTCCTGCGATGTCAACAGCAATCCTTTCAAACGGTACACCCACATTATAGGTTTGCATTTGCCCTCCCAGTAGTCGCTTTAGATCTTTGACGGAAGCTCTGATTGTGCATCTACGACACCAATCCTCTATGTCTTCTCGAGCTTGGAGCCAGTAACCTTTTCCCGCAATTTCGCTAAGGCCTTGTTAACACCAAGGTGGCCTCCCGAGGATCCTTCGGGCATCTCTTTAACCACATCGTGGATTCGGCTTTTGGGAAGTATAGTTTGCATTCTATATGAGCAAACATCGACCGTTTCCCATTTCCGCTTGAGTGCGCTACTCTCCACCTGAAGGAAGTTCCATTGTACCCAATAGGTTTTCAGGGTTGCGCCACGCACCAAAACGTCCTTCCACTCAGGTCACCCAGTTGTCTCCTTCCATATGAGCAATGGTCCGATGTCTTGAGCGGCTAGCTGGGCATTTCGAATCTCCTCCAATGACCAAACTTCATCGAATTCGGCCGTTATCAATCGCAGATCTACGGGCGGCTCCTTTTCCTCAATCCGTTGGCAATATTTGCAGTTAGCTGGACATGGACGATGGGATAGGGCGTCAGCATTTCCATGAACTCCACCCTTCCGATGAACAGTTTTGTAGTCGTATGACTGCAATCGTTCGATCAATCTCGCAACTTGTCCCTCGGGGTTTTTGAAGCTAAGCAGCCATCTCAGCGATGCACGGTCTGTTTGAAGAACAAATTTCTGGGCATATAGGCATTTGTGGAACTACTTTGTTGCCTCTTTTATAGCCAATAGCTCCTTCCTAGTCAAGCAGTAGTTCCTCTCACGTTTTTAGAGGAGTCGACTGTACTACGAGAGGACTTCTTCTTCGCCATCAATCTGCTGGGAGAGTACAGCTTCAATCCCACAGTTTCCCGCATCGGTGTTAACTCCAAACATTTTTCCGGGTTTTGGACATGCCAGCATAAGTGATTCACACAGCTTCTCCTTCAAGGCCTGTAAGGTTGCCTGGCATTAGTCATTCCAGACATACGGACGATTTTTCTGGGTTAGCTGATAGAGACACTTAGGTATTATGGCAAAGTCTTTGACGAATCTTTGATAGTAGGTCGCTAGACCAGAAAACTTTGTAGTTGGCGCTTGTTGTTCGGCATCGGTCAGATTTTCACGGCTTCAATCTTCTCAGGGTCTGTTCTGAGGCCTTCTGCTGATACAACGTGTCCAAAGTATTTAATTTCAGCTGCGAAAAGGTTACACTAAGGACTAAGTTGCAAATTTGCCAGTCGCAATCGGGAGGAAACCTCTTCTAAGTTCTGCACATGCTCTTCGAACCTTCTCCCGATAACAATGATGTCATCTAGGTACACCAGACAAGTCTTCCAAGTTAGGACTTGTAAGACGTATTTCATCGGGCGTTCGAAGGTGAATGGAGCGTTGCAAAGCCACAACCTGGTCCCAACTGAAAATGCGGTCTTCTTTTGGTCCTTCTTGTCGATTTCTATCTGCCAGTGACCACTCTTGAGATCGAGTATAGAAAACCATTTTGTGTCGGCTAAAGTGCCCATGATGTCGTCAATGCGTTGAAGTGCGTAACTATCTTTCTCAGTGACGTCGTTAAGCTGCCTATAGTCAACATAAAAACGAGTGCTTCAAACCTTTTTCTTTAGTAGAACTACCAGCGCGGCCAATGAACTGACGGAAGGCTCGATAACATCTTGTTTTTGCATGTTCGAGATCAATGCGCTCACTTCTCCTTGTTTGGCTATAGGAAGATGTCTCGGTGCTTGTCAAATTGGCTTGGCTCCCTGTGTATCTATGACGTGAGTGACCATACTCGTTCGGCCTTGGTCATCCAGGCTTTTTGAGAAGATGTGACTGTACTTGGCCACCAGATCAGAGGCTTGCTTGAATAGCTGCACTGGCAATTTGGTCTGCTTCAATATTGCTCAATATTGCAGACGTAAGTTCTTGTGCTTTGTCTGTGACTTTCCTCTTTTTCCAATAGTGTTCGTGAGTAACTTCCAAAGAGGTGATGATGGAAACAAGCCAGCAGCTTTCGATGACTTCTCTCGCTTTTATGCTTGTGGTTGATTCTGCGGTGTTAAGGATTCTACTGGCATGTATCCGTTCCTTATGGACCTTACAAGGCCTCGTTGTACAATCAAACTGTGCAATGCCAACGTCTTTTTTGGCTCTATTAGATAAGATCGGTGGTCTCCAGATCACCATCAAGCTTGGCCCATACAATGCTTTCAGAAGAATTCGTAACATCAGTGTCAGCACATACTACCACATTCATCTTAGGAATTCGGACGCTGGGATCCTCCATCAATATTACGATATTCTGCAATTTCAATAACCGTTTGCCCAAATCCAACGCGATTCCATGTGGTCACAGCAAATCCATTCCGAGGATGTAGCCATCCATAATGTTCAGGAACAGGAAATTATGTCCGAACGCAAGGTCTCCCAACTGTATCCGCAGGTTGACCTCTCCATGGACAGGTGCAGTTTCTGCTGTAGCTGTCCGTAGTGAGAAAATCCTGCCCTTGTGAAGTAGTTGTTGTCTCACTAGGCCTGGCCGGATAATCGATCGGGTTGCACCAGTATCGATTTTTATGGCGCAATTTTCTCCGTCAACTTGATCCGATCCCCGATGTAGTGTTGACATGGTGATGGTGGTCCTGGGGACGTCGATCATCCTAGCCAACCTCTGTTCCATGAAGTTGGCCCCTCAATTTGAAGAGCTTTCATTCTGGGCTCCTGACTCGGTCTGGATCTTTTCCGACCTGGACAATAGCTTGGTTTTCTTCGCTTCTTACAGTCTCTTTGCAGATGCCCATTTTCACCGGAATTCCAGCAGTAGGCGCACCATTTAATTTTAGCTCTCGCTCAATTTCCATTTGCTCATACCTGCACTCGTCTGACACTACCTCGCAAACCCAGGCAGTGGTACGAGTCACATTTTTTGCTGCCAGTTCAGACTATAAGCCAATGCGTCCTTAACTGTTTGCGTTTGAGCTAAACGGACGGTTTGTTGCAATTCCTGGGTCCTTTAATGCGCTGATGAATGCTTCTGTTGCTACGTGATTTTGATGTTCTGGGTCGTAAGCTCGGTAAGCCAAAAGTGCGAGTGTAAGGTTTGGCCGGGCGTCTTGATCCGACACCGTAGCTGTGAACGATACATCTACTTCAGATGATCGTCTCCATAACGCATGTCGAGTCCACGATTTATAGCAGCTGAGTTTGAGCGCAAATCAACGGGAATAGTCTGTATAAGCTCGGCAGCTGGGCGTCTTAGAGCAATCATTAGTGCAGTTGCTCGTTCCTGTTCATTCCAGTGATTTGCCCTAGCGACGGCTTTAAAATGGGGTTTGTAAATATTCCAGACAGTTTGCCCGTCGAATATTGGTGCTTTGCGCTGTGGTTTTAAGTGGGGCTGGTGAGGTGGTGACTACTGCCTTCGCTGCTTCCAATTCCTTTTTCACTTTTTCCATCTCATGGTTGATTCTCTCCTCGACCTGGCTGATTTCATGGTTGATTCCCTCCTTGACCTGGCTGACCTTCTCCTCGACCTAGTAAACCTTTTCCTCGAAGCATTTAATTTGTTTGTTCAGACTACCGAGCTCCGCTTTTATTTCGTTTGACTATTTTTGCAAATCTGCCTTGATTTCTATCGCTTGTTGGTCCAGCTTTGCTGATTGTTCACCTAGCTTCGCAGCTAAACTGGATGACTGTTCGTTTAGCTTCAGTGATTGCTCCCCCAGCTTCTGTGTGATGTCTGCCCTTGTTATCGCTGCTCTTGCTGCATCAGCATCAACATTTGCATCAGCGCATTTTCTGGTTCCTTTGATTTTGTTGTTTCTGCTTCTCCACCTTCTGCGCCTTTTCCCGCATCTGAGGGCTCACCCGAATCCAGATACATTGCCTTCGGCTCGATTGCGTCACGCAAGCGTGCAATCAGTATGGCCTTAGTACCATTTGTAGCCAGATTTCGCTGTTCCAACTCATCCTTAAGCTCCGATATGGTCAATTCATTAATTTTTAGATTTAAGCTTGGTGGCATTTTTAATTATTTTTTTATTTGACCAGTTTCCATGTTAAATTTCACTATTGTGCACTTTAAAAATGTTTAAAATTTTTCACTTTCAAAATTTTCATTCTCATTTCTGACACCACTGTTCGCGGCCGATAATTTTAATGTTCCGGGAAGTGAAAACGCACCGTCTTTTAAATTAAGTTAAAAGAGTTTATTTACTATAAATGCACAATCATCAATTTACTATTTCACAAATTGCATTTAAATTTAATTTTTACTGTCTATCAACCTATATACCAACTATCAATATCACGAAAATGACTTCACTATAAATCGATATTGCCTTTTTTTCGCGCTCCACACTTTCGCAGTTTCAACTATCGCGGTTTTTACTATCACCCCCATTCATTCAGCTTGGCTGTATATAGGGTCTCTAGTCATACAATCTATTTCTCGTATATTGGCCAATGTTCTGGCGAGAACTACCTGGAATATTTGAGTAATTCCGAATACCTCGCAGTGACATCACTTTCAGATATTGATCATGCTTGGTCGATTCTTGTGCTTTCGAGTACATTCATTTATTGATCATGATGTTATTGGGCTTTTTCACACGGGAATGGTAAAAACCCATATCGAAACAGGTTTCGCGCTTACGCCCTTATGTTTACATGTGGCATAATTTAGCCAACCTATCTTTGTATACGATACACGTCTTGCGAGTGTATGTGTCAAAAGGATCATTTGATCGTTAAACATCGTGCGGACAACATGAAAGCGAAGACAGAGAGATAAGCGATTGAGAATTGATGTTTTAGCCTTGAATTGTGCACGAGGTAATAAAAGCTGGAATGAAAAATGTATTTTATGATTGTTAAAGTTTGTCGCTTCAAGCTTCTATTGGATTTATTTGAATCCTCCGTGTTTTTCCGCCTTCTGAAAAATATATTCCAAATTTGAATATCTTTTTTAGTCGCATATTGTTCTAGATGTGTTGTAAAGTTGCTTATTATAATGTGATTCTATGAAGATTATGCGTACTGTTTATTTTTTGTGGATTTACAATAGGCAATTTAACTTTATTGTAATCGTGATATTCGTCGTGTTGTTTCCTGAAATTGAACATGGCCTCCGCTTTCATAAATTTATTAAATAACGCGTAGCTTCTCGCATCCACCCATCCATTTTTGCACGCAAATTAAAGAAAGGCAATCATTTCATGACGACTACCTTCTTCACCGAATGTTCAATTCGGAATGATTACCGGCATTCGTATAAAATTTCCCCCACCAAATGATCAACAAAATGCATTTGTGTATGTGCGTTACACTCGTTCACCCTAAAAAATGTTGGCGTGTTTTTACCATCAGGTTCCCTCAATGCCTCTCACTCTTCTTGCCCATATAACCTGTTTAACGCTCACTTTTAACGCTGCGTCTGAAAAAGCCCATTGATAGTTGCAACAACAACTGCGAAAGTAGCTCGCAGAATTGTTTGCACATTTAACAATATACTGAACAAGCCGGAGAGTGTTCTTGCCAGAAATTTTTGCTTTTAATCAATTAGTGAAACAAGCGTTTTTTTTTGAATATCAACAACTAAGCTCATAAATAGATTCCCTAATTTGAAAAAGAAACCTGTATATTATAGAATCAAAGGCACCACCATCTTGTTTACAGAGTGTTAACCTTATCATTTCAGTAGCCAGAATAACATATCAATGTTACTCCGCTCTTCTCAAAATGTTCTTGAAAATCTGTCCTTAGCTGCTGAGTCTAGGTCGTTTGGAAATGATATTGTTGCCACTGTTATTAAAAAAAATTCAATCAGCTGCAACTTTTATATTTCCATACATCAATTATTTAAGTATCTAAATTAGATTTTTCAATCAAATCAAGCGTCTCCTTTTGATTTTTCACGCAAAAATTAAAATTAAGAAATCGTACTATTATTAACAAATTCGATCCAATTTTTTTATTTTTGGGATATTTGGTGGGCTTTTATGTACTTGTACATATCTAAAGTTTTGATTCCTTTTAGATTTTTTGTTCCGGGAATGTCCAATCGCGGGGGAATTCGCAAAAATGTTCACATGTTTAACTTTCTCCGTGCCTCTCGCGACTGTCACTGGAGTTTCAATACCTGGTCTGGTTTTTATCCAAAACATTACCTTTAAAAATATTGAAGAGTCACTTCCATAAACAATCAAAGTACTCTCGGAGGAACTGAGCTGCTTGCAAACGAAGTGTCCAAGCGCGTTTTCGGATATTGATTCTTTGTTACGGTCCACTAAAGCATTCTCTTCCGAAAAATCTAAACTTCCTCTCTCTTGCAATCAGCCTCCATCGGTGGTTTGATCTGAGACTTCATCCTCTACAACAGTGAGCCTAAGTAAGCCGTTATCATCAACAACATCGTCATCAAACAACGAAAATATTTTGTCAAGATGTGCGAATCTGCCCATCACGTCAGAATATCTACCGCAGAGTATGCCCTCACCGTCATCAAGTAACGCAACGCTAATGGTTAGCGGTAATGCAGACGCTTTGACAACTTCTCAGCCTTCTTCGTCTATCACTACAAGAAGTATGGCGCAGAGGTATTCATCTCATCGGGGAGCCATTACAAAAAATTTCGAAATATGGAATGTTCCTGAGGATTTGCCATCCCTCCAAGTTGTAGCGCTACCGAAACAAATCTTCATATCAAGGCTTACGTATAGCACATCCACCGAAGACATTTTGAATTATGTAAATAAGTAATTTGGCTCATCTCTGAAAATAATTAGCTGCCAGAAGCTGACGAGGAACAACTTGACCAACAGAGTTATAGCCTCTTTCAAACTGACTGTTCTGGCATCGTGTGACTAAATCTTGAACCCCGATTGCTGGCCACCTGGAGAGCTAGTCAAATCTTTCATAACATCAAGGAACAAAAATTTTCGTTCTCCACCGAGCTCACTACCAAAGCTGTAACATCCGTTCTTCCTAATAACTTTCAGAATAGCACTCTTAATAGTCAATTTTCTAAAAGTAAATTTTCTATTTATTATTAAAATGTTCGGGGTTTAAGATCCAAGCTGAAGGATCTAGCTTTATCCTTTTCTCTCTCTAGCGGTGATATAATCTGTATTTCTGAATCCTGGTTGACTGATAATATATTTGACTCTGAAATTTTTCCTAATCACACAATTGTTAGGCGTGATCGTGATAGGCCAATCTCCAACAAGTTAGACGGAGGAGGTGTCCTAGTCACCTACAAGCATACTTTTACTGGCTTTCCTCTAACAAATTTACTTTTCACAGCTCCTGTAGAATGTGTGGGTGCAAGAATAGTTATTTCGTCTTCCCTTTATCTTCTTGTATTTTGCCCTTATATACCTTGTAAGTCTTCTTTTTTGGTCTACAATACTTTCTTCACCAAAATATCTATTATTTTCTTATCGCGCTTTTCAAATTGTCACCTTATTTTATGTGGAGGTTTTAACCTTTTTAAACTCTCATGGAATGACAATCAGGTTGATTCTGATTTATCTAAAATTTGGTCTTTAATTTGTTCTTTTATGTCCATGTGTTCTCTGGCTCGATTTAATAATTTTCTTAACGTTAATAATTATATTCTTGAAATATTCTTTTGTAGTATGGAGCAATCGTTGTTATGCTCACCTCCATTTCTTTTTCCTTATCTCTCTCCTGATCCCCATCATCCCCGCTTACGCTTTGAAATTTCCTATACTGCTTTTGTCCGTTATCGCCGGAAAGAGCGTCAGCGCTATAACTTTTACAAAACGAATTCTGAGCAACTTCCAGAAATAGTTCACTCTGTTTATTAGTCCTCCTTCTTTCGCGGTCTTGACTCAGATACTTGTTGTAACAATTTCTATGATTTCTTAAACGCTCCTATTTCTAAAACGACTCCACTTGTCCGTATAACAGTCAGAAGAGTGACTGTCCCTGGTTAACTCTCGATATGAGGCGAGCCTTGCAAGCTAAAGATCGAGCTCGTCAACGTTTTTCGCGTGAGAGATCTCCTGAGTCACGTACAGCTTTTTGTCATCTGAGGTCGGTAGCTAAAAAAAAAGATCCAGATCGTTAAAACTTCTTATTTTCATAGTATTGAAGGCTCCTTAAACTCAAACTATTCAAAACCATTTTGGAAATATATACGCTCTCTTAAATCCTCTTCCAGTTTCCCATCCTCGCTTCATTTGAACGGCTGCTTAGCAATTTCACCTCTCGAAATTAGGGAACTTTTTAAAACTCCGTTTTCTTCGACTTTTAATGCTAGTCTCAGCAATAGCCCTTCATTCCCAATCATACACATGCCACCTTCATTCCCTTTTACTTACTATCCAGAAGATGTTATGAAGCTTATTTTAGAATTTGATGACTCTACTAGTTCAGGTCCCGATGATATTCCTAATCATTTTGTGAAATCATTAGCTACTTTTATTTGTATTCCCCTTTCCTATCTCTTCAATTCTAGCTTATCTTCAGGCTCTTTTCCTTCATGTTGGAAAAGATCCTATGTTACTCCTATTTTTAAAAAAGGGTAGTAACTCAGACGTTGCCAATTATCGGTCTATCTCTTTATTACCTTGTTTCTCCAAACTACTGGAGAAAATCGTGTATTTGCACCTTTTTTCAGTTACTCATGAGTTGTTCGTTCCTGAACAACATGGTTTTATCAAAAGGCGATCGACCTAACAAATTTTTTAGAATTCATGACCGTTACTTCAAAAGCCATGGAGGACCGTTTACAAGTCGAAACCTTGTATTTGGATTTCTCTAAAGCCTTCGACTCAGTAAATCGCAATATTTTCTTAAGCAAACTTAAATTTCTTAACGTTCCTGATTATTTGCTCCACTAGTTATCCTCTTACTTATCCCATCGTGTCAGTCAGGTATCTTTTCAAGGCTGTCTTTCTACTCCCTTCCATCCGTCTTCTGGTGTTCCTCAAGGATCCATTCTGGGCCCACTATTGTTCACTCTGTTTATAAATGATTTACCATCCGTTGTCATCAACTCCTCCTACCTTCTTTATGCAGATGACGTCAAAGTTTTCAAAGAAGTGTCGTCAATCGATGACTTTGTTTTGCTTCAAGATGATTTGAATGCCATTTTATCTTGTAGTTCTTATAACCAACTTGTACTAAATGTATCTAAGTGCATCCATCTTTCATTTTCTAATAACCCTTGCCCTTCAATTTACGCTAAATAATTTGTACCTATGTACGGTGACGCACTTCAGGGACATGGGTGTCACTTTCAACTCAAAATTAAAGTTCGATGTTCATATTACTTCTAAAGCCTCTCGCATTTCTGGCTTGATCTTGAGAAATTCCTGTATTTTTTCCGATCCTTTATCGTGTGTTAAATTATATTCTAGTTTGGTTCGTCCCATCCTTGCGTACTGCTCGCCAGTTTAGTCGCCTCATTTGAAGTGTTTGAAGTTCACGCTAGAAGCTGCACAAAAAAAGATTTACTAGGATCGTCTTCTTGAAATTCCAGATTCCCTACATTTTTTATGAATCACGCTTAGCTATCCTCAATATTTCTATGCTGGAAATGCGTCGACTCTACCTTGATGAATGTTTCCTTTACAGGCTTTGCCGTGGTTTGCTCGATACTCGCCTTGTCAACCAGGTTCTCGTTATGCGTTCTACAAGATCGTCGAATATCTTTGATATTCCATTTGCACGTAGTTTGGTGTATTTTCACTCACCCATGCTCAGATTACCTCGTAACCATGATGACCTTCAGCTTGGGCCCTTCACCCTTTCGTATTTAGTTTAAAAAAGATTTGTCAACTGTCTTCTTAGCTCTCAGTAATTTTTTTTATTTATTTTCTCCAATTTTTTGCATTTTTTAATACTTTTATCTTTCTTTTTGCATGCTGTGCTATTATTTAATTCATTTTGCTGTACTATTATTTTATCTTTTTTGTTATTGGAATTTTTTTCTGTTAAAAAGAAGTAAATAAATAAATGAATCAATAAATAAAAGGGAAAATCTAGCAAAATTTTTTTCCTCGAAAGCTTTTGGAGAACAACTACGACTGCAATACTTTATCTGCCTACAATACTAGAGAACTTAGATGATTTGTAGAACTTCACTGATTGTTCACGTAAAGTAGATCTAACTATTGTACATCCAGTTATTAGTAATCAAATTTATAACGTGCCTTGAAAATTGTAAAAACTAGATAATGTTATATTCAATAAAAAGCAGAAATCAGTAAAATATATTTTCCAATTACATAAGACACTTATTTATTATATTGGAATTTGTTACGAGTATTCAAACGGAGAATCTCAAATAAAAACAATTTGAAATAAGTGATTCTTATCGATTACTATCGGATGAGTATCGTTAGAAATTATATATTTGCTTGTAATTTGATGTTCTAAGGACTCAGTACTGTATACACTATCCTCTTATTTTAAGGACATTATATTTCAGTTTTCTTCCATTCATTGTACTTTTGTTTTTATGTTAGATCCACACAAATTACCCTATAAACGCTTTTTCATCTAAAATTGTCTTTCTTCAAAGTATAATTCATATTTTTCAAATGCAAACCGACAATATATCAAATGAATTGTATAGTGTGGCTTCTCAAGGGAGGACAGTATTTACTAAGAAGATTTCGCTATTATCCTTCAGTAGACGAATTTCAAGAACGGAAGAATACGGTGTTGGCTTAGAAGTACTGAATTACCTTAAAATCAAAATATTAAGTTTTAAACGAACAATAGAGCTTTTAAAAGTAATTTTCGTTGCAATTGGAATTTACTATGCTTATTTATTATTCATTTATTCGCATTCAGATTAATTGTGATATGAAAAGATGATGTACATAGTGACTAAGGAGTTAGAAAGTTCGCCACTAAAGGTCAAATTCACTCGTTTGAACACATACTTTGGAGTGAATCTTACGACGAAGTTTGAACCCACATAGCTGAGTACTGATGTCAAAATTTGCAATTGTTTTTTATTAAAACGCATACATGTTTTTTCGGTGTTTTCTACAAAAATCTAAAGAAAAATTCATCATAATTCTTAGCGATATTGATTGGTCGGTGATTTGGCTGATTATGGCCAACAACAAGCCTGTAATCGCTGAACAAACTTTTCACCAATTTTCATGGATAGCATGTCATACCCAGAAACAAATTACATACATGTTTGCCAGTTATTGCTTTGTAATTAAGATACCGTTTTATCTTGAAAGTTTAATGCCTGTTTTCCATCAAATCCAAAACTCCAATTTAAACATGTCAATCAAATCGAATACAACGACGATGCAATTAGTCGTTAATTTCTTCGCATGTTCAACTGTACGCCTGAGGTGGCGTTCAATTTGCTGAGCTAAATTCCTTTAATTCAGAGCATTCACAAATTCTCCCCATTCCTAATCGAATTCTGCCTGGCTATTTCACCGATGTCACCATATGTGAAGAGACCAGACATTTTGCCCAGCATATCTTTGGCTATTGCATAGAACATCTAGCTAAATGCTTGTGTATTGTGATCCTTTAATATCGTTGTAAATCCTATCGTTTATGCTGACTGCAGAATGAAGCTCAGTCTGCAGTCAATTCTTATAGATTTGTTCGCCGGGATAGAATGAATGTTTGCAAGAATGGATGGGTAGATGCGTATATACAGAATTGCATTTCAGCCGTTTGCCAGTAGATATAATCGTCTGATTTTCTGTTTCTTTTTTCGATTTTATTTCACCGCCGCCCCATTCAAATGGACAATTTGAACCGGATCAGGTCTCGTGGATCAGGAGGAAAGATTATCATTTACTCACAGTTGGCCTCACAACGTATAGTAGTGACGAGAGATTTAGTGCAACACATCTAAAACACTCGGAGGTAAGTATCATTGTAATTTAAATTATTTTTTGTATATAAATCTATTTAAACTCTAGCAATTAGTTTCTTGCTCACTGGGAAAAATACAGTTGACTTCCGCAAATTCTGATAGTGCGCTTAACAATTTGCCACTACTTTTCACAGATGCGTTACAAAAATCCAATACTTTTGCATTGTTTTCCTTTTCTGTTTAATACAACAAAAGTATATTTACTTTTTGAATGCGGTTTGTATCAACCATTTGCATATAAATAACAACTAAACACACCAAAAAAAGTGAAGAAAGATACTTTTATTCAGCTTTTAACAAAAACAAAAGAAATAAATGATTTAATATTAATCCACACTTAATAAATTAATCTTTAGAAAATAATGCAAGTACGGTTAGATTGGAGTTTACTATCGTTTTTTTCCTACTAACTATACAAGAGTAACAAAAAATTCATTTTGCGTTTGTCGTATTCGTTTCTCGTTGTCTTACTTGTTGAAGCAGTAATGATCAACTGAGTGTGTGCGTCACATTGTACGTTGACGGCCTGGCTACCACACAATGTGTTACGATGTATGTGGTTGGTGTCGTTCTCCCAATGATGCTTAAAACGTTCGTCGCCACACTATTCCCTCCCGAGTGACATTGGTGAGGCAGTAAAAATGTAATGATCTGGATGGTGCCTCAAACAGATGTGCTTTTTGCTTGTTGTGCACATGTGCACATGTACTGAGCTTTTTTTTGATGAAAACTGGTCTGTCGCCATGACGAAGTGTGTGTCAATGACGTTCAACAGGTGATGAACTATAAGATGATGTCCCATATACGGTGGCGAAAGTGTCTTGCGAACGGCATCGACTCGTATAAAAATATGTGCACATGTACTGAGCTTCTTGTTGATGAAGACTGATCTGTCGCCATGACGATATGTGTGTACGGGCCTGATTGATGACATGGCCTCCAAAAGTTGAACAATAAAATCATGCTGGCTAACGGAGGAACTGCTTGGGCTGACGAGCTCTCCCGGGATGGAGAGTGTGGTTCCGTATAGCAACACTGCATACGAGGCCTTTAACTCTTCCTTAAAGCTGGTGCGCAACCCCAGTAACACGGTGGGAAGGATATCGGGCCAGGAAGAATTGTTACAGTGACACATAATCGCAGCTTTCAGTGTCCGATGCTAGCGCTCGACTTATTCATTAGCTGCCGGGTGATGTCCTGTTTCTCGTACTTTCGACAAACGCAGCCAGAGCTTTGAACAGTGCTGGTTCAAACTGAGTACCTTGATCGGTGGTGATTGTTTGAGGCGTACTAAAACGAGCAACCCAATTGTTAAACAATGTTTTTGCGATAGTAGCTGCGGTCTGATCCGCAATGGGGAATGCCTTTGGTCACCTAGAGAATCAATCGATAACTGTCAAGCAATATTTATAACCCTGCGATGGAACAAGCGGCCCCACGATACTGACGTGGATAAGTTAAGAGCGAGTATTCTGCATCAGAAAAGGCTGTACTCGCTTCATTTGATGGCGAGCAACTGTGGAGCGCTGGCATGGAACGCATGAACGGGCCCAACTGCGAACGTCTTTCTTCATGTTTGTCCACACGTATCTCTGAGCTATAGCCTTGCCTGTGGCACGTGCACTGGGATGTGTTAGTTGATGAAACATGTCAAACACTTTCGTTGGTAACGTCAGCGGAACAAAGGGCCTTAATCGGTGCAGTGACTTGTCGTATACTATTCCATCACTTGAGCCTATAGGCTGGTGGACAAGTTTTAGGGATGTAGTGCTAGAACAAAATAGTCCTTGCAGTTCGAAATTGTTCTTGTTCTTTCATCAGTTTAGATTCGTCGATTACTGTGGGCATCGTAATCTCTTCCAGCCACGAGAGTGCATCGGCGACATCATTACTTGCGCATAATCGAGATTCTGGTCCGGCGCGGCAATGATTTACTTGCAGACTGAGCAAATGCATACGTTAGTGGTTTGTGATCCACAGGATGTTGAAACTTAAACCTTCTAAATAGTGCTGTAAATGTTTGACGCTGGAATATAGCTAGAAGTTGGCGGTCATATACACTTTATTTACTTCCGAGAGCGGACAACTTCTTCTGGAATTATTATGATTATTCTGCTTCTGCTCTAAAATGGTGCTTACTGCAACGTTAGATGCATCGGTTGTGAGTCTGAGAGGTTCATTGGCTCGAAAGTGGACTAATACAACAGTATTAGCGAGACTGTTTTTACAGTTTATAAATGCATCACTAGTTTCTGGCGTCAATTCGATGATGGCTTAGTCATTCTCATTACATCCAGCATACAAGTCATTGAGGGGAGCCTGTAGTACCGCAACATTGCGAACAAACCACATGTAGAAATTTATTGTTCCTAAAAACCGCTGAAGTTCCTTAATTGTAGTTGGTTTTTTAAAATTTCCAATGGCGTCCATTCGTGACTTTGGGGGAATCATACTTTTTTAGTTGATAACGTGCCCCAAAACTCTAACCGGCTGTCTCCCAGCTCACATTTGGCTGAATTGATACCAATTACGTATTTGGACAGACGATGAAATACAAATCGTAGGTGCTGCACATGCTCTTCCTTCGTTTTTGAGGCGATTAATAAATCATCAACATAGCACACGCGAAAATCTAGTCCATGGAGCACCAAATGTCATTATTGTGAATTTATAAAGGCCAAATAGCCTAGTGATTGCAGTTTTTGGAATATCCTGTTCTGCTATCGGAATCTGGTAAAATGCTCGAAACAAATCGATCTTTTAAAAATACCGTGCGCCACCTAAATTCAGATAGATTTTCTCAATGTGGGTTATGTGCCTGGTAAGGTCACTGGGTTGAGTTCATGGTAGTCCTCGCATGGGCGCCACCCACCATTTTTCTTCGGAACAAGGTGCAAAGGGCTTGCCCAGGGACTTTTGGAAGGTCGACAAAATCCATTGTCAAGCAGGAATTGAAGCTCTTGCCATGCCACTTATAGCTTTTCCTGATTTAATCGCCGAGGCCAGTCTGCCACTGGGGGGCTTGTCGTTGCCATAAGTCGGAGCATGTACTGCTACTGCAGGGTTGGTGAGTCCTGGAAACTCTCTGAGGATTGAGGCATACGTTAAAGTTGCATTCACGGTAGAAATCTCTTTTTGGTTGTATTCCTTGACTTTTCCTTTAGCAAAGGCTTTATTACTGGATCTGATAATTTGCCATTTTTGAGATCTACAACCAGCCCGAAATACCGAATAAAGTCTGCGCCTAGAATAGGTCGTGATACTTTGGCCACGGTGAATCACCACTGGAAAATTCACAGTAGACCCAAGAAGAGAGTTAGAGCTCGGTCACCGTATGTGTCGATGGTGGTTCCATTCGCTGCAAATAACTTGAAGGCTGACGATGAATGAGCGGGTTGCTTTTGGGATACTGGAACAACAGATACGTCTGCTTCCGTATCGATGAGGAATCTCAGCTTTATTTTACCGTCAAAAATTTCGAGGCAGTTTTAGATATGCCACTGGCTGTCGCCTGTTGTGCTAACAGCTCGATTCATTTCCCGCCGGCCGCTTGAAGAATACACATGGCAGTCTGCAACGCTTTGCTTTGGTGCCAAATCGCTGGTGGAAGAAACCAATTTGAGCAGTCCGCGTGGCTTAGTGGTTAGAGGACTAAGCCCGTAAGCCGAAAGTCTCTGGTTCAAGTTTCGTTGGCGTCAACGAGATTTAGTTCGAGTGGTTCTTCGGACGGACTATAAGCCTGTTCAGTTACGATAATTATCGCAGCTGGGTGGACGGACACGGCCAAAGCGTGATAATGATCATATCACCTTGTGGAGTGCCGATACATTGAATCATGACAATGAGATACTCTAACTATCTCTAACCGAAAGTCCGAAAATGGCTGTAGTGCTACGAAAAAAAAACAATTTTACTCACCTTGGACAGAGTAGCCAGCCGGTATGATGAGTAGTACGAAATACACGTGGACGCGACGCTTTATTTTGAATGCGCTTGATTTTGGCTAAGATCTGCCCCTATCTCCGCAATATTTTTCACTAATTGCTCATACTCTGGCGTTGAGTGTGATGCTGCACATTTTGAATGCATGCTACGTCTGAGATGACGACGCTAGTTACTCGATGAGCAGCTGCTGCCAGTTCTTCTAAATTATCACTTTCATTAACCGCCAAAATGGCTCGCACATTGAGTGGCAGTCGCTGTAGCCACTTTTTTTTCAACAATTGGTCTGGAATAGACTTGCCTGCCGCGCACGGGAACTGGGACGGTCAAAGGTCTTCCATCTCCATGTCAAACAACACCTGGCGTCCGAAACTCCGGACGTTGCCAAAAGCCTTTTCTTTAACGCGTCATATTTGGCGGCGATTCAATAATATCGGCGACATGCAATAATATCTGCAATTACCCTATTGAACCGGGACACGCCGGTATTTACTTTGAGTAGGCTAAATTGGGTTTCAAGGTGCGCGAACCAAAGGTCTGGTTTGCTATACCAAAAGGGTGGTAATTTGAAAGTAACTGCACTAACTTGCGCGTCATTTTCCACTGCCATGGACGTGCTGGGGACTTGCACTTCACATCTATTTACGTTGGGTAATGTGTCCAGCATTGTCGAGTCACCAATTTAGGAAATAACGCAAGTACGGTTTGATTGGAGTTTATTATCGTTCATTTCCTACTAACTGCACAAGAGTAACAAAAGATTCGCTTCACGTTTGTGGTATTTTTTCTCGTTGTCTTACTCGTTGAAGCAGTAAAGATCGACGGAGTGTACTGCGTCACATTGTACGTTGACGGTCGGGCTGCTACACAATGTGTTTCGATGTGTGTGTTTGGTGTTGTTCTCCCAACAATGCCTAAAACGTTCGTCACCACTAATCCACAATCTTACGTATTGGCAAATAGTTTCAAGTTGTAGATTTGTCGTTCAAATAGTCCAAAGTTTCGTCCTAACTGGTACCTTTATTGAAAACTGTTTTTTCACCATATCATGTTTAAATTTAAAATATACAAGTAGACAATAAATTCTTTTTTTAATTTAACAGAATTTTCTATCAACAAATATACTTTCATAAAATGATGTTCTACTTGTAGAATGTTAGCTAGGTGCGGCTTTTTATTTATAACTTTTGTACTCAAAGGCTGATTTCAGGTATGAGAAATGTGATTCAGGCTTTAAAATAATTCATTAAATATTAAAGAGTTTTCCAATAAGGGGTGTTATTTTGATATCAAAAGAAAAATGCCATTTCTTAACACAAATGATTTAATGTTTATTTTATTATAAGGAAAAAGGTATGCCGTTGATAATGAAAAATAACATCAGGCAAATGATCACCACGACACGCTTACAGGACCACATAGTTTTCATGAAATTTTGCCTAAGCAATTCGCAAATTTGCTGCCCTACATCCTCGATAGCCTCACGCATTCCACCTTTGAGGTCTTGTTTTGACGCTGGGCTGTTGGCGTAGACCTTCTCTTTTACGTGGTCCCAAAGGCAGAAGTCGCAAGGTGTTAAATCACAGGATCTATTCAAAATAACACCTCTTATTGGAAAACCCTATAGAATGATTGAACCTCATCGGATGGCCTAAGGCGTTTTTCATTGAAGTTAACATTTTTTCCGCGGTAAATAATATTCCACATTTCACACAAGACAATTAAACAACCAAATTTGAAATAAATTACATATACCTCACAAGCACATAAGAAGTCCCGATTCACCTACAAAGCTACTCAGAATGTAGTTTAAATTTCCACGGAAATTAAAGACACTATAATTAACTTCGTTTTTGGAAGACTTAACATATCGCACAACTTCCTCCTTAGTAGGAGGAGCCTGGAAGAGAAGAGAGAGATAGAATGATACATTTGTTCACATACTGACAGTACGTGGTGTGCTGGAATTTCCTTCATGTAAGTACATATTGATATTTACGCTACCAGACTTCAGTAATAATATAGTTCCCCAATGATATGACATTAAATGCCATTAACCGTAAATATACCTACAACTCTGCTACGAAACCCACCTTTGTGGGGAGATAAGAGGGTGAAAATGAGTCTTCCGCACCTGATAACTGAATTGAAAGTAATAACAATACCATCGGAATGGAGGTTGGGCGACGAGCAAGCTCCCCATCCCTGGACTACCATACATTGTTTCGAAACCTGAAACAGAGCTTTGGAATGGATTGGACGTACGGCAACAACCTTGCAACCAAAGCGGGACGATGGGATTGGATCTGTGTATGTCAAATCACTGAACAACCCTGGCACTGTTAATGATCTTTTACAACAGGCCAGTTAATACGAAATGCAACATATTGCCCACCCAGGAAACGAACTGGGCTGGGTGTGATATCCAAGATTTGAGATCGTACACAATATTCAAAAGTGGGAACCGCACTAGAAAGCAAGGAATTCCACTCCAATTTATTGTAGATAGGGGGGGGGGGGGGGGGTTCATATCGCACGTTATTAATTCAAGGCTGTCAATGAAAGAATCTATGTGATTCGTATATAAGCGTAAAAAGACGAAGCAATGAAGGAAACATTCTACAATCACTTAGGAAGACCAGCCAACTCCTTGCCTATAAACGGCATGAAAATATTTATGGGTGATGTTATTTCATTGACGAAGAACTGCATGATCAAGTCCCCATGATAAAAAAAATTAATCTTGACACAGTTTGATTTGCTTCCCACAACACCGACTCATACACAAAATCACCTAGGTATCACCGGATGGCAACACAGAACACCAGATTGAACATGCTCTGATCCAACAAAGTTTTGCTACGAGCATACTTGGCGTCCGTACATAACGTAGGGCCACCCCTAACTCGGATTATCACTTAATCAAATCAACGCATTGATATCACATGTCAAAGATGTTTTCAGTGAAAACAAGCTCTCTATGAAAATACAACGGTGCAAGGCTCCAACCGGTAACTGTGACGAAAAATTCTGCAGAGATCCTCAACAACCAGCTAACTCCCCTGCAATTAGATACATAGCTGAAAACAAGCAACGAACTACGAGTGGAAGTGAAAGTGGCAATCAAGACCATGGTAGAAAAGACTATCGGACATCAAGCCCGGTGAAAAGAAATGATTGGTTCGACGACAAATGCCAAAATGCGTTGGGCTAAAAGAATCAGTCATACAAAGAAAATATATGTGGAAAAACTAGAAAGAAGAGAGAAAGTTATGAAAATCTTAGAAGAGTAGGGAATAAGTGTAGTCCAGAGTTAAGCATTTAGCCAGTGCAATTGATGAAATGGGAACGTTTTTATGTGTCTGTTTTTTTTGCGGATTTATACCAATAGTGAAATTTTCTTGTGTAGTTGCAGCTTTTGGGAATAATTAGATATCATCTTGAACCTATAAGGTTTGGTTTGAGCATATTACATTCTTGTGTTGTTTGAAAAGCTATGCAGTATCTTTAATAACTAAAAAAGAGAGATGCGTTTTCATATTTCAGCATAGATACCGCATATGAGGCGTCTCTTCCTTGAAATTGGACGGACCATATTGACGTGCAAACCAATAATTTTTACATTTTGTTCAGATGTATTACATGTGACTCATTCAAAATAATGTCCCATGTAAATTAAACGTCATCAACCGTAATGACCAGGGCAATTTGTCTCAAAGACCAACTACATGAAGAGGTTCTTAAAGTTAAATTAGGCGAAATTAATAAAAGAAAAACTCAACAGTGCTTTTATGTACCACTACGAAGACTAGATTCTAGAATAAACTCAAGAAACATGGAAAAGGGCTTTGAGCCTCAGGGAAAGTTTTACTGTTTTTATTGAAGTTAAAATGACGGCTATTTTCGGTGAATTCGGAACTTATCTGAATTTCAAATTGGAACACATGCAGGTATACTAGCAAATGCAAATGAAGTACGATTAGTGGGACATATTAAATGGCTGTTAACCTCTAAATTTGCTTCAGACAAAAAAGCCGCTGAGTAAAAATTTGCTAAAAAGCTGAATATTTGACACAAATCCCAAATTATATCGTGTGATAGTATCCCAAAGTGATTCTTTGTTCCTACAAGACTAAATAAATACTCTATTAGAGTGGTCCAACAAAAACCTTCTATATCTGGGTCTTGAGAAATTCCAGGTGATAAGTTTTTCACAGAAAGGTACCATTGTATCACCTCAACAATGCAAAGCTTCCCAGAGTTGACCATGTAGTAGATCTTGATGTTCATTTGGATAAGAAACTCCGCTTTAATTTGAACTTCAATGAGATTCTCTACAAGCTGTTTAAACTCTCCGGATACATCAAACGACGCGCGAAAGAATTTAAGAATTTGTGGGTAACGAAAAACATTTTCCACATCGTTAGTGTGCCCAATCCCGATCCTGGATCCTTGTGTTGTTTAGAACCCAGTCTTTAATGTTCATTCAGAGAGGTTTCAGTCCATTTAGAAGCAATTCTTACTGTTTGCTTTGAGATCCCTCTATGATCCAAAAAGTTTCCATAATATGCCATCATATGATAAGCGGCTATCTATTCTCAATATGACATCATTTCCCTCCCGTAAAACTTTATTATGCTCTTGCTTTGTCTTTGATGTCCTAAACGGAACCATCAAAGTTCAACATCTAATCAACACAATAACCTTGAACGTGCCAGTAAGATTTACGAGAAATTCACCTTTGCCCGTAAAAAGCAAAGATCATATATCTTAGGTGATAATGGGTCGATAAATAGGTTTGTCAAAATTTTCAACAGCTATCTTTATTCCCTGATTATATCAACACATCAAGATTCCAATTAAAATCCAATTTATCCGAGTCCCTCGGTTCTTAATCCTTCTATTAAATCATTGCAGATGTAAATTCATACTGTAAAAAAACTGTGATATGTAGAATATAAAAAACAAATATATATATTTATATATATTTATATATATATATATATATATATATATATATATATATATATATATATATATATATATATATACATACATACTCTGCGTGGTAAATAAATAAATAAAAGGAGAATACCAAAATACATTTAAGAAATGTTGCCAGCTTTTTTTGTGGGAGGGAGGTGAATGCTATTTAGGCACATAGTGTGGGACTCCCATGCGTGACTATACTACCCACTAAACACCTCTCCTGTCAACCTGAGAACCCAGCCTGGAACCGTTTGACGCATAACTTCAGGCCAGGTCCCGTTTTGTTACGCCGTGGGGTGCTTTCAAGCTGGAGAGTCCCTATCCTGGCGGGAGGGGAGAGGGGAAGAGGAAATGCCAGAGGAGTGATCCCTCAGCCCCAGTGCCCCCGGCTGCTGAGAGTCCCTTTTATATTTTAGGACTGCCCGAGCATAATGTGCCACCTGGTTCCATTTGTCAACCGATTCGAGCATCACAGCTACTATATTATCCGGGATGAGCTTTCCCATCTCCCTGTAGAGTTTCCTTCGCAGCCTGACCCATTTTGTATACGCAAAAAATGTGTGACAGGCATTGTCCTCCTCTCCTGGGCAAAACCGACAATCGGGAGACCGTGGCTTACCGATCTTGTGCAGATAAGACTGAAAATACCAATGCCCGCTCAAAAGCTGGGTCAGATAGAAGTCAGTCTCACCATGCTTTCGATTTAACCCTGGTATCACATCCGGGATGAGGCGAGCAGTCCACCTCCCTTCGTGCGATCCCCCAAGAGTGCTGCCAATTGTTGAGCGAGCAGAGTCTCTCCTCGCGGACAACCATCTCCCTCGCATCCTCGTTTCGGCACAGGCAAATAGCGCGGCGCTCTCTAGCAAGGAGGGTGACCGCTGAGCCAGAGACTGTTGGATACGAAGATGCAATTCTCAGTCCTCCTCTTCTCTGTACCTGTGCCAATCGTTCTCGGTATACCTCCTTGCTAAGAGCGTCGCCCCATACCTCTGCTCCGTACAGTAACACTGACCCTACAGCAGTCATCAAGAGGCGTCCTCTTGATGGGCTGGGTCACCCTATGTTGGCCATAAGTCGACTCAGAGCCGATACTCCCGAAGCAGCCTTCTCAGCCGTTGCCCTGACTTGCTCAGAGAAACTCATCTTTGAGTCGATCAGTAGCCCCAGGTACTTCACTGCTGGCTTCGATTCGATTCGTAAGTCGTCTATACTGATCATCCTTACCCTAGGGATTCTCTTTTTTGTCAAGATGACCGCTTCGGTTTTCTCCAGTGCTAAACTGAGCCCGCGAGCAGTCATCCAGTCCCTTACTTGGCGCATTAGCATAGCTAGCCTAAGTTGCGCTTATTCAACAGTGCATCCAGCGACCAGAGCCGCAACATCATCCACATAGCCGACCAAGCGCGACTCATCTGGCATCTCAAGTCTCAGTAGCCCGTCGTAAGACACGTTCCACAAGTCCGGACCAAGGATAGATCCCTTGGCAACACCCGATATAATTCCCATCCTTCGTTGGCCCTGTGTCGTGTCGTAGAGCAGGCTTCGGTCCTTTAGGTAGTTCCTCAAAAGCCGCATTAGATATTCTGGAACTTGAAAAGAGTTTTTCAGCGTATCCAGATTATCCACCCATCTAGCGGAGTTGAAGGCATTCCTGACGTCGAGTATTACCAACAAGACGATCTGTCGCTTCGTGCGACTATATGCCTCTGCCCTTTGGACCGCGTTCACCACCTCTCCAATCGCATCAATGAAAGAACGTCCTACTCTTAAGCCGTACTGCCGAGGAGATAGGTCCCCAGCAGCACGAATCGCGTCAGTGAGCCTTCCCTTGATGAGTTTCTCTAGCACTTTCCCAGCCGTGTCTAGCATACATAATGGGCGGTATGCAGACGGCGATTTGGAATTTCCCTTTCCCTTGCTGATCAGCGAGAGCCTCGCCACCTTCCATCGTACCGGGAAAACCCCGTCCCGTAGGCAAGCGTTGAATGTGCTGAGCAGCAAGTCAAGACAATGGTGATAGACGAGCCGCAACACTTCAGCTGGAACACCATCTGGACCTGAGAGGACTGCCTCCTCCAGTTCCAGCTGTGTGAAGAGTGGGCACTCGACTGCAGTTTCACCATGGACAGCGTCAACATAGATGGGATGGGCGGGGGAAGAGTTTCCGTACTATTGCATCCATCTTTTCCGCGTCTTGTATACAAGACTTCTGTAGGGCACCAAGTTTCCGCATGACCAGCTTGTAGCCAAGGCCCCACGGATCCTTGTTCACATTGTTCACTAGGTCTTGCCGGCAGCGAGCCTTGCTACTTTTGATCAGTTTGCAAAGGCATTTCCTGGCCGACTTATATGCTGCCACCCAGTTGCATACCGAGTCACGGTTCCGCGCCCGTTGAGCCTCACGTTGAAGCTTGTGACACTCCCTTCGCTTTTCAGCGATTTCAGTTGACTACCAGTACCCTGGGAACTTGCCGTGCCGGGGTCTTTGACGGGGCATATAAACGGAGCAAGCAGTCGTAATGATGCTCATAGAAGAGTTCACCACGTCTTGAGCTGCCAGTTCTTCCGTCCCCTCTGAAGCTCCCTGCAGCGGCTCACCTACTGTGAGCAACTCGACAAGCCTCTCGACGTCCATTCTTCCGATGTTCCATCCAGTTGCGGAAGGCTAAGAGCACGGACGTCGGGAGACAGCATCACTTAGCTCAAGCAGAATGCACTGATGATCACTGGCTGAATAGTCCTCTAATACTTTCCAGTTGTGTATCCTCCGTACTTAGGACTCCGAGGCGAATTACACGTCCGGTATGGTTCCCTCACAGGCAATACGGCAGAAAGTTGGCGTATTTCCGGAGTGGCTGCTTAAGATCAAGTTCCTTTATAGCTAGAATAAATACTTTAGGACGTCGTGAAAGTTTTTCTTCAATTAAATCATTCTACAATACATAGCTGCATATTGTAGGTTAATTACACAACCCTTCTGATATGAACGTTGTTCTATCTACCCAACTTGTTTCATAGTGTTGGTGCAATATAAATGGAAAATGTTTGAAAAAAAAGTGCGACGCATTGTTCTCAAAAACAAAAATTAAATATAGTCTGGTATATTCAACAATGTGCCTTGGCCAATTAAATAAGTCAACTCTTTGATGACTGCGATTACAATTTTTGTCAATTCTTCGATCTAGGTTCATCAGCTGACAGTAGCGTCAATTATATTTTTTGGACGAAAAAAACGTCCATCCGATAGAATTTGAATAAAAGGTTCGAGAATACAATCATTGATATTAGTATCTAAAATCATAAGCATCCAATACCAAATGTGAATCTGCTACAGGATAGCAAATAAATGTAAAAATTGTTGAAAACATGAACATCGTACATTTCTAAATCTAAGCTTCTACCCCAGACGTATGTATCTAGATTTAGCCATTTTCAAATACATACATACATATGCTTGAGCTTATCGCACAATTGCCACAATTCGGGATTGCCCAAACCACGAAATTCGGAATGAATGGTCCTTGTTCGAAGCCCTCGTCCATTTGCTGTGGCATTTTCTAATGTGATTTTTCGATTCCTGCAATTTTCTGATTCTTTGGGTTTAGTCTAGAGAAAAGAGGTTGTGTTTGTGTCTGGATTCAAATATAAACGCTCACCCTTTCGATTCCTTTGCAAAATTTGATTTTACTTCTATTGCAATATTCCTCTATATTTTGGTTTTTTTTTCTCATTTTACAGGATTGGACGTTGCAAATAAAATTCGTTCAGTTACGTGATGCTGGCGTTTATGAATGCCAAGTATCCACACATCCGCCCACATCGATATTTCTGACGCTGAATGTTGTCGGTAAGTGAGGAAGTAGATGGCAGATATGTGCAGTAGAAATGTGTACGTGTGTGTGAGACGAAGTGATTTAAAATTTTATTCAACTAATTGCTTTTATATCAGCTCATAAAATACAATAATAGCTATCATTAATTGGACATTTTAGTTGCTACAGGGAATTATGTACTTTTGTTTGTATCTATTTTTGGTAACAACCCTTTTCAAATAGATGGACATTGTCGGGAAATGTTTGGTTTGTGAAAGTTAACCACCCAATTGAAGAGTTTTTGAAAAAATACCATAGTTGAAATTTGTACATCGGTTATTTATTTTCAAAGCAAAATTAAGTAACCACAATTGACAAACCAAAATATAATCCTTGTACGATAATTTAATCAACTGGCAAATTTTCTCCGAGCTATTAAAAAATACACAATGTTTTTTGCGTCACCTCCATCAGCAACTAATTGCATCCCATATAAAGAAATATAAAACAATGAATGTATGAAAATAGAAAAACTTGATAGTATTTTCCTGGCAAAGGATTTCATTTGACAAACAATTAATATTTATTTGCAAGGATTTTTTTTTCAAAAATAACTTTCAAATAAGGATTATTTCAATTAGTCAAAAAGAGGATTTTGGCAATAATTTCAGAGGTCAACTGTTATTGGCTTTTTTGCGATTCATAGATTGAAACAATGGAATACGAGTATTTACCATTTCCCATATTTGTTTACTTTTAGCCTCCGAATGGAGGCGCAATTTGTGCAAAAATCTCAATTATTATCACAGAGAGTCCTTTTTGAAGAAAGAAGAAGAAATTGATAGAGATTATAAGTTCCATTAATTTTCTCCAGTTTTTTTTTTATTATTTTAGTTTGATCATCATTAGAACGGCTCGATTCTGAAGCTTAGTTTGGATTTTGAATAAATACTTTTAAACAGTAGATTTCAAATCTTAAAATATCATCAAACAACTGGACTAGTTTCTTCAAATACTGCCACCCTCGGTAGGGTTTTATAAAATTGAGAAAATTATTAGCTTGCTGACACAGCGAAAACTGGCAGTTAAAGATAAGTGAACTATTGGAATTTTAATGAAATACTGAATGATTATTCTTATTATGCAGATTAAACTTTCAGAAAGGCTTCTAGAACTGAATGCTTGAAAGCTTGAATAGCCGGCAATGCCATGCTGCTCTTTTGACATATTGTGGGGAATCAGCAAACAAATTCCTGTTATATACTAAGTAAGGTGCGATTTATCTGTTCATGCGACTTATCTGCAAAGTGCGAAACGCACTTTAGACACTTTGGCAAATGAATTCAAGAAGCCGCAGCCGAAATTTGACAATTCAAAAAGTATAATCAATGAACTACTAGTAGCGGCCACAAACCAGCCGCCAACTTCGTTTAAAACGAAAGGTAAAAAATCGGATTCTAATGTGGCTTCACCAAAAATAACATTGCGTAGTATGGTTTCGCAGTTGGAGCAGCTTGGCCCTCAGACTTGTTTAACGCCTTCTGGTCCTATGAATTCAACCACTTTTGGCGTTGTGGATCCAGCTCCTCTCCCACAACTTGACGGGCAAGTTTCAAATCCCATGCGTGATTGCATTGAATGTGAAACATCATTGCACCATCAAAGACCCCATGATCTGCAGGCACCTGACATATGTATAGTGAAGCCGCCGATCCAGATTTTTGTTTCCCGCATTGCATATGATACCTCGGAAGAGCAACTTAAAGCATACGTTGAGTTTAAGCTCAATAAACTGAATAAGCATGGTGTTATTAGCTGCATTAAATTTACGAAGGAGAATATACCAAATCGGATGGTTGCTTCTTTCAAATTAACTGTGCCCGAGGAGTGCGCGTTAGTTGCTCAGAGCGATTTTTGGCCACCTGGGACTTTGTGAAAAATTACACGCCCCTCAGAAAGAACTTTTGTGCAGCAGAACAACGTCATACCAACAACTAAACCTGTTAGGAAATTTAAATATCAATCTATTATCATGTACTATCAAAACGTCAGGGGCTTAAGAACCAAGCTCGAGGACTTATCACTTTCCTGCCAACTAGCAAATGACTCTGTCATTTGTTTAACTGAAACATGGATGAATGGAAATATTTCCAATTCAGAATTTCTGCCTGACCATATAGTCTACCGGTGTGATCGTGGCCCTGGTGCAACAAATAAATCGGATGGTGGAGGGGTTTTAATTGCTCACTATGTGCTGACTTCTGTTTTGCTCGTGCTGTTGAATGTGTAGTTGTGAGAATTTCCCTTCCGCATAATACGTCCTTATTAATTTGTACAGTGTACATTCCCTGCAATTCTCCTTTAGTTGTGTATGAATCCTTCTTTGATGAACTTTCCTCCTATCTTCTTGTTCGTCACCCTCATTCAAAAATCGTAGTTTGTGGGGATTTCAATCTACCCTCGGTTGAATGGGACACTCACACAATTCCTTCTATTTCTTCTACAAATAATATATCTTTGCTGCTTTCTTCTTTTCTTTCCCTCAGTTCTTGTTCAGAATTTAACCATATCCGTAACCCTAATGGCCGTCTACTTGACCTTGTCCTTTCAAATGTCCAAGCTCATTGTATCTCTGTCTCTCATGCCTTGCTTCCTTATATAAAGCCAGACCTTCATCATCCACCTTTGTCTCTAGATCTAGCGATTGAAACCTTCCAACCTCCGAGATATGCCACTGCCTTTCGGTTCAACTTTTTCAGAGCTAATTATGAGGCGATTAAAACTAATATGGACTCTGTCGACTGGTGTGCCTTTTTCTCTAGTCTTGACTGCGATAGTGCCATAGATAAATTCTACGAATACCTCAATAATTTGATTACCGAATATACTTCTGCGCAATCTTCTCGTAAGGCTAAAACGAAGCCTTGGTTCACTAACAGAGTTATATGTGCCTTAAAAGCAAAAGACAGGGAGCATCAGCGCTTCAAACTAACTGGATCTGAAGAAGCCAGATCTGAGTTTTGTAGACTAAGATCCATTGCTAAAGGCGAAATAAGGACTGCCATGAAGAACTACTATATCCGATCCTTAAAATCTTTCTCTACTATCCCCTGTAATATTCCATGGAACAATATTGAAGCATCTTCTCCACAGGATATTTCAAACCTATTTGCTCAATTCTTTTCCTGAACATTTTTACCTCATGACACAATATATTCTTCCACCAACTCAAATGAAGCCAGTCCAATCCTTCTCGCATCCTACTCTACTAAACCTCTTGTCGTCGAATCTCTTATTAATTTACTCGATCCTAATAACATTCCTGGTCCTGATGGATTGCCAAATATATTTGTGAAATCATTCAGTTCCTCTATATGTTTTCCCTGATCCCTTATTTTCAACCTCAGCCTTAGCTCTGGTATCTTTCCCAATTATTGGAAAGATGCAAACTTTGTTCCAATCTTTAAAAATGGTGGTCCGTCTATTGTTTCTAACTATCGTCCCATATCTCTGCTCTCCTGTTTTCCTAAACTGCTTGAACGCCTTGTACACAACAGACTTTCAAAATCATTGAGCTCAGTTATAAATCCGCAGCAATATGGCTTCTTGAAAGGCCGTTCCACTTTATCAAACTTAGCTGAATTCACAGACTATATCGCAAAAGCTCTGGACAAACAGTACCAAGTGGATGCCATCTTTACTGACTTCTCCAAAGCTTTTGACTGTATGAACCATTGTATTCTTTGCCAATAGCTAGCCATGCTTGGTATCTCCGGTTCCCTACTCGTCATATCTTTCCAATCACTTATGCCATGTTATTCTTAATGGAACAGCTTCCTCTCCTTTTTCCCCATCTTCCGGTGTCCCTCAAGGGTCAATCCTCGGGCCTCTCCTTTTCCTACTGTTTATCAATGATCTCCCCTCTGTAATATCCTTTCCCTGCCTCCTATATGCTGATGATTTCAAAGTGTTTCGTATAATTCAGACTCTTGACGATTGTCAGTTTCTCCAAAAGGACCTACTTAATCTGTGTAGCTGGTGTTTGTCAAATTCCCTTTGTTTAAATGT
This sequence comes from Odontomyia ornata, assembly GCA_963969285.1. Taxonomy (NCBI): domain Eukaryota; kingdom Metazoa; phylum Arthropoda; class Insecta; order Diptera; family Stratiomyidae; genus Odontomyia; species Odontomyia ornata. The sequence continues at coordinate 119,218,343 of OZ017738.1, forward strand.
TTTACTCTCAAGACAGTTACTTTAACGTACAACTACTCCCTTTGTGATGTTACTCTCTCTTCAGTGGACTCATGTAAAGACCTCGGTGTAATTTTTGATACCAAGCTCAAATTCGATATCCATATCCTTAGTATAACTGCCAGAGCATCGAAGACTTCCGGATTTATTTTGCGACATCTCCATTAATTTGGAAGCATTCCTACCGCTTTTCGTTTATTCGCCTGCCTTGTTCGCCCACTTCTTGAGTACTGTTCAGTTGTGTGGTCTCCTCGACAACAGTATTTAGTGACCTCACTAGAAACTGTCCAGCGAAAATTCAGCAGGGTTTTGTTCTATAAATTTAATTTGCCGTATAAAGCCTATGATCGTTGGTTGTCTTTACTTCGTCTTCCTTCTTTGTCGTTACGTAGAAAGTTTTTAGATCAATGTTTCCTATACAAACTGTACCACCATCATATTGCATCCGCTCTTAGCGACGATTTGCACTTCAGGCAAATTGCACGTACTACCCGTTCCAGGAGTCTTCTTGAAGTTCCGTACGCTATATTTTCACTCATTAATGCCGCGAATCATCAGGAAACATAATGAGCTCGAGCTTGGATCTTTTTCTTCATCTTACTTTGATTTCCAAAATAGATTACGAACTTTGGTAATTACGAATTCCATTTAATTAATAATAAAACTGTATGTTACTTTCAAATTTTAAATTATTATATTCTATTTTCATATTGTTTCTTTGCAAGGAATAACATTTCCACTCGATTTTGCACTTACTTTCTTCAAATCTATTAAGTTATTAAGTCTATTTTGTAATTGGACTTCTTAGTCTCTAAAATGGATCAATAAATAATTAATAATAAATAATAAATATATAAATAAATAAATGTCTTAAAATTAAGATAGACAATATCATATTGTGTAATATTACCGTGAAAGCCGGCTTTAATTGAGTAAATATAGTACAATGCAACCAAATGTCTTTAGAAGTAAGAAAATTTATTATGCATAATTTTCCGAATGAAAGTCAGTGGGTGAAATTTCAAAACTAGTTAAAAAAAGAAGCCATTCTGCTGTACACACTCTGATTGAACATTTCAAGACAAAAAATTTAAACGATAATTAGCGATTGGGGAAAGAGGCCAACCGTAGAAATATTCAGAAGAATTTTCGAGAAACACAATTTCAATGGTAAAATAGCCCGATGAAAGCCATGCGTTTGGAGTGGCTTTCATTATTGACAACAAATGTAAACAAATTATTGTCAAATTCAAGCCCGTCAACGAAAGTATGTGTGCGGTTCGTATCAAGACCATGTTCTTTAATTCCTGGCTGGTCAACTTTTACACATCAACAGGAGACAAGAAAGAGGTAACCAAGGCCAAATTACACAGAATTATAGAGCTCACAATCGATGTATTGGCGTCAAATGACATTTAAATTATTCTCGATAACTTCCATGCAAAAATAGGTCAGGAAACAGCACATAAAGGAATAACTGGAGGGCACAGCTTTTACGCAGAGGTCAGCGACAACGAACTACGTCTGATAGAGAGACTTCACAGTAAGCTCCATACACTTTCCGCATCAAAACATCAATAAGAGAACGTGGGCATCCCCAGACAAAAAAATTAAAGCCATACTTTGAAAACATTACAGGAGAATATCAGAGAGGCACAGTCTTGTGGAAGCCGTGCATCGTTGCGAACATTGAAAGTCGAAGTCGTCAATTAGTGAGTAAATATAGTCTGTGAATATAGTCAGTGATTGAAAAGTGAAAAGTGCGAGCAGTAGGGAAGAACCTTAGCGAGAAGAAGAAAGAACAAGCTGGCAAAAAGGCACGGGTTCTTCTGAGTGAGTGACTTTTGCTTTCCTTGGTTGCAAGAGCGTGTTGTTTTGATTATTTTTGTTGATCCGTATAGCAATTTGGTAAATAGTTGGATAAATTTCATAGTGTTTGAGTTTGGTTTGGGTGGGTTGCGGATATGACAGATGTATCCACAATGGACAAAGATCAGCAGATCGCCCTGCTGATGGGCCAATTGAAAGCTTCACGAACTTTGTAGGCACAGCTTAACAGCAGTTGAGGCAGGCTCAACAGCAACTTATTGAGGTAAACTCGGAGTTGGTAGAACAACGCCGAGTCAACAAAGAGCTCATGGAGCAATTGAGGGATTTGGCGCTGGCCAAATCAAAACAGAAAAACATAAAAGAGGAAAGTGGAGTTTTCATCTTCCTCATCAGAGTGCTCTCCATCCTCTCCTCCTTCTTCAGAAGAAGAAGCTATGGAAGAGAAAGCAATACAAGATGATGATGAAAATGAGTCTATGCAGGAAGACTCTGCTGAGGAGGATGAAGAATTTCCTGCTCTGCCACTGCCGGGTCCCTCAATGGCTCTACCAGAGCTGGCCATCCCACCGAAAAAGAAAACCACTCGCACAGCGCCAACCATATCCAAATCCCCAGACGACGACAAGAAACGGACAACGGTACTCGTCACCCTTCGAGAAACTGAAAAGTGGACCTAAGTCCTAAAGGACATGAAAGACCTTGGAATCAAATACGAATCCGCCAAAAGGGTCTACTTGGGGATCTAGATAATTCCAGAAACATCACAAGACCATAGAAAACTGACAAGATACTTGACAGAAATGACAAAACAATACCACACGTATATCCTTACTGAAGAAAGGAATCTGAGTGTGGTCATCGGGGGTCTGTATGGACTATCGATTGACGACATCAAGGAAGATCTGGAGAGCCAAGGATTTCACCCCATTGAAATCCATTATATAAAGTTAAGAGATGGGCCATACAGGTTGGTGAAGGTCTTCCTTCCCAAATCTGTGACTGACATATACAACATAAGGGCAATGTGTCACCTCATATGCACTGTCGAAGCGCAACGCCCCCGTACAGGACAAGTTATGTGCCACAACTGTCAGCAGTTTGGACACTCCTCCAAAAACTGTCACGCACAAGCCCGTTGTATTAAATGCGATGGGCTCCACCATTTTTCCAAATGCGTTTAAAAAGCAGAGGAAAAGCCAAAATGTGTGAACTGTGATGGAGATCATCCAGGAAACTATGGTGAATGTCTTCAAAAGCCAGTGAACGTCAGGAAATTGTCCGTACAAGTTGTAGCTGAAAATAGCAATAAAACCACCACAACATCCACACAACAATAAAATAAAAACACACAAAAAAAAACAAGCAAACACTCCACAAAACACAAATAACAACATGGACACACTCTTTGCCACCATGCAAACACAGTTGCATACCGTGATGCGAGACTTGATGGCGAAAATGATTCAGAGAATGTTTGCATCACAAACCGGTATCAACAACACACTGACAGAGAAACAATAATGAGCTTTATTAATCATTTAACCATTCTCACATGGAATTCAAATTCCCTGCTTCATAAGACTGGTGAGTTGACTCAACTTATATTTGATTATAAGTTTGACATCATCCTTATCCAGGAAACCTTTCTGAAGCCTGGAAATCGCATACGCTTCCCTAACTACTTTCTGTACAGAAATGACAGAACAACAGGCAAAGGAGGCGGAACGGCCATTCTTGTGAGAAGGAATGTGAACCATCATCTCGTATTGACACCTACCCTACAAACGCTAGAAGTTACTGCAATTCAAGTGCGGACGGATTCTTTTGAATTCATGATAGTCTCGGTATACAGCCGCTGTCAGGCAGCTACGTTCATTGAAGACATTAAAAAATTTCTGGACTTTCAGGGTCCTATACTCCTTGCCGAAGACTTCAATGCCTATCAAAGAAGTTTGGGAGATGTGAGAAGTAATCATGCTGGGACTGAGTTAAATTGATTCATCATAGATAATCTACTAAGTCTGCATATCCCCAACGAACCAACTCATTACGGCTACCGAAATAGTTATCCTCTCGATATTGGTATATCAAGTACATTTGAACACGATGTACGCATCGAAGCCCTCAGCGAACTTTCATCCGATCAAAAACCGGTGCTCTTCTTAATAGGAGGAATATACATAGACAAACCCGTACATGTAAAGAAGAAAACTGATTGGCAAGCTTTTCATGTCGCACTGGCTAAAGTAACTATTATTCAAACACCTGAAACAGCCAGCGACACTGAAAAAATGATCGAAGAAATCACAGACAAAATAGTACAGGCAAAAGAGGACAACACAGTCACAACTCTGACAATGGCGACAAACCCCTATGAACTCCCTAACGACATCAAAAAATTAATGAGGAAGAGGAATCGAGTTTGGAAAAGGGCTAGGGATACAGGTGATCCTAGATTACGCCAGGAAGCGAATCAAATTATGAACAAACTTCGTGATTGGATATCGAAATCCGCAATGAACAATGGGAGAGCTTCTTGCAAAGTCTGCAGGCGGAAGCGACGCTTTCTGGAGGGTTTCCAAATATTTTCGTATTAAAAACAAGCTTGTAATACCACCAATTCACGGCCCTTACGGTATCAAATTCAACAGGTGGAGGCCATGGCAGATACTCTAGAACAAAAGTTCTGTGAAAATTCATCTGATGAGGAGGGCCTTGACGAACATGAAGATCACGTCAATCGGTTGACCAACAGGCTCATGAGGTCAGACATAACAGACTCCGATCTAATATAAAGCACCTGTCTTCAAGAGGTTAAAGACATCATACAAGTACTGAACAGACGAAAAGCACCGGGATTTGATTTAATATCAAACACCATGGTAAAATGGCTCCCGGATAACATTCGCGATGCAATAGCAGCAATTATAAACGTAATTTTCCGCTTGCAAAAACACTCCAAAATATGGAAATTGGCAATGGTTATCTATTGTTCTTCCAAAACCTGGTAAAATCCTCATGTTTCCATAAAACTGGCGACCTATTAGCCTATTATCCTCTCTGTCGAAAATAGTAGAGCGGGTGCTACTAAATTGATTAACTGAGGTTGTTATCGAAAAAGAAATAGTTCCAGAATAACAATTTGGCTTCAAGCCATTACACTCCATAGAACTCCAGCTTACTAGGGTGGTCCAACACATTAGAATAGGGCTAAACCGCAGAAAATCAATGGGTTCGGTTATGTTTGACATAGCCAAGGCCTTCGATAAAGTCTGGGATGCAGAACTTATTTACAAAATGCATGAATCCCAAGTGCCACTGCAGCTCATCCAAATCATTGGCTCCTTTTTAAAAGGCAGATCATTTCGTGTCAAAATTGACAACCACCTCTTAACCATGCGGCAAATTCAAGCTATAGTTCCACAAAGATCATCCATCTCTCCCATATTATACAACATCTTTACTGTAGACCTACCTCGGCTACCTTTGAATATCCACAAGTCCCTATATACCGACGATACCTGTGTTTTATATTCATCCAGACAAGCAAGAGTCATCACCACCAAACTGCAACTCTCTATAGACATACTTTTGAAGTATTTTCGCAAGTGGAAGATCAGGTTAAACATATAAAAGACCCAGGTATTACTTATAAAAAGAAAAAGACAACAACAACCGAAAACTCTGACTGTTGAAAATAAAAATATTGCCTGATCATAAACAGCCAAATACCTAGGATTGACATTCGACAACAAACTCTCTTGGACCGACCACATACACAACAAACGAGGTCATTGCTACAATATTGTATTCCCAACTCTTTCCACTCCTTAAGGCCAAGAAACTCAATATCAAGAACCGTCTACTGATCTACAAACAAATAATACGACCGACGCTACTATATGGTAGTACAGCCTTCTATCAGACGACAGAGACCAACAAATAGGGACTTCAATCCATCCAAAACAAAAGCATTAGACAAATCTTGGGAATCCCATGGTATGTTAGAAATACGGACGTATACAAGGACCTCAGAATAAAACCTCTCGACGTATACGTACGTGACAAAGCACTTAAACTGCTCGACAAATTAGACAACCACCCTAACACTGCCCTGGGAATTTTAAGACGCAAAGCACTCTCAAAAGAAATTTATCCAACCATAATCAAAAAAAAAAATAGTAATAATACGATCTCGTTAATCATGGTGAGCAAATAATTGCTTACAGATAGAAGGGAGCTAGGGTGCTGAATTGCACCAGCTCCAAGGAAAACGAATCCAAAGAGGTCAAGGAGGCTTTTTAAGTGGACGGTCTAAAATATGTTGTATACTTCATGCAACCATTTACACAAAATTCAATTAACTGCTTGGTAATTTGATCTTATTCTACACACTTTATGATCTGTTTCTTCATCGTATATTCTACACCAACTGAATGCACTAAATCTGTGAGTTTATCATCCATACTTACTTGCGGATCTTCGATAGAATTTCTAAGCAAAAGATCAGGAACTAATAAAAACTAGACTTAGAATACTATACTTCAACTCGAAGTCATATTTTTTCAATTTGATACATATTCTCTGTAATATTGTGGAATGAATACTGCTGATAGGTTTATTCAATGAAGCTAATAAGGGTTTATGATCCGTATGAATCATCAAATGTTGTCTATAAATATAATCGTGAAACTTATTCGTAGCAAAGATTATCGCTAGAACCTCTTTCTCTATTTGTTTTTTCTCAGCCTTAGACAAACTTTTAGATGCGAACACAATTGGTTTTTTCACTTGAGAAATAAAACAAACTAACCCATTTCTTGTAGCATCTGCTTAAATAGTGATTTCCTTTTTCTGATCAAAAGAATGTAATGTGGTTCTATTTGCGAGTTCATTTTTAATTGATTTCAATACATCGGAATGATACGAAGACCGCTAAAACTCAACATTCCTCTTCAACAATGCTCTTAAAGGCGCAGTTTTCTCGGAGAATGCTAGAATGAATTCCCTTGAATAATTTAGGGATCCTAGAAATCACTCAAGAGCCTTACGGTTTTCTGGATCTTTAAGTTTTATTAAACTAGAAGCATTAATGCGGCCCGGATCTGGTGATAATCCATCTTCATTCGACTCTGTATTGCAGTTTTTCTCTGTTAAACTTTGCATTTATTTTCCTGGCTCTTTTTAAAACCCGCTTCAAATTTGCTTCATGTTTTTCAATAGTTTTTCCTCCTACGATACTTTCATTGAAGAAGACAAACACCCCAGGTAAATAACCAAAACGTTTCATGTTAAGTTTTTGAAATTTTTTGGGAGCCGTACTAACTCTAAATGGAAGTACAGTGATGTCATATATGCCAAGTGGCGTATTAAAGACAGTCAAACTCATGGAGTTCTCTGTAAGAGGAATTTGCCTAGAACCCTTCTTTGAGATCTAGAACTGTGATTTCATTTCTTTTCCACAATTACAATACTGTGTGCTCCATCCGAAGGACTTTCCTTTTTGCGTGGAATTTCCCCTGATTCCCATAAATCGAGAGTATTTTTAAGTCTTTCACGCGACGAAAATAGCACTTTTCTCGGTAGTCGATGCACCGAAACAGAATTGAGTTTAAGTTTCCGGATGCTTTTCTTTCCCTTTAAACAAATTTAAATTTGCATCTATAAATTCTTCCACTTTATTAGATAATAGCATTTCATTTACTGGGAAAACTTCTTCCCTTTTTATTAACTTTAGCTTTAAGCACGTTTCTAACTCCAAAAATGGAAACGTTTTTCTTCAACCTAAATAAATCTACATTGTCCGGCAGGTTACTGTTTACTATGCGGGCCAAAATATTGATTTTTTCTAACACTTTTATGTGCTAGCCTCCGTAGGCAATCGAGCGATCACCGGCAATAGTTTTGATTTAATGGAATGTTAATAAAGTGATCAGTATGACGTTCACTGCAGCACCCCTTTCCAATTTAAATATGAAAATTTTGTTGACAATCTCTAAACGTTCAAACTAAAATTACGATAGATGTTGGCTTAACATGTCTATGTAAAATGTAGAAGTATTTAAATTTTTTCACTAACAGCATTGTTTCTAGTCAAACATGCACTAGCAAAATGATTTTTCTTTTAACATTTAAAACAAGTTTTACCATAAGCTGGACATTTGTTGTGTGGCACGATGCCTTTTGCTGCTTATTGTATTCAACTTGTTATTTTTGCTTATCTTGTTGCTTTTGCTTCGTTTGTAGACTCGACTGTTAAGTTGTTTTTGTGCATTGCTTCTTTGACTCCCAAAATTTTTTGACTTCATGGATGGGTGTATGCACTCGTTTTGCCTGTGAATCCGTAACTTCGCTCACTTTGTAATAATCTTTCGCTTTTTGTAGTGCTAGGTAATCGATTTTTATGAGTTTAGCTTTGATATTCGAATCTGAAATGCCAATCACAATCCGATCATGCAACATTTTATCTTTTTCAGAACCATAATTGTAACCTTCCGACAATTTTGAAATGTCCGCCATGAAATGATCAAAGAATTCGCCCTCGGCTTGATACCACGAATACACTTCATTTGTTCGTGGGTCGCAATATTCTTCAGACGCCTTCACTACAAAATCAATTTTATTTCGATCGGATTCTGCTATATTAAATGTGTAGAACAATTCAATCGTTTTTTCCCCACCGCAACATAGGAAACGTGCCACGGGTACCGTTCCTCTTCTTTAACGGTTTTTGTTGTGATCGCGCATATATCGTAGAAAGTGTTGAATTTCTTAAAATTATCCTTAAGATTGTCTTCTAATTGTAGTAGGGCCGGCTTTTTGAAATCCATTTTGAGTCTCTTAAACTTTACCGAATTTCACTCATGAAAATGAGTCATTGTACTATACTCGTATTTTAACAATCATCCGGCTGCGCCATGTTGTGTACTGTATGCTTTATTGCTACGGACTGGCTTGAAATGAGTACACAGTTGTTACAAGAACTTTTTGCAATAGTTTTATACTTGTTACACTTGTCTGTAATATTGCTTTTTATGTAACTTTTATTTCAATACAATACATTAAATATTTTCAGCTAAGCAGGTACTTGAAAAATGCTAGGAGTATAACATCGATGTGCACCAACTCTTTGCAGACTTCAAGCAAGCATACGACAGTGTCGAAAGAGATGCGCTGTATATACTAATGCTTGACTTTGACGTTCCAATAAAACTAGTCCATATTGTCAAGTCAACGATGCTAAAGAGTAAATGAAATTATTAATTTTTCGTTGACCAGATGCTTATTCTTATCCATCTATGGCTTCAATATATTGGTTGGTATGTCGGTATTGAATACAGAATAAAAATCATATGTCTCCAAATCTTAAAAGCCAAGTTTTCCGAGAAACAGTTCATTCACTCCCTTGATTTCTTTTATTAGCATTGATGCCAATCTAGATGAGATGGTGATAGTAATTTTATAAGTACGAATTCAAAAGACGTCAATCAAACAATAAATTCAGTCAAAAATCCACAAACATGGCAAATAAACACACTCAAAAGTTACGCTGAGATTCAAACTGGTGATCAGAGTGACCTCCACTCTTTCGTTAGGGTGTAATGTGTGGTCAGCTGAGATGAGGAGTCCAAAAAAATTCAAGGCAGAAAAGATAAGCCCGCTATCAAATGGTTTTTTCGAGATTTTCGATGGCAAAATTCACAACTGAAAATTTGCACAAAAATCCAACTCCGTTACTGGCCATGGATATTTCGTTCAGATATGAAAGGGAACGTTTGTAGTGAATTGCAGCGTTGTTGTTGAAAATAATTTTATTCACCCACTAAAAGCTGCGTCATGTGACCACGTTATTTTCGTACTCAGTAAACTCGGCCAAGGATAACAACGTACCCACCCCTTAAAACACCCTAAACAACTGCACCCTATATGACATCACAATTTCAAAATACTAAACACCTTTTCCTTTGTTCCTTTTTATTTTTAATAATGCTCACGATTCAGAAGAACTTAACAAGCACTATAGTTTAGTTTCTCGACTATTTGAAGGAATAATATTGATTTCCTACAAAGCCTGAAATTCAACGTATGTATGGTATATCTATCTTTTCAAAGATTAATCAATTCACTTCATACGCAATCACAACCAAACAGATTAAAATAAGATTATATGAGTCAAATCTAAAAGTACACACTTAAGGAAGTATCAACAACTGATAGCTTCTCTAAGCTCTAGACCAACATTCATTTATATATTTCATGATCCACGAGCACGAAGCAATGATAATGTTAATCTCCGATCTAATCACACTGAAGTTAAAAATATATTCATGTCTGAAGTATGTACAGGGAGCACCCTTTTAAGGTGTATTATTGTTTTTTAGTTGTGGAATATCTTCAATAGCTTCAAACCCAAGGGAATGTGAATTTTGTGCATCTATTTATCTTCCACGCTATGGCATACACTCATTCACATTATTAGCTACACTAAACTCGAATGGAAAGTCTTGAATTGCGCACATTTTTTATCTTATCACAATCTCCAAAAGTCTTAACGACACTTTACTCAAGGACGCCAAAAAATAATCAGGAAAGTTTATATGGGATAGTCGCAAAATTAAAACGATTCTTCAGGCACTCACATTTTCCGTTCGATTCCCTTTTATTGCCTAGCGTACAACTACTTGTCGTCAATGAGAACTCGGTTTATCATTTCGATATTTTAATAGTAGAAAGATAAAGAGTTTTAACTGATGCTGGCAGTTGTTGCTTTTTTAAAAATATTTTGTTGAGTTGAAATCCTGTAGCTTTTACAGATTATCATAATTAAAACACAATGATCGTGGAAAGTCGCCAGTGTCGAAATTCTATCAGTTTGTTAATGAGGACATGCGGCAGCAAATAATCAAAGAAATGTTTCATTTAGTTTCGAAATGGGTGAACAATGTCTGTTATTTCTTGAAAGGAGGGTGTCTTATCGGAGGATAGAATTACAAACTCCTCTCTTGTCACTATGTAACTTTAAACTTTATATTTCGAGTTGGTTTGTCTGAAAGAGAACTAGACTTAATATAAATTTTCGTGGAGACCCTAGAAAAGTGCTTTGAAAACATGTGCGAACTCGATTTGATATCCTACATAGACGCTGTCCATAACATACTATCGGAATTGGTAATGGGTGGAACGGTTTTACAAAATAGATGTCCGATACCTTAGCAGATTGGTCAAAAACTAGTTAAATAAGAGGCTGGACTTTCTACGGCTCTGGCGTGAGCAGTGAGTGGAGTCAAAGTGTGAATATTTTCAGACTGTCTCGATGTTTCACGAGCTTTTAGAATTGTCAGCTTGGATTAAAATGTGAATGAAATTGGCTACCTATGAACAATATATGTGCAAAATCGATGTAAATGGAACTTTTACTTATATCGAAACGAAATATTTAAATCCAAATTTCATGTACGATTCAGGGTATGACCTAAGTTCAACTGTAATAATGACCAAAGACCGCTTTGAATTTTGAATAATATCAAGGCGTTTTACTTACCTTTCGTTCATTTAGTTATTTTTTTTTAACAAATATAATTTTTTCTTTATCATACTTTATCTAACGTATAATTAACACCTGTATAAAAAAAAAGAAGTAATATACTGACATCTTTTTTTTACTGTAAAGCTGAATGCAAATATCATGCCATTTTATGATAGTTGGATATATAAATCAAATGCTCCTGCCTTATGCTACTCTGAGTAATTTCACTGTTATTTTTATAGTTTTTTTGTGGCAGTGATAGCTGTTGACGTTGATGATCTTGTTGACATAGATGATGGCAGTAATGATCAGCATTTACTGTCGTCGGTCATCATATGACTATCTGAATTGTGTACAACTCGGGATTCTTTAAGTGCTCGATATTAGTGTTTGGGTGGAATGAGGTGTAGAAGCAGAGGGAACTGCTTAACGATTGTAAATAGTATTTATCTCCTATTGTCCTTTTGTGACGGCTCCTCGCGCAGTTTGCTTAGGCGGACTTCTCGATAACTACAGATATCAGATTTGTAGAGCTTAAATAGTGCTTTAAGGCGTCGGGTGAATACATTTGGGGTTTTTTAGCTGCGGTTAGTATAGGGAGGAATGATTAGTGGGGATTATATAATAAAAGTACATAAGTCTGCTAGGAAATTTTAAAGAGGGGCTTTTGTTTATTAGTTTGTAACCGTTGGCGTTAATGAAAAGTGACAATCGAATTGTTCAGTGCTGGACTGTGGCCCCATGCCCTCCGCGTTGATTGCGACTTATTTCAGTGGTAGCAATTGTGTAACGGGGTTAAGAATGCATTGACGATGCAGCAGTGCATGTAAATGAAACGGCTTTTTCTTAAAACCCCGGAAAACGGTACATCCTGCTGTTGACATTTGAATGGTCACTAATGTGCGGACGAAAAAGACGAAATTTCTCAGTCCTGATGTAGAATACTTTACATCGTCGAAAGCGCTTGACGCTCTTATGAAGTCTCGTTTTGCTGAAGGAGATAATTGTTTATTCCCATCCCGAGAGAGTGCAATAGATTATTTGGATTTTATGTTAGACCATAAATCTCTTCATCGAGCAAAGAAAGTTCCTGCTTATTTAGAAGAGCTTAAAGTCATGTTGAAGGAATCTCTGAAGAATTGACATCCAAAGAAAAACGAAAGCGAAAAGTCGACTCGAAATGCACCCAGAGCAAATATTTTTTGACGGTTCCGAAGCATGTGTTTGAATTTATGACCCAGTGCCCATTTACTATTGAATTTGTGGAACATTTTTCGTATTAGGAGCATTATTATTTGTATGTTTCCGCTCTGGCCTCCTATTTTAAGGAAAGGCGTATATTACTTAAGCATAGCGGCCGTCGGGTTTTTAGTATTTATTTTTGCATGGACGGTTTTAACAATTAATAATCTTTGTTATTCTTTGGCTTGTGAGTCGAGGAAAATTATATTTTTGGATTTTCCCGAATTTAACAGAGGATACCTGCACCCATCGAGCGCTCGGAGGACCGTGCAGGTAAGTGCCTTTGATTTGTTTTAAGGGGCTCTAGCTAGCATATACTCAAGATATCGTATCATACATGCGCGCCATCTACAGTTTTTATCTCTATCATATTTGAACTGCCCTCGTATATCTACTGCAGTGTGTTTTGATCCTGCGGTACTTTATTGATGGCTAACACAATGTCGATTACTAGTTGTTCTAGGCCTTTCTTGCGGTATGTGTTATAAAAATTGTATTTTAATTTATTTGATAGCTCCATTTCGTTCATTCCATAGCAGTCAATGATTCACAAATCAACTATACAATCTCATAAAGACCACAAACAAGCATAACTGTTTTAAGTTCAATAACAATACATACATTGCCATGGATGGTCTAAGTACTGGACTACACTCTCCAAGAAAAACAAAAACGAGATGAAACAGAATAAGCGGACATCTCTCTCGCGATCTGACCTAATTTAGTACTTACCTGCTTAGCTCATACTACGCCTCTATAAAGTCATTCCCTTTGACACATCCCTTAGACACTGAAGATGACTTAAAAGAGCATGTTTGGAGGTGCCCACAAGCAAAGAACAGTGCGACAGCTTTTAAAGAAGAAGAAAATAATCACTATGTTTTCAAGACTTGGCTTTGCATGAGAGTCCATCACTGTTGAGACAAAATCAGCATATGCGATGTTGCTTCCATGGATGTGTTTCATTTCAAAATCATAGTACAGTGACTTCAATGCATATTTGTGATGATAATTTGTAGAATGAAAAGGTATGCTCTTTTTATCACCAAAGATCTTCAGCAATGGCTGTGTAGTTAAAATTTTCTAACCTCTTCGAAGAATGCACAATCATTAATTTCACTATTTTACAAATAATTAAAATGTTATTATTTTTCATTTATCCATCAATTTATATTCCAACTGTCTATATCACGAAAATCACTTCACTATCAATCAATATCGCCTTCAATTCACGCTCCACTCTCATCGTAGTTCTTACTGTCGTGGCTTCACAATTCCTCCCCATTCATTCAGCTCGGTTTTATATAGGGTCTCTAGTCATTCAAACCATTTCTCGTACATTGGCGAATGTTCTGACGGAAACTACTAGGAATATTCGAGCAATATACGATTGCATTGATTCACTTTGTAACCCGGTATGGACCCTCCCAATTATGCTGCAACTTCGGAGACCTACCCTTCCACCATTGTTGGTTGTATAGCCACGCCAAGACATCTTCCTGGAATCCGGGACGATTTGCCTTTAGATCATACCTGGTTTTCATGCGATCAGTAGCCGATTCGAGGTGTTTTCGTATCTGGTTCAACTGTTGCCTTAGCTCACTTGCGTGTTCCGAACTTTATACCAGCCGGCAGACGAAAAGCCTTTCCAAAAATGACTTTGGCTGGGGTTTTGCCCGTCAATGCATGTTCGGCAGCCCTATACGCCATCAAAAATATTGGGATGAGCCGGTCCCAGTCCTTTTGGTTCTCGTCAACCATCTTGGTCAGGTGTTGACTGAGTGTGCCGTTGATTAGGGATGCAGCGGTGTTGTCCTCGTTTTCCGTATTTCCAGCAGCTCATACATTTCACCAAAAACTAGCGATTCAAAGTTTCGCCCTTGATCTGAATGTAGTTCACAAGGTACGTATCTACTGAACCCAACTTAACACTAGCTGTTCAGCTACAGTATTTGCTTCCTGATTGGAGATGGGGAAGACCTCGGGCCACTTTCTGAAATATTGGCCACATCCAGCGTGTATCGATTTTCCCATTCGGATCCAGGATGTCCTGTGATGTCAACAGCAATCCTTTCAAACGGTACACCCACGTTGTAAGTTTGCATTTGTGCACTCAGTCATCGCTTTTGACCTTTGACAGAATCGCAAATTGTGCATCTACGACACCAGTCCTCTACGTCTTCTCAGGCGTAGAGCCAGTAAAACCTTTCCCATAAATTCACTAAGGCCTTGTTAACACCAAGGTGGCTTCCCGGGGATAGTTTGCATCAGCCTTTTCCCATTTCCGCTTGAGTACGCCACCCTCCACCTAAAGGGAGTTCCATTGTGCCCAATAGCTTTTCAGGGTTGTGCCATGCATTGACACATCCTCCCACTCTGGTCGCCCAGTTGTCTCCTTCCATACATTCATCGGCTAGCTGGGCATTTCAAATCTACTTCTATGACCAACCTTCACTCGCAAATCAACGGTTGGCTTCTTTTCCTCAATTTGTCAGCAATGCTTGCAGTTAGCTGGACATAGACGACGAGATATAGCGTCAGCATTTTGAACTCCGCGTTTCCGATGAACAAGTTCAAAGACAAATTTCGGGCCATATAGGTACTTGTGGAACTGCCCGGTGGCTTCTATTATAGCCAATAGCTCCTTTTTGGTCACGCAGTAGTTCTTTTCACTTTTTGAGAGAACTCGACTGTGATACGAGAGGACGCTTTCTTCGCCATCGATCTGCTGGGAGAGTACAGCTCCAATCCCACCGTTGCTTACATCAGTGTCAACTACAAACATTTTTCCGGGTTTTGGATATGCCAGCATGGATGATTCACACAGCTTATCCTCCAAGGTGTCAAAGGCTGCCTGGCACTATTCATTCCAGACATATGGACGATTTTTCTCGGTTATTTGACGGAGACATTAATATTTTTTGGCAAAGTCTTTGACGAACCTTCGATGGTAGGTCGCCAGACCCAGAAAACTTCGTAGTTGGCGCTTGTTGTTTGGTTTTGGCCAGCTTTTAACGGCTACAATTTTCTTAGGGTCTGTTATGACCACTTTGCCGGCACAACGTTTCCCAGGTATTTTACTTCAGCTGCGATAAGGGTACAATTGTCGGGGCTAAGTTTCAGATTTGCCAGTTGTAATCTGGAGAGCACTTCTTCTAAGTTCCGCACATGCTCTTCGAACGTTCTCCAAATAACAACGATGTCATCTAGGTACACCAAGCAGGCCTTCTAGGCTAGGCCTCGTAGCACGTATTCCATCAGGCGTTCGAAGGTGGCTGGAGACTTGCAAAGCCCAAATGGTATCAGTACAAACTGCCACAATCTGGTCCCAACTGAGAGCGTGGTCTTCTCTCAGTCCTTTTTGTCAGTTTCTGCCTGCCAGTAGTCACCCTCAAGATCAAGTGTAGAAAACTATATTGCGTCAGTTAAAGTGTCCATGATGTCGTCCATGCATGGAGTGAGTAACTATCTTTCTTAGTGACGTCGTTAAGCTGCCTATAGTCAACACAAAAACGAGTGTTACCATCCTTTTTCTTTACTAGAACTATTGGCAGAGGGGTCAAAAACAGCTTGTTACCATGTCCGAGATCAGAGCGCTCACTTCTCCGTAGTTTGGCTATAGAAAGACGTTTCAGTGCTTGTCGAATTGGCTTGGCTCCCTGTGTATCTAGAACGTGAGTTACGATACGGCCTTGGTCATCTGGGCTTGTTCAGAAGATGTCACCGTACTTGGTGACCAGATCAGAGGCTCGCTTGAATAGCTGCACTGACAATTTGGTCTGCCTCAATATTGCAGACGTAAATTCCGGGGCTTTGTCTGATCTTGCCTCCTATTCCAATCAAGGTCGTGACTAGCTTCCATAGAGGTGATGGTGGAAACAGGCTGGCAGCTGCCGATGATTTCGTCCGCTTTGTTGCTCGTGGTTGAGTCTGCAGTGTTAAGGATTCGCATCAGCACGTTTCGGTTACTTATATATCTTACAAGGCTTCGTCCTACAATCAAACTGCGCAATGCCGACGTTTTCATTGGCTCTATCAGATAAGATTGGTGGTCTCCAGAATCACCATCAAGCTTGGCCCATAGAATGCTCTCGGAAGATTTCGGTACATCAGTGTTGGCACACACTACCACGTTCATCGTGGGAATTTGGACGCTGACATCGTCCATCAATACTTCGACATTCCGCCATTTCAATATCCGTTTGCCCAAGTCCAACGTGAGTCCATGTGGTGGCAGAAAATCAATTCCGAGAATGCAGTAATCCATAATGATTGCGACCAGAAAATTATGTCGAAACGCAAGGTCTCCCAACTGTATCTGGAGGTTGACCTCTCCATGGGCAGGTGGAGTTTCTTCCGTAGCTGTCCATGGTAAGGAAATTCTGCCTTGTGAAGTAGTTGTTGCCTCACTAGGTCTGGTCGGATAATCGATTGGGTTGTACCAGTGTCGATTGTTATGGTGCAATGTTCTCCGTCAACTTTGCCCTGAAGGCATAGGTCCGCTTCTCCACGATGTAGTCTTGACGCGGTAATGAAGGTGCTGGGGACGTCAATCGTCCTAGCCAACCTCTGCCCCACAAAGTTAGCTCTTACATGTTTCCTGACTCCTCAGTGTGAAGGGCTTCCATTCTAGGTTCCTGACTCGGTATGGATCGTCTCCTAGCTGCACATTTTGGACAATAGCTCGGTTTTCTTCGCTTCTTGCAGTTTCTTTGCAGGTTCCTCTTCTCTCCGCAGTTCCAGCATGCAGGTGCACCATTTAACTGCGAGTCTCACTCAATTACCACGCAGCTCACAGCAGCAATCGTCTGCCACTACCTCGCGGACCCGTACAGTCGTACAAGTCACATTTTTCGCTGCTTCAAAGCTCAGAAAATAAGCCGATGCGTCCTTAACCGTTTGCTTCTGAGCTAAACAGCATGGTTTGTTGCAATCCCTGGTCCTTTAATGCACTGATGAATGCTTCTGTTGCTGCTTTGCCTTGATGTTCTGGGTCATAAGCTGGGTAAGCCAAAAGTGCCAGTCACTCAATGTCTTGCGCTAGCTGTTGTAAAGTTTCGCTATACTTCTGCATTTGATGCCATGGCTGCGACCGCTAAATCTACTTTAGATGATCGTCTCCATAACACATGTCGAGCGTATTTATTATAGCCGCCAAGTTTGAGTGCACCTCAACGGAGATATTTTGCTGAAACACGGCAGCTGGGCCTCTTAGAGCAAGAATTAGTGCAGTTGTTCTAGCGGCGGCCTCAAAATGGGTTTCGTAAATACTCCAGACCGTTTGCCCATTGAATATTGGTGCGTTTACATTTCTGGATGTGCTTTCCGATGCAGTTATAAGCGGGGCTGGTGAGGTGTTTACTACTGCCTTCGCTGCCTCTAATTCCTTTTTCATTTTCTTCCATCTTATGGTGGATGCTCTATTCGACCTGGCTTAACTTCTTCTTGACTTAGTAAACTTTTTCTTCAACGCATTTAATTTGGTTGTTCAGACAACCGAGCTCCGCTTTTATTTTGGTTGACTTTTATTGCATGTCTGCCTTGATTTCAATTGTCTGTTGGTCTAGCTTCGGTAATTGCTCCTCCAGCTTCTGTGTGATGTCTGCCTTGATTTCGAATACTTGTTGGTCTAGCTCCGTTGATTGCTCCTCCAGCCACGTGTGATGTCTGACTTGATTTCAAACGCTTGTATGTCCAGCTTCACAGTTAAACTAGATTACTGTTTATTTAGCTGCGCTGATTATTCATTTAGCTTTGCAGTTAAACTGCATGACTATTGTCGCTGCTCTTGCTGCATCAGCATCAACATTTGCACCAGCGCATTTTCTGGTTCCTTTAATTTTGGTGCTTCTGCTTCTCCACCTTCTGCGCCTTTTTCCACAACTGAGGGCTCACTCAAATCCCGACACACACCTTCCAACTCAATCGCGTCACATAAGCGTGTTATCAGTATGGCTTTTTTAGCTTGCATCGCCAGATTTCGCTGCTCCAACTCCTCCTTAAGTTCCGATATGTTCAATTTATTAGTTTTGAAATATAAGTTTCGTGGCATTATTTTTGTTTCGGCTATTTTTTCACTATTGTGCACTTTAAAAATGTTTAAAAGTTTTCACTTCCAACATTTTCTTTCTCACTTCTTGACAGCACTGTCGCGTGTTCCGGTTCGCGGCCTATAATTTTAATGCTCCGGGAAAGTGAAAGCACACTGTCTTTTAAATTAAGTTAAAAGAGTTTATTTACTAAGAATGCACAATCATTAATTTCACTATTTTATAAATTATTAAAATGTTATTATTTTTCCCTTGTCTATCAATTTATATTCCAACGGTCTGTATCACGAAAATCATTTCAATATCAATCGATATCGCTCTTGATTTGCACTCCCCTTCTTATCGCAGTTCTTACTATCGCGGTTTTGCTATTCCTCCCTATTCATTCAGCTCGGCTTTATATAGGGTCTCTAGTCATTCAATCCATTTCTCGTAGATTGGCTAATGTTCTGGCGAGAACTACTAGGAATATTCAAGCAATTCTGAATAGTCGCAGTGACGTCACTTTCAGATATTGATCATGGATCTACTTGGTCAATTCTTGTGCTTTCGAGTACATTCGTTTATTGATCATAATGCTATTAATAGCTGCGACAACAATTGTGAAAGTAGCTTGTAGAATTGTTCGGACATGTAACGATGTACACTTGGACGATCTTCGAAACTTTTAGCTGACTCGCTGAACTCTTCTTGATGTCTTAGTTTCTTGCAGGTTTTACATTTTCATTTCTTTGATTGGAGGAGAATCTTTCCGCCAATGTTATTCACTACAAAATCTGAAATTCTTAATCTTTGATATTTGATGCGCTCGATGTTTTAATTTGCAATCCTCTGCTCTGTTACTAGTGCTAAATATCTATGGTGATCATTGCAACATCATCCTTGCTTTTTCTTTGTTCCAATTTAGCATGATATTCGTCCATTTTTTCTAATAACTTCTTACGAGTACTTGCATCTGATGATAAATTCAAGATTGAAAAAACAGCGGTGTAACTAATCCGTCAGGACCAAATGACTTTACCTCAAAATCTACAACAACTTTCTTAATTCGTGCTGGCAACGTCAGATAATCCTCATCTGATTTGTTTTTTAGTTTGCGATGCTATAAATCGTTTTGAAAATATTTATTCCTTCTTACCAAAAAGCTTTGCTAGAACTTTGACCGTTTAATTGTATGACAGCTCACGAGCTTTCTTCAGCAGAACGTATTCAGAAATTGATTTTAGTTACTTTTCAATAGCTTTGAATGTATGTTTTTTTATTAATCGCAGAAATATTTTCTGTTACCACGATCCAGCGATCAAAGATAAAGAATTCTTCTGGGTCATACTTGAACTTTTGAGTTTGACTTGAAATATCTTAGAAAATGATTTTTTAGCTTGCAGCTACAGGTTTTCTATCCTTTAGAATCTTTGTTGGTCCTTTTAGCCTTCTTAACGCTTCTATTAAGGTATATTTACGGCGCTCAGATTGCTGTAACTTTATTTTTAGCTATACATCTAAATAATACTTTTAATACTGTTTCACTTAAAGATCTAAAAATGAATTGATATTTATTACAAAATATTAAAGCACGCTACGATATGGCAAGTCATATTTTCACAAGCCTGATATGCCTTTTCTAAAAATTTGATGCAAATCGAAGCGATATTGGACACCCAGTGTTATTTGCACTTTTCACTTAGGAAAAAGTGACTCACTGACTGACATTTGGTGTTTAGAATTTTTCCAGGAATTCAAGGCAAATTTGAAATTATCAATAAATTTGCTAGGACAAGCTCTTAGGCAAGATGCCGAACTGTGTAAATATGCACAAAAATAATTAATTTTTCTGAATTACAGTCATAAGAATATTTCCTAGAATTAAGAGATATACGATAATAACTTTTATTCCTATAATTTTTCTAGCGGAAGAACGACTCACATTTTTCCTCCTATTTCACTATAAAAATGTGTTTATTATGAACATGATGGAATGAGGATGGCATTTTTCAGTTTCTATTTTTCATGCTTGCTGTAGCTTTGATGTAACAAAGTTTGACTTGTCTATTCGGTACGCCATTGTATGGGCGCCTGAAGCGTTTCATAAGGGAATTCTGTTTGGGTGGTATAATTATGTGAATGAAAATCACAAATAAGACTCTAATTAGAAATTCTTTTCATATTGTGAGTTTTCTTCTAGTCGCTTAAGGTCACGTAACTGAAAATGGACAGCCATGGTATAATTTTTAAGAGGTTCTGTACTAAAATACAAAACCCTATTGTAATCACGACCTGTGTCCGTCTGTCCGTCCGTCCGTCCGTCCGTCTGTATGTCACAGCACTTTTTCTCCGAAACTATAGAGGCTACAGCCATGAAACTTTGTGAAAAGGTCAGAAGTGGTGACTTCTTGAAAGTTCAAGGGTGGAAAAATTTTTCAAAGGGGTTTAAGGGGGGTCTCCCCATATAGGGAGGTGACCCCTCAAAAAAAAAATTTCAGCATTGATAGTCGAGTAGGGTGTCATTGGAAAGATCCCAATGAGATCTTTTCAAAACAAGTCTTAAAATTGCCTTATGAGTACCGAAGGGGGCAGAGGAAGGGGAAATGTACGAACTTTTCGCGTACCCCCCCTCGCGATTGGACACCTTCCATCCGAAAAATCTGAAAAAAAATCATGAAGGTAGGCCTTAATGAGTACAACAACAACAAATACATCAGAAGTCGAAATTCACTCAACTTTGTTGGTAATAGTATGATTTATCGATTTTATGTTTTCTTGAATAAAATCCAAACGGTACCATTAAACTCAATAAAATTATCAAACAGATGACTATTTATAAGATTGATCTTTTCTGGTTTTCATAAAGATCGAAAAGTATTTCATAAAGATCGAATAGTTTCACGAAGATCGAATAGTATTTAATGAAGTTATAGCGATTTAATTTTCCTGTATTACTATGGAACAATATGCCCTGTATTACTATGGAAACATATGGCTATGGAGCCATATGCGCTTTTTACCGACTTAGACACTACAGCTTTGATAGGATTTGCATGAAAATTGCAGGAATGATAGGGATAGGGAAACTGAGTACATACAATTGAAAAAAGTCGAAGAGGCAGGAGAGAGCTCCTAGCAAAAGGGCTTTGTAACCATTCTAAGATTCGAAAAAAACAGGCCATGAATCCATGATTACAGTACAGAGGAGTGGCCCTTGAAAAAAAAATTTCATGAAAGGTAGCCGATATGAGTATCAACTGAAAGTTCTCTATGAGAGCTTTTCAAAACAGTTCTTAAACTGACAATTTTTACTTCAGTGGGGGCACAGGAGGGGAAATACATGAAAAAATGTATTTCCTCCCTCGCGGATGGACATACGTGATCTAAAAAATCTGAAAAAATTATCACGGGAGATATTTATGGGTATAACTATAACAAATACCTCAGATTCAAAATTCTTTCAACTTTGCTAATAATAGTATGATCCTCGAACATGACATGTTTCTTGATTTTATTCGTTACTGGTTACTGCATTTTGTAAGTAGAGTACAAAACCCTTCTGACATGAGCATAGGTCTGTCTACCCAACTTGTTTTGAATTGTTGAAGCTGGCTCAGTATTGTCGAAATGAAATCAAAATCTACTCCCATGGGCATTAATTACCTTTTGGTGGCATGGGCTTTATATTGCGGCGATGAATCACTTCCATGCGAACAATTATCCTTATAACGTTACGTTGGACTTACGCTCTCTGATCACGGCGCAATCAGTTCTCAAACAATCATAATTTACACAGCAGTAACGTTTACAGCTGTTGTAAAAGCAGCACCAAACTGTTGCAAAATCTATCATTTTAGCCGGAACTACTGCATGATTCAGTGAAAGCTATTAGGCTCATGTTTACATCCTAATAGACTTCGCTTCCTGCTTTTATGTCCATTATTATGGCCCGGGCATCATTGCTAACGATAAATCTTAATACATTACCTCGAAAGACGCACTCTTGCGAATATAAATGTGATGAATTATGCTCTTTGTAAATTAATTACAATATCAAATGGTACGGAATCTAACAGCCCATCTCCGTACGCAAAATTGACATTGTAACACAAGGAGCTGATGTGGCCCTATTAAATCATGACAGCTTTCGGTGATACGAGTACAGGACAACTATCGGGACTAGACAGGCTCAATCTCACAACGGTGCTTACATGTGCCGTTTGAACGCATATGTGGGATAACGTGGGTGCGAGTATAACACATACACATTCCAATATGCTGGTAAGTGTACTCGTAAGTGTAGCATCCTACAGCGATAAAACAAACATAAAAGTTATTTCAGAAAGCATCTGTTGAACGTCATACGTAGAGCGTAATTAAAAGAAGTACATCATTACGACACACATTATTAGTGAGTAAAGTACACATTGCCTTAATAGTGTCATTCGAGTTGATTAAAATTCTAAATCCATATCTATTGAGCCATTCGAATTGATATCCTGTCTAGGCAATATTCTAATTAATTGAATTAGATTGTTGAAGAATGACTTCTCTCTTGCTTTTTGCAAATTAGGGGAGAAGTAATGACGAACTCGTGTCAGTTTTTACTTTATGGTAATGAAGGTATGAAGATGTTTGCATGACTCTAAGCAGAAGCAGTCTGAAAGATTCACCTTAATATTTTCAAAGCTTTTTGTATTATACATAAATACTTATAGTTACTTTGACAGCATACTTTAGTAGAGCCAGCGTAAATGTTGAAAATAGAGAGTTTTGTTGAAGAACTTTGCAAAAACCCTAATAAAAGCATGAGCTGCCTGTCGCGTCGGTCTGTGCGTCAAAACAAGTTTTCTCGAAAAACTGAAATATGGCGAATATACGAGTATGATAAGCTATGAACTTTGTAAAATTTCTATGGACAAGACAGAAATAAGATTTTTAAGGAGGTGGGGGAGGTGATCTTTAAAAAATGTTTAACAGATATAAGCCGACGTGGGTGGTAAATAAAAGGAGTTCATGAAAAAATTTAAGCCAGATATTTGAAGTATGGTGACGAAACTGTAGGACGTAGAGGAGTTTTTTGCGATTCAAAATTAAATTGTCCTTTTCCGACTTTATTAAAAAAAACATCTTCGTTTTCATTTCGACCGCTTTTATTTAATTATCATTCAACTTACACAAATTCAATAAAGTGCGCGTAAATGGTAAATTGAATCACTGAGCGCCCCAATGTAGTCTCACATTGAGTGGATAGGTAAGGGAGACTTAGCCGTGCTCACGCAAAATTACTTGACTAAATGACCGACCTGAATATTAATGGCTTTCAACTTTTATAGGAGAAAAATGTTGATAAGTTGCAAGAATTAATTCTTGTTAATTCCTGCAACAGTGAAACTAAAAAGGTGTGCATATGACACCTGGATAAATGCACTTAGCCTTCCCATATCATAATAATTTGAATCGACAAAATTCGTGAGAATTCTGCCTGTGGGCGGTTATGAAAAGTGGAAAACGAAATATTAGATTTCGTGGAAATGAAGTAAGTATTTCAATGCAATGAATATACGGATGAATGTGCGGAGGGCTCGTGGGAGTGGAATGTAACACCATCCCCGTTGAATTGAGGCTCTGATGAAATTATTAATTTCTGAGGTCTACAAGTTACGCCCAACTACCATAATATTAAAACTAAAATTGTTACAATGATTAAGATATCTGAACCCAGGCTAACAATATTTTCAGTTTTTGTTTTGAATAAAATTGTGTCAATACATTTTTCACTGTTAACTTGTTTCAGGTAAATTCCTTTGGTTTTTACATTGGGTGTACAACTTAATAACCGGAATTTGACGCTAGATGTCCGTACTAACAAATATCGTGAAAGCTCGAACTTTATAGATATGTCATTTTGAAGGTACATTTGACAGCTATCAAAATCAGTCAACAATACATATTTTATCTTGTGTGCATCATTATTATTTTTCACGATGAATAACTTCGAAAATTTGAGAAAAAGACAGCATTTGCGGGAGGTTCTGTTGGGTGATTTTTGTAAAGAAAACTGAAGCGGAAATTCATTGTTTGCTTGTAAAAGTTTATGGCGACGATGTTTTAGCAAAAACACAGTGCTTTCAATGGTTTGAACGCTTCAAAAGTGGTGATTTTGACACAAAAGACAAAGAGCGCCCAGGACAGCCAAAAAAATTTGCAAACGAAGAGTTGGAGACACTACTCGATGAAGATTCGTGTCAAACGCAACAAAAACTTACCAAATCGTTAAGAGTGACTCAGCAAGCCATTCCAAAACGTTTAAAAGCCGCCGGATACATTCAGAAGCAAGGTAATTGGGTCTCCTTTGAGTTGAAGCCGAGAGACGTTGAACAGCGCTTCTGTATGTCTGAAATGCGACGATGTTTTAGCAAAAACACAGTGCTTTCAATGGTTTGAACGCTTCAAAAGTGGTGATTTTGACATAAAAGACAAAGAGCGCCCAGGACAGCCAAAAAAATTTGGAAACGAAGAGTTGGAGACACTACTCGATGGAGATTCGTGTCAAACGCAACAAAAACTTGCCAAATCGTTGAGAGTGACTCAGCAAGCCATTCCAAAACGTTTAAAAGCCGCCGGGTACATTCAGAAGCAAGGTAATTGGGTCTCCTATGAGTTGAAGCCGAGAGACGTTGAACAGCGCTTCTGTATGTCTGAAATGCTGCTTGAGCGCCATAAAAAGAAATAATTTTTGCATCGGATCAGATTGCATGGATCCATTATGACAACCCCAAGTGCAAAAAGTCATACGTGAAGCCCGGCCAACTAGCCGAATCAATGGCGAAGCCAAATATCCATGGCGTCAAGGTTATGCTGTGTATATGGTGGGATCAGAAGGGAACTCTTCAAAACAGGTCTTTGCTTCAAGGGGCGCACAGGGAGGGGAAATACACGAAAAATTTGTGTCCCCCCCCCTCGCGATTGGACACCTGTGATCCGAAAAATCTGAAAAAAATCAGGAATGTAGGTCTTGATGAGTACAACAACAACAAATACGTGAGAAGTCGCAATTCACTCAACTTTGTTATTAATAGTATGATTTATCGATTTTATGTTTTCTTGAATAAAATCTTAACGGTACCCTTAAATTCAATGAAATTCAATACGTGGATGTCTATTTATAAGGTTAATTAACCCTGCAAGTTTCATAAAGATTGCATCATATTTAGCGAAGTTATAGCGGTTTGAATTTTCCTGTATTATTATGGAACAATATGCGCTGCATGTATTACTATGGCAACATATGGCTATGGAACAACATGCGCTTTTTCCCGACTCAGACACTACAGTTTTGCTAGGATTTGCATGAAAATTTCAGGAATGATAGGTGTCATGAATAACTTTGAGAATCAGTTCAGCTAGTGGTATCAGTAATCGTAAAACAAAATAGTGGCTGTTTTAAATGCGAAGATTGAATAATTTTGAGTTATTTTTTCCCAACTTCAACGTTTAAGGTGCATGCTTTGATTCAATTTAATGAATGACTGAAGCTGAGTACCTACAATTAATACTCATAAGTGAAACAAGTCAAGGAGGCGGGAAGGAGCTTCAAACAAAAGGGCTTTGTAGCAACTCTAGGATTCGAAAAAATTGGCTATTAATCGATGATAACAGTACAGGAGAGTGGCCCCTGAAAAAAAATTCATCAAACGTAGCCGATATGAGTATGAAATGAAAGTTTTCATGGGAGCTTTTCGAAACAGTTCTTAAACTGTCAGTTTTTGCTTCAGTGTGGGCACAGGGGGGAAACACATGAAAAATGTGTTTCCTCCCTCGCAAATGGACATCTGAAATAATTATCAAGGGAGATATTTATGAGTATAACTATAACAAAAACCTCAGAAGTCTAAATTCTTTCAACTTTGTTAATAATAGTATGATCTTCAAATTTCATAGTTTCTCCAATAAAATCGTCATTGATATGCTTCTTGACTTTATTCAATCTGGTGACTGCATTTTGAAAATTGAATACAAAACCCTTCTGACATGAGCGTAGGTCTGTTTACCCAACTTGTTTTGGATGGAATTCATAAATTGCCTGAAAGGTGGGGCATTGTGCTTTGTTGGTAAAGGTGTTTAAATATTATGACCCCAGGAGTGATTTGTTTAATTTCTTCATGATCATTAACATACATAGACTTTCCCCGGGTTTGGGAATGCTTTTCGTAAATTTGTCTTTTATTTCTTCTAAGTTATCTTTAAGTCCGTCTTTAGTATTTGGATAATAAGTCTTATTAGAGCTTACTAAAATTTCATCTAAATTCAGCACTAATGACCTATTTTGGACGGATGGGATTGATTATAATATTAAATTTGATAAAGCTTCTTCAGTAAGTTTTGGTATTCCCAAAATTATTGTTATAATTTTATCGTTTGACAAAACAGCCACTTTAATGATTGAGTATTCTTCAAAATCATCGATAAGATCAAGCTCTGGTTTGGCTAGGATGTTTTTATTTACCAGTCCTAGTTTACTAGATAGTAGGGTCTGTTCAATATTCATTTTATGATTTGTCAATAGAGAAAGGTCATTGTTAATTCGATATACATGTTGAAAGAAGTAAACTTAGTTTCTTAGTATTGATCTACTATTTTGGTTGAAGTCTTTACATTTATTTCGGTAGTTAGCTATTATTCTTTCTTTAGTATTAATATGATTAGTTATGCCATTGCACCAGCTACGTATTTCCTAATATGATTATCAGTCCACGTTTTTGTCTTGTATGGGGAATTAGATTAGTGATTTTAATTTTTACAAGCTCGAAATTTCTATTGAATGTTTCTAGGATATTTTTCGATTCCACTGTAGACGCTGATAACGTATTGATACTTTGTCGTATGACTCCTAAAGTATATTTGTATTCGGTCGTGTTGATTATATGTAAAACGTTGTTCTAATACTCTATTGGTTTGATTTCGCGTATCTTAAAAGGAATATAATCATTTCTTATGTGTAATGTGATAACCTCGCTCTTAGCACCCCTACACCACTGACGGGACCAGCAGATCTGTATACCCTACACCACTAAAGTCAACAGTTGGTGAGCGAATTTAAAACTAATCGCTTCCACTGAATTGTGACTTGACGTTTGTTGGGAAGAACTTGTGGTTAAGTAAGAGGGACGTGCCATACTGGGAAGATTCTCGATGTAGGAATCAAAGGGTGAATTTAAAGTGGAGCTATTATTGCATTATTGCTCTTCAAAACACAATAAAACGTTCAGTGAAATAATAATGGTGCTGCGAGGTTCTGTGCGTATCTAACCTCAATTTGATTTCTTCGTTCGGGTGGATTAGGGAGCGGGAACCCCAGCGCAAATTTTGGTGCTCAGCGAGAGATAGGGCATTTGCGAGTCCAGGATCCGGATTGTCCACCACCACGATACAAAAGTGATCCAAGAAGCCAGTCGGAATCGTTTGCCATTTGCAAAAAATTGAAACCTCACGCTACAGCAAGGTACCCTAGTATTTTTCCGTGCTGCATGTGTAGCGGTCACATCACTCGAAGTCCAAGGAAAGAAGGTTCGTGGAAGATTAGATTAGTGAATGAGGCATGAATGAACCAAATTTGTTCGGTGTTGTATTGCTTCAGTTTTTATTCACCGTAACTTAAGAGACGATGGATGTCTGTTGAAAGGATGAATCCTATGACTCGAAATTTGACTTAGGGGTGCTATCAATTACTGACTTGTCGTAACAAAGCTCAGCAGATGTGCAAGATCTTACAGATTTTAAACAAACCATTAAATTTTAGTTATTCTTTCAACGGACATTCGCTGTATGTTGGTTTTTTGGAGCTATAGCACTGAAAAAAAAAACAATCGTATGTGATGCCAATCATACTTGCTATTTATTATAATATTATGAGCTTGTACCCGCTCATCCAATCACCATACATCAAACAAATCAAATAATAGAGAAATGAACCAGAATGCTGTCTTCACTGATACGATACCATTATTATGTGCCCCAAATTCTCTTCAAACTGGTCAAAAGCAAGCTGTTGTGGAGGGCATGATAAATGGTTTTAACGCAACAGGGAATGATAATGTTAGCGGTGGTCTAGCAGTTAGTGCATCCTTGGTGAATTGAAATACGGAATCAATAGGACATGTATCGGTTACTTTGGATTCTATAAGCGTGATAAGCAATTAACTGAATGGGAAGGAATTTATTGCAAAAAAATCAGAAAAATAACCAAAGGATACCAAATCATAAATAGATACATCCAAGTTCATATACATAGAAGTATATTTCATATTTATAGAATATTTATGTTACATAAATGGTCATAACACAAAAAAAAAACTATTTTTTTAATAAGAAACAAGTGAAAACAATGAAATTATGAAAATTATGTGATTTGCACAAAAAAATGATAATAAAAATTTAGTGAAATATTTATAGGAAACATGTTGGAAAGTATTCTAATTTTTTTAGCGAAGAGAACAATATTTTAAAATTTAGGTAGGGTAAGAGTTATTACATAGTGAAATTTTACCAATTCGAGTTTTTAGGTTAGGATAAATTGAAGATAAAAATTAATTGATATCTGAAACGGCGCAGGATTTTTTTTTTTCGAAAAACTCCTGTATAGATAAATGTGATAAATTTCATAAAAACGTTGATCAAGTTTTACTAGGTTAAATTTTAATGTTTTCTCTTTCTAAATATTATCTGTAAAATAACATACAAATTAATCAAAGTTCTCTTCGATAAAAATTAAGAATATTACACATATTCAAAGAATAACGCCTAAAGAAATAGACAATTAGCTATATACGTTGATAATTTGATAGTTCTAAATTTAGACCAATACCCGCAGCGACGTCATTTTCAGCTATTGATCATGGATCTATTTGGTCCATTCTTTTGCTTTCGAGTGCATTCTTGGTTGGTCATGATGTTATTTATAGTTGCGACAACAATTGCGACAGTAACTTGTAGAATTGTTTGGACATGTAACACTGTCCCCACCTTGGTTCTTTTCGCCCAGAAAAGATGTGTCGCCAGTTGTAGTTCAGTCTCTCTGGATGCAATATGGGGCAAGATGGTCCAGGTGCATAGTTTTCATTTTGCCTCTCGTTTTACGATGTTCCTGTCTACGGTATACGACATCGTTGATTCACCTTGTAACTCCCAACTCCCAATTATGCTGCAACTTCAGAGACCTACCCTTCCGCCGTTGTGGGTTGTATAGCCACACCAACTCATCTTGCTGGAAGCCAGTGGAATTAACCTTCAGATTATACCTGGTCTTCATGCGGTCAGTAGCCGATTCGAGGTGTTTTCGTTCTGTCCGATGTATCTGGTTCAACTGTTGCCTTAGCTCGCTTGTGTACTCCGATCATCTGGGGTTTCTCAGGGGGTGTTCCGAACTTTATATCAGCCGGCAGACGAATAGTCTTTCCAAAAAAAACGTTGGTTGGGCTTGGCCCGTCGATGCATGTTAGGCAGCTCTATATGCCATCAAAAATAGTGGGATGTGCTGGCTCGAGCCCCTTTGGTTCTTGTCAACCATGTTGGCCAGGTGTTTACTGAACGTGCCATTGAAACGTTCGACCATTCCATCAACTTGGAATATAGCGGTATCGTTGTCGTTTTCCATATTCCCAGCAGTACATTGTTGACTGATCATGATGTTATTAATAGTTGCGACAACAATAGTGACAGTAACTTGCAGAAATATTTGGACATGTAACGATATTGTAGGGAAATTTTTGAACAAAATGAAAAATAAAAATATGAATTGCTAGGCTAACCCAGTCTCTCCTTTGCAGCAAACCCGTCCCTTTTCAGCAGGATAATGTTGGCGAACGGTGAGTATGCCGCCGAGAGGGTAGTGTTCCAGTTTTCCAGCGTTTTTATCAGAGTAGATTTTTTTCGGGTTTTGCATTCAAGAAGTGTATTTCGGGCACCGCGTCGGTCCTATTCGAGAGCGCGTATTGTTTCAACAGTCGTTTTCGTTCTTCTTCTCTTGAATGAAGTACGTAATTTAAAGTAGAGTCGATGTAAGTTGTTCGACGTGTTTTAAATCGGGCACTTGAACCAGTGGCTGGGTTTTTGTATTTTGGACTAAGTCTGCTCGCATAAGACCTGCAACCGAAGCTCCTCTCCGAACTAGCTGGCTAGCTAGTAGCCATCTCAGGGTAGACTAAGATTATCCGGATTTGTCGACCTGATTTGTCCGTTGTCACGTTCCAAAACTTCACGTCCAGAACAGATGAGAGGTCGAACGCTCAAGACGTGCTTAAAATTATTACAGTAAGTCCTGGATATCCATGGACAGGGCTTTTAGCCCGATCGAAAAGATTATTATCAGTGCAGGTGACATTTTGCTGGAAGAAGATGGATATTAGCTTATGGATCTATTTGGTTGTTGAGGAATAGAGGGACGAGTTTTTGTTTTCTTCTTGGATTTAGATTTGGTTGTTGGGTTATTTAAATCCTGGTAATTCTTTTTGGTTTTAATATGAGTACGGGAATATTTGGTCTGGTTTGTACATCTAATATATTGTCATTATCTATTTTCTCGGCATTAATTTTTCTACTCGTATATTTAAAATGGTTTTCACCGCATCTATTCTGGTTAATGAAATTGAGTCCGGCCTCAATTTCTTCATCTGATCTTTCTTTACAAAGTTCGGCTGTGGTTTTTTGTTTCTTTTGAATAATGGTTTCTCATATGGAGTTGTATTCGTCTTGATGGATTTCTCCGTTAAAAAAACCTATTGGTTTTTTATATGTGGTGAAATTTATAGTGTTGTTGTAAAAGGATATAGTTTTAAGGATATTTTCTTCAACTGTACATTCGTTATTTAAGCCATCGTGTTTTTGAAGTCGGATATGTTCCGTTATTATGCTATACATCTTTTTATGTCTGCATTTGACGTATGACTGCTGCTAGAGGTATAGTGAATTTCGACATTTTTGCTTGAAAAGAAAGCTTCCAAAGGGATTGCTTTTACCCCCAATTTATTATCGACAGTCAATTTGCCTTCTATGCTGAACTAGCTGAAATAGTATACTAGACCGCTTTTGAATTTGTTTCATGTTCTTCCAAAGATTTTGATTGCACAAGCGTGTTTCAAAAATGTTTCTATAGTTGTTAAAAATAATATTTTTTGATAGTATAAAATACGTCAACGTGGATTATTTCACCGGGATTCTGAGGGGTTTTAGTGATTTTGAATATGGGCTTAGGTGGATTTCTAGCATATTTCTCACAGCTACAGATTTCGTAGCTATTAATGAAA
Organism: Odontomyia ornata; assembly: GCA_963969285.1. NCBI lineage: Eukaryota > Metazoa > Arthropoda > Insecta > Diptera > Stratiomyidae > Odontomyia > Odontomyia ornata. The sequence continues at coordinate 119,250,295 of OZ017738.1, forward strand.
CTTGTGACTCTATCTAGGAGTTTAGGGCAGTAATATTTTAGTTTAAGTTACTTTGACACTTCCTCTATGCCACGATGGTTTTTTTTTAAATGTTCTGCTTCTATAATTTTTGCCAGGTTTTCTTCATTGGTTACGTCTTCTAATAGGATGTTACACCTACAATTTTACCATTGGTTATGAAATCGTTAATGAAAGCAGTATGTAATATGTGGAAAAATTCCTCATTTCCTATGACGATTGCGTTCAAGCCTTTTGAGTTAAAGTGATTTTTCAGTAGGATGACAGCATCCTGTTCGTTTTATTGTTCATCACGTATTTTGGTTTGGTTTTTGTCAAATACCTTTTCCTTTTTTTATTCGTAAGGAGTCTGAATTTGATTTTTTCATAATAATTTGATTTTTGATTAAATCTATGCATGATTTACAAGTGAAAATACTGGAAAGTGCATGGGCATTGATGTTTTTTGCACCTTCTTTATACTTGATAGTGTAGTCAATTTCAGATAGCTTCAGTTGCCATCTAATAACTTTTGAATTAGGTTCTCTTTTTGAGAAAAGCCAAATAAGAGGTTGCTGATCTGTTTCGATGATAGATTTTCTCCCAAAGAGGTAGAGTCGATAATATTTCGTAGCTCATATTTTGGCAAAAAGCTCTTTCTCTATGGTACTATAATTTATTTTGAGGTCATTTAACATACAACTGGCTTAACTGTTTGATCGTTCTTCTTGAAACAACACAGCACCTAATGCATAATTACTTGCATCGGTTGTAAGCGTAAACGTTTTGTTAAAGTCAGGGTAAACGCGAATAAGTTCATTTGTTAGGAGATTCTTTATTGTTTTGAAGGGATGAATGTATTCGGAATCCTGAATGTTTAATTTGGTGCCTTCTTCAGACATTTTGTGATGGGTTTTATAATACGGGAGGAGTCTTTGATAAATTTGCGTTAATATCTCGCGAGACCAAGGAATTGTTTGATTTGCTTGGGTGTTTTCGGTAATGGGAATTTTTAGACGCATTCTACTTTCTATGCGTTAGACTTAATTCCTTCTCTAGTGACTTTATCTCCTAGAAAGGTGGTTTCATGTTTGAGAAATTCAGATTTATCCAACTGAACTTCCAAGTTAGTTTTCCCTAATCTGGTAAACATTTTTTTATAGAATCCATGTATTCTTACAAGGAAGTGGAGAAAATAATCACATCATCAAAATAAGCCAGACATATTTCGTCGATGTAATCAGCGAGTATGTAAAGGGTTTTCCAATAAGAAGTGTTATTTTGAATAGCACGTTGGTTCGGTAGATGTTACTTTTAAAGCTCTCATTTTTTGACATTTGACAAGTAGAAACTACGCCATTGATAAAAATGGGACGATACACGCTTCAACAATGCATTGAAATTATTAAAATTCACTATTGAAATACTGGAAATTTGGCAGAGACGGTTCTTAAAACTCGTGGGTCGTCGTGAAGCACCTTGTCGGACTGCAATACAGAACTTGGTAGGAAAATTCGAGCTGTTGGGACAACTTAGTGATGTGAAGAAAAAAATCCGTGCAGGTCACTCAAGAACAGCCGAGAATATTGCTGCTGCAACCGAAAGTGTTGAAGAAAACCCAGGTTTGTCCATTCCTCGTAGTTTTTTGGAATCAGGCATTCCACAAACGTCATTACACCGTATTTTGCATAAAGATTTGGGTCTTAAGGCTTATAAAGTTCAGTTAACACAAGAACTCAAGCCGGTCGAACATCAACAACGTCGTGTCTTTGCTGATTGGGTCCTTGAACTGCATGAAAATGATCCGGAATTCCATTGAAAAATCATTTTGAGTGATGAGGCCCATTTCCACCTTGGTGGCTTTGTCATCAAGCTAAATTGTCGCATTTGGTGCTCGGAAAACCCAAGGGTTATTGTTGAAAAGCCTCTCTATCCTCAACATGTGACTGTTTGATTCGGGTTATGGTCGCCGACGGAGTCATTGAACCTTATTTTTTTTAAATGAGGCTGAAGCAACAGTTACGGTGAATGGATTGCGCTATTGAGGTATGATTAATGATTTTATATGGCCAAAATTTGATGGTATTGATCTGGACAACGTTCACTTTTAACAAGATGGCGCTATGTGCCACACAAGCAACGAACCCTTTTATTTTTACGGGAAAAGTTTTCGAACCGTGTTATCTCTCGAAGAAGTGATCACAATTGGCCACCGAGATCTTGTGATTTAACACCTTGCAACTTTACCCTTTGAGGCCAAGTAAAAGAGCAGGTCTACGCCAACAACGCAGCGTCGATTCAAGACCTCAAAAATGGAGTTCGTGAGGCTTTCGAGGACATAGGGCAGTGACTTTGCGATTTGGTTATAGAAAATTTCATGAAAAGATATGGTCCTGTAAGCGTGGTCGTGGTGGTCATTTGCATGATGTTATTTTGTACTATTAATGGCATACCTTCTTCTTTATAATGAAATAAACATCTGATCATTTATGTTTAAACATCTGATCATTTATGTTTAAAATGGCATTTTTATTATAATATCAAAATAATAACTCTTACTGGAAAACCCTGGAATTCATTAATCCTTGAAAGGTGGCAGGAGCTACTTTCAGCCCAAAAGACATTTGTAAGAAATAATGCTCACCTTGAACGCTAAAAGCAGTTTTGTGTACATCCTTTTCTTTGATTTCTATTTGGTAGAAACCTTTCGCTAAATTTAGCTTGCCAAAATACTCGCTTCTTCCCAGCTTTTCTAAGATTTATTCAATGCTTGGAATCAGATGTTTATCATCGATTGTGACCTAATTGAGTTTTCGATAATTGATGATAAGCCTCCGCTTAAGTTCCCCACTTGCATCTACCCATTTCGGAACAATCGAAATCGGTGTTGATTCTTATGATTTTTTTTTATCTAACATTTCCTCAATTTGCTTCCGTACTTCTTCTTCATGGATATATGGGTATCTGTATGTTTTAGAACGAATGGAAGTATCAATTGTTGTACGAATTTTGTGCTTAACTACATTTGTGAAAGTCAAGTCTTCATTGTAAAAAATGTCTAAGTACTTCTTTATTATTGGCGAACGCTTTTGCCTCTTTTTGTCATTTAAATGGTCCATTCTAATTTGGTCCAAAATTGAAAAGGCCTATTTGGTTTATTTTCATGATATTAAAATTTTCTTTAGTTGCATGAGTTGTATCTTGAGTGGCAAATTGATCCTTGACTGGGTGATCGCTTAGTACCTTTACTAAAACGAGCACTCTTGAGTTTTCCACATCATATATGTCATCTTCAAGTTGGATTTTCTTATCTTTGGAAGTCCTTTCTGGGAGGTATACCAAGCGTTATCTACATCAACGGGAACAGGTGCTTGGTTATATCCAGCCTTGCTAAATAGATAAAATTGATTTTCTTCTTCGGGTTCGAGGAGGGTTTGATTTTTGTAATCAATAATTACGTTTAGCTGTCGTAATATTTTATTTCCCAGTAAAGTGACTTAAATTTCGTGAAATCGGCATACAAAGAAATCTATCTCTTGTATTTTGTCTCTCAATTCTTCAAAAAGATGGATTTTGAATTTCTCATGTATTTCTATTATGTGCTGTAAAGTTTTGAAGTTTATGTTTGCGGTATCGATTTTCCATTTTGAGTGACATATTCCATGGTTTATAATAGGGTGAGTGGCCCCGGTATCAAAACTAAATTTAAGAGGTCTTATTTTCATCTTAATTTTTATGCAAGATGGTTTTAGTCCGAGGCCTGTTGAGGAAGATATTCTACTGCTTCATTTGTGCATTTTATTGTTTCGTTTGTAATTATATTCATAGGTTCTTCCAAGCTGAGCCTCAATCCCAAGTGCATCAGGTCACAAGAGACTCAACCAGTTATCATGGTCTCATCATCGGACCATGACACAATCGCGGAAATAGCTGACTTCTCCCGCTTGACGTATTCCCCTGACGCCCAGCTACAGAAGCTCTTCATAGGTGTCGGACTTGGAGAAAGATGGCTGCCACATACGCTCCCATGCTGGGACGTGAGTCAGTAACGATGTACTGCAATGGTGGTTTGACCTTCGTCAAGCCAATAGGCCAGTCTCCTGCACATGGTGCCAAGGCCGTTGGCGGGTTACTGGAGATTACCACCAACTAAATGCCCACGCCCACCTAGACCACTACCCACTGCCCATTATCGGGGATCTGTTTCAGGAGGCTAGTGGCTCAGTATTCTCAGTCATTGACCTCCAGCAGGCATTTTATCAAATCCCAGTAGCACGTGAAAGCATCCGCAAAACGGCTGCAGTCATCACGCACTTAAGGCTATTCGAATTCGTAAGAATTTCTATCGGCCTACGCAACGCAGCCCAAACCACGCAGCGAATACTCAACCACCTTCTGAGGCAGCTCGACTTCGTATGCACCTACCAGTTATTGCCAAGCTCCAGCCCACGTTGAATAAATGGTAGGTTGGCCTGTCTGAGGTCATATTTGCCCGGTACTACATCTCGGAATAGGTTTCGAACCATCAGCTCCCAAGACGAAAACCATCGCAGACTTTCCCAAATCGGCTGACCTCTCACAGTTGGGACGTTTTCTTAGGATGCTAAACTTCTATCGCCGCTACATACTACACGTCGCCAGGTTACAAGCACCACTTTCAGAGTTACTGAAAGGTTATAGCACCAAGAGATCACAAATCACTTGGACACCCGACGCTGAAGCCTTTTTTGGAAGCTACAAGCCATGCATCGCCACAGCAACTACAGCAGAATTCTTTTTACCCTTGCACCAATTGACACTACGCACAAGCGCATCAAACATTGCAATTGGTGCAACCTTGGACCATCAACAGAATGACGGTACTTGGATACACCTAGAGACTGAGCAGTGCTACTGCTACTTTTGGCAGTTTTCACCACGTTCTGGAGGGAAGGCACTACGCGGTCTACACCAACCATTGACCAATCAGCTTTGTCCCGACATAACGCTCGGGCATAGCCTCGCCCCGGCAAAGTAGACAGTTTGATTTCAGCGGCCGATTTGATTCATGATTGGAGTATACACCAGAAAAAAACAATATCGTCGCTGACGCACTCTCTTGTGTAGGTATGGTTGCGGTACTCACCACACTTACCGCCCGATCTACCTTCTGGCAAGCCCCGCTTCAAGATGCATCAGTTGGTATGGACGGCTACTCCGCGCATTACATGGAGTTCACTTGTACTATTGAGCCCTATTTTCCAGCAGTGCTCCGCCACCAAGCATTCAATACATCTGCTAGCCTTTGCACTCTGGTGGGCGGGCTACCGCAAAACGCGTAGCACTGAAATTCTCCTGGCCGAGTATACGAAAGGATGTTTATCGCTGAACAAAGCAGTGGGTACTATGCCAGCATTCAAAGCATTCAATCAATTTGGTTGCCTGCAGGGAGCCATCTGCGTCCATACTACATCATATCATCCACAAGCGAATGACATGGTGGAATAGATACAACAAACACTCATGAGCAATTTGAAGTGCATTCCCGTGACCTCTTGGCTGCAAAGACTTCTTGCGATCCTATTGGACTTGCCACCACATTCAAGGAAGATCTGCAAGCCTCCCAGCAGAGATAGTTTTCGGCATGTGGCTACCAATCCCAGGCAAATTCGTTGCACCTCAAACGACACCAACTAGTTGGCCACAGGATTTTGTCACAGACTTACATCGTCTATTCAAAGCGATTTGTCCGGACCCACTAGCCTGGAATACCGTACACCGTCCATTCATCTTCAAGGATCTCACTACCTACGATATGTGTTCCGCAGCATCAACACAATGCCCCACAAGGTCAGCGACCACACCTACGTCATAGACGTAAAGGGAGTTGGCAAGACCCTTCCCCCCAATCATCTGAAGACAGCGTACTTGGAGCACTCGGATGCCCAGCCATCTACACCGCCGTTACTACCGCGTCAGTTACCCTCACCACAGTCGCCCACGTAACCGCCCTTGCTGCAACTCAGGCGAAACAATAAAAACTAACTGCAAACCAATGTCACCTTTTTACTCCTTTCCTCGAACGCGAATGTCATTGGGGAGGGAGTGACTGTGGCTTCATGGAATGTGCCAACGCCAGCTCATGCTTTATGGTGCAAGCAGACCTGCACCCCTGAAGAAATTTTCTCCTGCCGCCGAGTTCACACATTAGCGATGCAAGCGAATTCCCGCAAGAATAAGGTAAATTTGCTTGAGCCGTTCTTCTAGGTCCTCATAAGTCAATATACCTGAGAAAACCTAGACGAACTTTCCACAAGCTTCATTATCAGACTACAAGTTTCATCCGTCACATCACCTGTAAGATCCATCATCAGAGACATCAGGTCAAAATTTGACAGCGTATTCATTATCGGCCAATAGCTGCACCGATCCCTTCTGGTCTCTAACAATAAGAGTGAAATTGACTTGGCCCTAAGAATTAAAAGAGTGAAAGTTGACTTCTAAAAATTTGCACCGAAGATTCAATTCATTACAGTTGGAAACACTGCAACATGGAGATCGAAAAGAAGAATTTACCGCTTTATTTTGTACGAATTTCTAACAAAAGCAAGCCAAGTACCCTTTAACCGATAAGGTACTCAAATTTTAGAGTGGTTTGGTCGAAACACCTCCAGAAAAGAAAAATCAACAGTGTTACTAGTATTAATAATTTGGCCATTCCGCTGTCAACTGCATCATGCACTATCGGTGCGTTAAATGCAAAAAAAAAAAAAATCATGTTGTCGGTGAATATAAATTGGTTCTGACGGAGCATAAAAAAACTGTACAACGTCAGCTACATCGTATCGAGAATGCTCCTGATATCAAGATGCAGGAATAAAATTTATTCCAAAATAAACACAAATGCACCGTAGTGTGATATCTTCTAACTCCGTCAAGCACGGGTTATTATTTACGCTCCCTGCTAGAGGATAAGCAGACAATACTGTGAATAGTATAAATAGTGTCAGTAGCAACAATAAAATTGCTCTTAAAATCTAATAGCAACACAATTCTTTATCGGAAAGAATCCGCAAACAGGATTCAAAAATTGACGTTTATCATCGTTTAGATCTTTCAAATTTCTCAAAAAAATTCACCATTCAGCCACATTTCCATAGATGGGCTTCATGTTGTCTTGATCAACGTTAAGTCTATTGTTGCATAGAAATAACTGTCCCTTTAAATTCATTGTTAAGCATAAGCCTGACGTCATGTTTCTTACTGAAACCCACCTCAATTCATAGCACTCAATTACATTCAACGACTTTGAATCTGTAAGTAATAACAGGATAAACAGTGGTACGGGAGGTAGCACAAAGATACTAGTTAGAAGACCCTATCATTTCCAATATATTGATAAAGTCGAATTCCAAAACTTTGAATTTCTTGAAGTGTCCGATGCAAAGTGGGAATAATCTTTTCGTTATATTGGCCTACGCAACGGGGAAAGTTCAAGAAGGAGCTCGATAACTTATTTGAAATACTCAAATTAAATAGACCGCATGATTATTATATCCTTGCTGGCAATCTTAGTGCTCGGCACACATCATGGTAGTACCCCAACAATAGTCCAAGAGGTATGTCAAATTTAATACAGGTGCAATCTATATGGGTCAGAAATTCCAACATATTCTACTTGCAGATCAAATTCAAATTTGGATCTCTGCATCGCTGACATTCAGAAATAACAGTCCCCAGTGGAAATTGCAGGTGCTTTTTTATGAGAGCGGCCATTTTGCTATTGTAATGGAAGTAAACCATCAAAGGATGGCATGGATTGATCTTAGGAAAAAAGATTGTTAAAAGTTTCGCAGGAAGTTTAATTGGAAGTACTAGAAGCAATATCTATCTTCTGACGGCAGTAATTCTTGGTCAATCATCCCTAATGATCGAAATCTATCCAACAATGAAAAAGACCTATATTATTCAAAGTTAGAGATGCTGTCATTGGAAACGATTGAGAAAGTTTTTTTCTAAACATCGAAACAATATGAAAGGATAAGTATAATAAACATCAAGGTTGAGACTGCTCGAGCCAAGACGGAACAGTCTATGTTTTGGGAGCTGATTGGCAATTACTAAATTCTTCGTGGTCATCTGTGGTTCTTCGTGTTTGTTTTTTGTTGCAGGTGATAATTGCTATGTAATTATTAATTTTAATTTGATAAGTTTACATGCATTTATTAAGAATGTTGTTATACTACTGTGTCCAAAAAATAAGGTGACATTTGAATTTAAACTGCGCACGTCGAAGGATTGTGAGAATTATTTTTTTTAAGATTCTAAGTATTGTCAGTGACATCTATGTCAAATTAACATGTCAAAATATTCATTAGTGTTTGAGATACGCGTCGTTTTTGTGAGCTGCTAAAAGTGAGTTTTTCGTTTTTTGTGATGTCGAAATTTATTGAATTTGCATTAAATTTTGTTTGCGGGATCAATTTTCTGCTGCGGATACATTGAGGATGGTGCAGAAAGCCTTTGGTGATGAGTTTCTGTCTAAAAAAATGTTTACAAGTGGTAGAGTGAGTTCCAAGCCGGCCGTGAACGTGTTGAAGACGAAGAGCGTCCTGGGCGACCAACAACCTCTTCTCTTCTTCGATTATGGTGGTGTTGTGCATTATGAATTCCTTCCGCTGGGCCAAACATTCAACAAAGAATATTATTTGAACGTTATGCATCGTTTGTGTAACGCTTTCCGCCTATAATGGCCGGAACTGTGGAAAGACAATTCACCACGATAATACACCATCCCATACTGCACTCGTGATTCCTGATCATTTCGCCAAAAATTCAACCCATATCGTTCTGCAACCACCGTATTCACCTGATCTGATGTCGTGCAGCTTTTGGCTGTTCAACACGCTCAAAAGACCGCTCCGGGGACACCGTTTTGATACGATAGAGGAGATTCAAGCCGTAGCGAAGACGGAACTGAAGGCCATCCCGGAAACGACGCGTATCTCAAACACTAATTAATATTTTGATATGTAAATTTGACATGGATGTCACTGATAGTACTAAAAACTTAAAAAAAATAATTTTCCAAATCCTTCGACGCGCGCAGTTTCAATTCAAATGTCACCTTATTTTTTGGTTACAGTAGTATATGTCAGTAGTTGTCAGCTCATAGTACACTGTTTCGCTGCGCTCTTTTGTTAGATGTAGTTTTTAATATAGTCAGTTGGTTTCTTAAGATTTTTTAAACAAATTTTTTTTACAATACCCTATTAATATCGATACCTGTATGTGCAGCTCTCCATCCATTGGTCTGTCAGTGCGTCACAGCAAGTTTTCTCAGAAACTAAAAAATTTTGTAAGCAGCTGAGAAATTTCTAGTTACTGAAAGTTCCGTAGCCAAAAAAAAATTAAAAGACTTTTAAGTGGGTCTCCCCACATAAGGATCTGAACCCTTAAATTTTTGCCCGGAAGATAGCTTAGTAGGGTGTCAAATGAAAGGTCTTGATGAGGTCTTTTAATATCTGGTATTAAAATTGCAATACCGTTGACGAGTAACGCAGGGGAGGCGAAAGAAAACGAGAAACTGCGTCCCCTTCCTCCTTGCAATTGGACACCTGTGGACTGAAAATTTTGAAAAAAATCATGGAGATAGTTCGCTATGATGATAACAATGACAAACACTTAAGAAGTTGAAAATTACTAAACTTTACTAGTAATATTACCCTTAAATCCAATAAAATATGGCCACTTATATATGTGGTAAGTCTAATAAACTATAAAAGTTTCAAAAAAATTGGATTGTATTCAATAAAGGTTTAAATTGTCGGTGTTACAACAACAAAAATACGTGATTATTTAGCAATATGTGCTTCCAATCGACTCAGATACTATGGGCTTGTTAAGATTTGCATGAGCGTTTCAGCAAAGATGTATATTAAACACATCTTTGGGAATATGTTCAACGAGTGATATAAGTTATCATAAAACAAAATTGCAGCTGTTTTAAATGAGAATATTGAGTATATTTAAGCTATATTTCCCAACTTCAGTATTTAAAGTGCAGGGAATTAACTCTTGATGAAAACATAATTCATAAAATTCATGGTGGCAGATTTTCATGAGCATAACCATAACAAATACCTAGGAAGTTAAACTCCACTCAACTTTATTAATAAAGTACAATTTGTGAATATAACATAATTGCTTATGAATTCATGCGTGAACTTCAGATTTCGATTAAAGTAGTTTAAAGAATAGTCCTTATAGTCTAGAAACTTAAATGGAATTGCATTCACGGAAGTAATAGCACTAAATTTTTAATTGGATCTTCTAATTTCCAGATAAAATGAATAATAAAAATATCTTTAAGATTTCATTCAGTCAATGGTTGTTAGTGATATTGCAACAAAATGGCAGCAAGTTGAAATGGTATAATATTGGGTGCCATTTCAAAATGAGTATGTATTTGCTGTCGATGTCGTTAAAAGTTGTTGAGTTGATTGGCGTTTGCAGATCGTAGGCTGTATACAAAACTCTTCTAACGATTCCGATTAATTGATAATATTTTTTGAATTTAATTTGATTCTCTTTGACTGTTTTCTGATTGAATATTGCTTAAGTTTTTAAGTACTTTAATGTTTGAACACGTCGCGCGTTCGAAAGAATGTTTTAAGCAGCTGCTCTGCAATAACACATCAGAAGAATTTTCTCCGGAAGCTTGGTGCCCTACGGAAGCCTTGTATTTAAGGAGGAGGCAGTCTCATTGAAAGCGAGGAAGGCTTCAGGTCCAGATGGTGTTCCAGCTGAGGTGTTGCAGTTCGTCTATCATCATTTTTCCTTACTTGCTGCTCAGCACATTCAACGCTTGCCTACGGGACTGGGTTTTCTCGGTACGATGGAAGGTGGCGAGGCTCGTGCTGATCAGTAAGAGGAAGGGAAACCCCGAATCGCTGTCTGCATACCGCCCGTTATGCATGCTAGACACGGCTGGGAAAGTGCTAGAGAAACTCATCAAGGGAAGACTCACTGAAGCGATTCGTGCTGCTGGGGACCTATCTCTTCGGCAGTACGGCTTTAGAGCAGGACGTTCTACCATTGATACGATTGCAGAGGTGGTGAACGCGGTCCAAAGAGCAGAGGCATATAGTCGCACCAAGCGACGGATCGTCCTGGTGGTGGCACTCGACGTCAGGAATGCCTTCAACTCCGCTAGAAAACTTTTTTCAAGTTCTAGAATATCTAATGCGGCTTTCGAGGAACTACCTAAAGGACCGAAGCCTGCTCTACGACACGACACAGGGCCAACGAAGGATCGGGTGTTGCCCAGGGATCTATCCTTGGTCCGGACCTGTGGAATGTGTCTTACAACGGGCTACTGAGACTTGAGATGCCAGATAAGTTGCGCTTGGTCGGCCATGCGGATGATGTTGCGGCTCTGGCCGCTGGACGCACCGTTGAACAAGCGCAACTTAGGCTAGGTATGCTAATGCGCCGAGTGAGAGACTGGATGACTGCTCGTGGGCTGAGTTTATCACTGGAGAAAACCAAAGTGGTCATCTTGACAAAAAAAGAGAATCCCTAGAGTAAGGATGATCAGTATTGGTGACTTACGAATCGAATTGAAGTCAGCGGTGAAGTACCTGGGGCTTCTGATCGACTCGAAGATGAGTTTCTCTAAGCAAATCAGGGCAACGGTTGAGGTTTCTTCGGGAATATCGGTTCTGAGTCGACTTATGGCCAACGTAGGGGGACCCAGCCCATCAAGAAGACGCCTCTTGATGAGTGCTGTAGGTTCAGTGCTTCTGTACGGAGCAGAGGTATGGGGCGACGCTCTCAGCAAGGAGGTATACCAAAAACGATTGGCACAGGTACAGAGAAGAGGAGCACTGAGAATTACATCTTCGTATCCAACAGTCTCTGACTCGGCGGTGAGAGCGTGGTACCTGTCGCCCTCCTTGCTAGAGAGCGCCGTTCATTTACCTGCACCGAAACGAAGATGCGAGGGAGATAGTTGTCCGCGAGGAGATGCCCCCAGGGCGGAACTGATCTGGTAATTCAAAGGGGTGCAACTGCTATCGTTGGGTTGTCGTCTCCGATTCCAGTGAAGCCGACGGGGACTGGCGTTCCCGGGGTACCCGAATCGCTTAGTAAAAATACTAGGATTGAAACTGGATCCGAAACATAGTGGCTTTGTGATTGTTCGATAACAAGATCAACTCATTGCTGCGAACCTCAACCCTGGAGGTATATTCAGGTACCACGGGCAGCTGATGAGCCTCCATCATAAAGATGGTCAGCTGATTGGTTGCGGCCCTTCGGGGAGTTTCGTGGTGGCTTGTGGTGCAAACAAAGGTTGGCGTTAACCTTATAGCGTCAGATACAGCTGGGTCTCGGATCTACCAGTATCAAAGTTGAGAGTTTCCTCAATGTAAACTGGTTCCGAACTTGGGGGCGAATGATTGGCGCTTAAACCAATCGCTGTCTAATGGTGACCGTGAGATTAGGCCTATAACAGGCAGGTGCTCACGTTAATCAAAACGACACATGTCCGCGAGGAGAGATATTGCTCGCTCAACGATTGGCAGCAGTCTAAGGTCAATTGCACGAAAGGAAGGTGGACTGCGCACCTCATTCTGGATGTGAGACCGTGGCTAAATTGAAGGCATGGTGAGACTGACTTCTATTTGACTCAGCTTTTGAGCGGGCATGGGTGTTTTCAGTCTTACCTGCATAAGAACGGTAAGTCACGGTCCCCCAATTGTCGGTATTACCCAGGAGAGGAGGACAATGCCTGTCACACATTTTTTGCGTGTACCAAATGGGTCAGGCTACGAAGGGAACTCTACAGGGAGGCGGGAGAGCTCACCCCGGATAATATAGTTGCGGTGATGCTCGAATCGGTTGACAAATGGAACCAGGTGACACATTATGCTCGGGCAGTCCTAAAATATAAAAGGGACTCACAGCAGCCGAGGATGCTGGGGCTGAGGGATCGCTCTTCTGGCATTCCCTCTTCCCCTCTCCCCTCCCGCTAGGAAAGGGACTCCCCCGCTTGAGGGCGCCCCACGGTGTAACAAAATGAGACCTGGCCCGAAGTAATGTGTCAAACGGTTCCAGGCTAGGTTCTCAGGTTGACAGGGGAGGTGTTTGGTGGGTAGTCCAATCGCACATGGGAGTCCTTCACTATGTGCCTAAATAGCATTTACCTCCCTACCACAAAAAAATAAGAAGTTTCTCAGGGCCAGGAATAATTCTTTTTTATTCTTTCAAATTAAAAGTTATAATTTAAGCCTTTCTGCAGCCCTGTTTTCCTTTCTTTAAAAACACTGAAATCATTATTTTAGTTTCGAAAAGCGAATCATGATCTGTTGCGCCACCCTGTAGCTGGATTTCAGAACGTACTACTTGAGATGCTTTATTATTTAAGTTGCGTCCTGCTTATTCATCCTTGCAACATACCGAACCATCTCAATGTTGACAACAGCAATAATACCACTTTTTATCATTAAATTACTCGTAATATGGCATATGCATATCTTTCAGGTCTTTTTTATGATTCATGAACAAAAAAAACTAATTAACGATATTCTTTTATATGCTTTGCCTTTAGCATAAATTTACAAGTACCTTCTGGCAAAAATAAACTTATGTATAATTATCACATAATAACCCACACCTTGTTTTAAATTTCTCAATTTCTATGGCAACCAATGAAAGAAGCTTCTACTTGCGCGCTTTTGTTTCGTTATATATCCTTGTTATTGCTATTTATTGTAATGAATGCGAGAAAGTGAGACTTCACGGAGCAGTAGGTTCTTCATAGCGTTTAAAAGCCTTATCTTGCTCATGTCACTTTTGTCTACATACATATCCTACTGTTACTACCTTACTTCCATTGCCAGGACGATGGAAGTAGAACAATGGGGGGACTTGAAATTTTCCAAAGAATAAATTTCCTGTCGCTCGGTCGTCACAAAATGTTTTATCTTTTAACTATTTGTTGTTACTTGGGTATTATTTTCTTATTTTCACATTGTATGTTTTCCAAAATAAATCCATACAAATGTAAAGTTGTATATCTTTCTTGTGGCAGTTCACACACACTCACAACATTTCTATCTAAAAGCAGTAGAACAAATTATCTTAAGATATTATCGTCTCATTTCTCCTGCTTTGTTGATGCTTACTTGGTAGATTTTAAAAAATATTTTCTCTTTTGAAACAGAAGCACGCGCTGAGATATCAGGACCACCGATACGATACTTAACGCCTGGATCAACGCTACGTTTGCTGTGTCGTGTATTGCAGAATACGGAGGCGTCGGAATTTATCTTCTGGTATCATGACAATAGGATGATTAACTATGATATCGATCGTGGGATTAACGTATCAACTGAAGCGGGTAAGGACATCATCATGCTAGGCCACATGGGCTTTTGTCGACTCATTTCCAAACAATGTAGATGGACACTTGTTATGTTTGTCTGGTTTTTAGTTAATATTTTTACCCACAGTGAATACTATGAAACTGATGTCATAAAAAATTTGAATCGAAATTAAGAAAACAGCGTTTATACTTTGATTAACTTTGATCCATAATATGAAAGAATGATACGAATTTAATGCAGAGAAGACTTTTTGCTGACTGTCCTTAACATTTATGATTCGACCATTTGTAATATATCCAAGCGTTTAATTTCACAATGAGAAAAAAATAGTGAATTCCGTTCTCAAGTTGAATTTCTTCTTTCTAAACCTAGACAGTTGTTTCGGGGCCTCTTCTTTATACGTTTTTATGATCGCTGAGTAAATTCTAGTAAAATAAAATTCATTTTCTTGACTATAGTGCACTATATGCTACTGTTAGTATTTGCAAAGCTACCGAATAGGTTAGAATCCTGCTACGATTCATTTCAGTTGGCTTTTTTGCCTTTTACAGAGTAATTCGTAATGAGGTTTGGTTTTTAATCCCAAATAAAAGGCAGTGAAAATTTTATTGTGAATCGAAAGAACAATTTATGACATTTTCATTTTAAAGATTATCTTCTTTAAATGTTGACCGTGACTTTGCCGTGAATGGTCCATTCTGAAGGTCCAATTTTGAATGTATAAAAGAAGTTTAAGTATAAAATATGTTTAAGTGAGTGTATGATGAAAGTACAAAAAAACCAATTAGTTTGTTAGAAATTGACTTGATTTTCTCAGTAAAAATATAGCGACAAGGACAAATAAAGTCAACAACAAAAATTTAATATTTAGTGTTACACACTATATTCTTTATATTAGTAATGATAACAATTTTAATTCAGTCTTACTCAATTTCAAAAAGAACACCACTAAAAATGATCTTATAACTAACTTTTTGCAATTAACTTATATTACTTAAATCTAATTCAATCAATTTTTCAATTTCTTCACCCTAAGCAGTCTTACTGTCATCGATTTGTTTAATGAATGGCACAATCATCATAATACCTAATATTTTTTAATATACTTACTTTACACAAGTATTTTGTGTAAAAGAATTATAAAAAATAAGTGTTTGTTTTGAAAAAAGGATCTTAAGAAGCAAATTGTGTTGATAATGTCATCTCCCAATTGACTTCTTAAAGAGTTACAAATGTAGCCAGCTGTTGAAAAGGCCCTTTCAGCTTCTTCACTTGTCGGTTTTATTGTTAACAAATAGTCTAAAATGTAAGATGAATATTGCCCTCGAACTCCTTCACTTTCATACGCTGCCATTTCCTTCTTCAGTACTTTCTCAAAATCGATCTCTTTGTTGATATTTATGGTATACATTTTTGCTTCCTGCTAGGTTTGCATTTGCAGCTCTTGCTGTAATGTCATATCATTTTCCAATGAATGTGAGTCTGGATTGTTATCTAACAATTTAATCTTATCGTCTAAGTTGTCGTTAGAGGTTTCATTTTGAATAACTCTCTCTAATATTTGTTTCATTTCTAGTCGTGCATCTTTTTTCTTGGGCATAGCAAATGAACTATCGACTTGTCTTGTTTAGTCGTAATAAATAACCTAAAAACACTAGTTTTCCTTGAAACCATAGAATTTTGTTTATTTTACAAATACCGATATTTCGGAAGTCAGTTGCTTCCTTCTTCAATGCTAACTAATTCTAAAAATACTCAAACAACAGTACTTATACCTTCTTTAGTAAACAAAAATCTAATATCTACCTAAACTAATTAACAACTAATTAGCAATGGCTAATTGACAAAAAGCAATTATGGCCTAATTGATCCGCTGGTTAATGATCTTATCTTATCTTAACGTTGTAACCATTTGAAGAGTGATGAATGGGTGTTGCCTTGAACCTGGTTCATCTTATTTAGTTCGGATATTTTGAAGATGTCAATGCTTTCGATAACATCCAGTTTTTGAGATCGCTTTACCTGTTTTACCACTTGTAAATCTTCCGTTGTAATTTTGTGTTTCGTTTCAACTATATGTCTTGCCACTGTCGATTTGATGTCCTGTATTTTCTTATGTTTTTTAATAGAATTATCTGCTTCACTGAGGTGTTCTTTGCAGCGTATTAATACTGGGCGCCGTGTTTGTCCTATGTAACATTTGTTACATTTTGGGCAGGAAATTTCGTGCACACCGCTTTGTGCCTCTTTACTTAACGGAGCCTTGACAGGTTTGAGACGGTTTTTGAATTGTAGTTTTCTGCTTGTCGGAATGACCTCGGTTTGCGTTTCTTTTAGTAGCTATTTGAGCGCTCCCGTAGCTAGAGTGTGTCTGATAGCTGCCCTTCTTATATTTTCATTGGACTTATTTTGTTTAAACAGCGTTGTCCAATTGTTGCGCTTAAATTGTCCTCCCTTTTTGTCGATGATGTTTTTAATGGTGTTGAAACTGTGGCCATTGATGTTCGCTGTTCGTATGATGTATTGTTCTTCTTTCCGTTTTTCGTCTGTTGAAAGCGGTATGCTTACCATTCAATTTACCGTTGAGTGGTATGGAGCCATCCTTTGAGCAAACGATTGGAAGGAATTGTCCTTTGTGTTTGTTTTGGCTTCCTGTGTATTCCAAAGCTGAATTCACCGTTCTTTGTATAAATACATAAGTCCAAAACTGTTAGCATATTGCTGTCCTCCGTCTCCATCGTGGAAACTATGTTTTTATGTATTGTATTAATGTGTTTAAGTGTTTCTTCAAGTTTGCTTTTTTGTACTATTGCCAGTACATCGTCCACGTATCGAATCCAAAATCGTGGCAATAGGCCTAAGTCCTCCAGAGTCATTTCTATATTACACATAAATACATCGCTGATGAGCGGTGAGAGGGGGTTATCCATTGCTACTCCACAAGCTCCTTTAAAGTGTCTGCCTTGGTACACAATATAATTTTCTTTCATACATGATTCAGTAAGTTTAATTAGAGATTTTACTTCTTTTCTTCATGTCCAATCTTGTGGATTTTTGCTTAGAAGTCGCTGTTCCAATATAACTAATGCTTCTCTTACCGGGACACTGGGATATAATGCTTTGATGTTAATACTTCGTCGTTTTCTATTCCTCCACAGTTTTGAAGCCGAGCTACCATTCTTTATTGTTTTTGACGATCTTCGAACCGATATTATTGTTTAGTATGCTGTTGAGAAAGTGTATTAGCAATTTTCCTTGTTTGAAGGTCGGTGAATTCACAGCTGCTATTACTTCCCTCATCTCGTTTCCAGGTTTATGGAGTTTCGGCATACACCTTATTCGTGGAAGGTATGGGTTTGATATCTTCACCGATGGAGGAATTTCTATAACCTGTTCCTATTTCTTTATCGCTTCGTTAATTCTTTTGATTGAGGATCTTTTCTCAGTTCCAAGAACTTTCCGTTATCTATAATTTTGTTTACTTCTTCGTCGTAGGTTTGTTGGTCATAAATGACCAAATTATTGCCTTTATCTGCTAAGATATAAACCACTGGTTTCTCGTTGAGCTGTTTTACTACGTCATCGTGTCTAGATTGGGGTACGCTTGCAATCTTTTGGAACATATTTCCTACTTGACGCCTCACGCTGTGCTTGGTTTCAATGGACTCGAATTTTACAGCTGATTCTACATCTATAATGACGTCCTCCTGAGTTGCTAGTTGTGGCAAAGTTAAGGCCCATGTTGAGCAGTTCTAGTTGTTCTTCAGAGAAAAGTTCGTTTGACTTGTTGACTACAAATTCCGGTCTCGATATTGTAATTATCAGCTTGTTCAATTTATTTTGATGAATATCTCGTTTTCGTTTTTTCACACATTCACGGGATCTGTCCACTTTTGCCAGGATTTCACATATGTCGCCCTTCCTGTAGATCTCATTAGCTATTTTAAGATGCATGGCGTAGGTCTTTAGGGTTATGAAGTTGTGTTTACTATAAAGGGATTTTATGTTGTTTTTTATCTATAATCTTCAACTCAACCTACAGATGCTCAACTGTTTATGTTTATTATACCTCTGAATGTTTTCTAAGTTAGTTTATCACAAAAAATTAGCCTTATGTAATTTACATTGGTCCTATAATACCCACATGATATTTGCTTGACATTAAGGGCTGCTATAAATCAAACCATGGCCTTCTTACTCAAGCCCGAAAACGGAAACACTACGTCATGCTCCGAACTAGTCTGTTCAGGTAGCTTTATCAGAAACATCTATTGCTGTTTACATCAAAAAAATTTTCAAAAGATTTTTTACAGTACATATGACAATACGTTTGAAATTTTATCAGTACCATTTTTAGATTTTTGTATCATTTCTCGTTTGTATCATTTTGGCTAAGTGTCATCTCAGAAATGTCATACTTGACAAATTCAAAAGCCTTCTATTGGCCTGCTGAGAGGCTGCTATCAAGCCTTCCGGACAGCTGTCTTCAGTAATTTAGGGCTACTGAGCAAATGTTTACGGTACGCGAAGTGATTTCAAGTACGTTAATTGATTTCCTTATGGGCCTGAGTAAGAAGGCAACGCGCGTACGCATATAGGAAAATCTTGTTTTGAGCAAACAGAATGTTGGTAGTTGGAAAGTAACATTTGAATAGGCTGTCATTCTTAGGAACACAAAACAATTTATAAAGAATATAACCAAGGCATTTTATAAAATGTGAATTAATACCTAATTATATACTTAAAACATTTAAGGATTATCATTACTATGCATATGAATCGTGTAGGATAAGCCTTCATCAAAAATGACTGAAAAAACTATAAGAATGGTACTTTATCTTTCTTGTCCAAATGTTTGCCGTTAATTTGGCAAAATAGAACAAAATAATAATTTTTTTCGTCAAGACTCACAGAAATTCAACTTGTCCTGGCTTTAAAAAATTGTCGATTTCAATGAATTTTAAAATGAAAAACAACAAATTTGTAAGCGAAAAATTTTCTTGCAGTGGTTGAATTGTTCATTCCTTTCGGTCAAAGTCAACAAAGCATACACTGATGAAATTGATAACTATTCGTACTTCAAAGCGGATTGAAAAGTATATTACACCCAGTAGCAAGTATGTAAAGTTACGTATGTAAAGATAGTTAAGATATCCAATGAGAAACGAAGCTTCAGTTATAGTATTTCTTAACGTTGTTTAATACTAAATGGAATATTTTTTGCTGTCCTGGAGACATTATTAATACAACATAATAAACACAATATTGTATAATAAATATAATATCATATAAAAAAATTCTTAGCTGTGTTTGCTGTGTAAAGAAAGCATTTAATCGAAACTAAAATTCAAACACCATAAATAGCATGAAACATTCATGAGGTTTGCTTTTATGATGGAAAAAAATCCTTTCCACCAAAACAGTTTACATTGAAGACAACAAAAATAATTCGAAATATTATTTTTCATATATTTCCCCTACCTGTGTGCCCCTCGAAGCAAGGCCTGTTTTGGAAAGTTCTCATCAAGACCTTTCATTTGATATCCATATTGGCTACCTATGATGACATTTTTGAGCAAAACTATATGAAAAAATCACAAAGGTAGGTCAAATTGCGAAAATAGATCCCAGCAAGGGCAAAAAATATCTCAAAAAAATTTACTCAACTTTGTAAATAATAGTAGGATTCGTAAGTCTTATATTTCCCCATATTGAAACGGTGCCCTTAAACCTTTTAAAATTTTCAGTTCTGCAGGTCGATATAAGATCTTTATGCCTATAAAATTTCATGGATATCAAATAATAATCAAGTGAGATATCGTCATTTCAATTGTGTGGAATTGTAACAATGACAACACGTGTTGATGGTCGATACATATTTCAAATTGTCCTGAGTACTTTTATTTTCTTCAAGTATTCATGAATATTTAAGAAATTGTGTTTAATTTGAACACGTTCGATTGGACGAGTATTCAGAAAAATTATTACCTCAGAACTCTGAAAATTATTACCTCTGAACTGTGCATCTTTTGAATAAATTTGAATGACTTCTTATACAAGTATTGGATGAATAATTGAAGTCATCGATTCATGCCATCAAAAAACGTATTTCCAACCCATGGATGGTTACAAAGCCCTTCTTGTAGGAGTGCTCTCCTGCTTACCCGGATTATTTCACCTCTAAATTGTACGTGCTCTTCTTCAACCATTCATAAATAAATTTAATGAAGTGGTAATAGCATGTACCTTAAATTTTGAATAACACACAAACTTGTTCAATCTTCTCCTTTAAAACAGCCGCCACTAATTTTAGGACATGTTTTGAAAACATCTTATTGAGACCTTTCACATGACACCCCACTCGATTGCCAATGGTGAAATAAAAAAATTGAAG
Source organism: Odontomyia ornata (assembly GCA_963969285.1). Classification (NCBI taxonomy): domain Eukaryota; kingdom Metazoa; phylum Arthropoda; class Insecta; order Diptera; family Stratiomyidae; genus Odontomyia; species Odontomyia ornata. Next base: position 119,271,055 of record OZ017738.1, read on the forward strand.
AGTCACGCCCCTATAGAACTCTCTGAAAAAAATTGTTCACCCAAAAGTTTCCAGAAGTCACCACTTCTAACCTTTCATGGATGTAGCTTCAATAGCTTCAGAGAAAAACTTTGGTGACACACAGACAGATACAAGTCGTGATTTCAATAGGGTTTTGTATTTTAGCATAGAACCCCTAAAAATCATGTAATTGGATCAAAGTCAAAGTCAAAAGCGCTTTATTCAATACTAGTCGTTATAAATTTTAAAAGAAGATAAAGCAAATTCCAAGCAATAACAATTCAAAAACTGAATGGCTTAAATTGCCCTCTAAATTTATACGTTATCAGTTAAACACATTTTATGAAAAAACTATAGCACATTCAAATCAATTAAGATTGTTACATATTTTATGGTTTGATTGGAAAACGGCAAAAAAACCAACGTACACTATTCAAAATTATTCATAATTTTAACACAACAGTGAACTTTGATCCTACACCAAATACATTATAACCTAATTCTCATAAAATACAATGAAAAAACGTTATCTTATACTTAAAAAATTCTATCACAATTTCTTAACCTACGCGTATAACCCTATCTCTAAAACTAATATAATAAGCAAAGCATATGCCTAACCTATCCCTAATTTTTAACGCAAATAAACAATTACACTAAAAGAGCAACAATGAGCTGAAACTCAAAAACTAAGTAACGAAAAATTTAGATATTGTCATTCACCCACCAATACCTAGATTGCTCTGTCTCAGCTCAATCAGCTTCAACGAATCTAGCAAATGAGTATCTCCATTGGAATTGTTGGTCTCGTGCACTCAAAATCGGATGACATTTTATCTTCTTATCGGTGATATATGTGATATATTACTGGAACACCATCAGAATCAAAAACATATCGATTCATGTCCAAATACACGAATGCTTCATGAGGAATGAAGCCAGTAGTGAGGCAAGCTGCAATATACCCGTCTATAGAGTGGAACGGCTGTGAAATCCAAGGGTTTTTACTCACAGTTACAGATCTTGCGATATGATTTCAAAGAAGATGTCGACTCTTATCACTTGAGCAGTTCAATAAGTTCTTCTATTCGATATATAATGCTTCCAATCCGTCTCAGGCTTTCTGTACAAACCAGTACATGCGTGAAGACATTTGATTTTAAAAACTCTTGATTTTTCCATAGTACCTAGTAAACTGGTTGTACCAGATCTGACATCCATACATCAGAACTGGTCTAACCAGGGTCTTGTAACAGATAATTTTGACCTTTTGATCAATGGATCTGGAATGAAAGAGTCTTCCTAGGGCCATGATTACTTTTGTGCCTTACTGAGCATGATTTTCACATGTTCAGTACAGTACAGATACTGATCGTGATGAGCACCAAGGCATCGAACACAGGATTTATGTGGGACCCTTTCTGAACTACTCTCGACAGCCATGATGTGGAAATCCTTCCAATTACGTTTCAGGTAGTTTCGCACTTCTGCGCATTGATTTTCATTTGCCGATTGTCGGTGTATAGCTGCACATCATTGAACACTTTTTGGAAATTTCTCTGAACTATTGTAGCTTTTCAGTCTGCCGTATAGATGATCAGATCATCAGCAAACGCTACCAATGATCACGTTGTTGATACGTTAAAATTAAAGCTGTTCAATAGCTTGCGAATGAATATTGAGAGGAGCAGAGGCGCAGTAACTTTTCCCTGCTGTAGACTATTCAAGACCTTGAATCCGCGCATTGTTGTCAGATTTCCATCAGTTACAATAAACGGTTTCCCGTATATCATATTACACATCATGGCGACAAGGTGTCTAGGGAGCTTGTCCTGAAGGAGTTTAAAAACTAGTCCATCTAACCACACCGTATCGAAGGCTTTCTCCATATCAATGAGACATGCTCCAACGCATTGTCTATCATTTAGTTTCGAACAGATGTTTGAGGTTACTTTCGCTATTGCATGTGTGGTAGAATGCCTGGCACGAAAACCAAATTTCCAATTCGCCATCAACTCATGTTTCTCAATGTGGGCGTTAAATGCTTTCTTTAGTATCACTTCAAACACTTTGCTTATGTTAGGCAGCAAGCTGATTGGGCGATAGCTTTTGGGGCATGAAGATTCTTTTCCTTTCTTCAAGATCGGAAATACCTTAGCTTTTTTCCACTCATTTGGAAAATATGAATTGCTCAACATGTTGTTGAACAATATGCAATAATTCCTAATAGCAACCTCAGGCAAATGTCGGAGAACTACATTTGGAATACCATCAGTACCACATGATTTCTTGTTGTTTATCCTGCAAAACGTGAAACTCAAGACTTCATAGCTGACAAAATAATCAACAAGATTCAAGCTTGGTATGAGGTCAGATGTTAATGTTTTATTGAAATGAAGAATTGATTGGCCATTCAGGCTTGATATGAAATCGGAAACTTTTGCTTCAACGACATCTGAAAATATGTCATTCCCTCTCTCAGAGTTTGGTAGATGAACCAATTCAAAATGTGTTCCAACCAGGGCAAGTTTATCGAATCCCTCACAAATAATCCTGTTTCCATTTCTATCTGGAGTTATACTATCAATTTCGATACCAGCCCTATCGAGACGATTTATCTCATCACTAGTGACTTCAAGATTCGATAGCTTCACTTGAGACTTCTTGCGGAATATGCTATTGACTTTCGCAAAAACGCCATCTGAAACCTGTGAGCTAATACCCCTCAATTTTTTCGCCCATTGATTGCTGACCTCACTCCTGAAGTATGAACGGATTAAGTTCTGGACATTCTTCAGATGTGATTTCAACGAAGCCAACGGAGGGATGGTTGTAGTCCAAAAATCGTCGATAAATATTGTTGACACGTGTGAAAAGAAGGTTTTTCAATCTTTTCAACCTTGCGATGGTTGGTATTTCATATCTCAATCGTTTCAAACGTCAGCTTCTCTAACTTCGACAAATAGAGATCTATTTCATCGTTAGTTAGATTCCTGTCATTAGGAACCATTGAGTAAGGGTTGCCATCATCAGAAGAGGGACATTGCTTCTGTTACTACCGATTAAACTTCTTTTGAAACTTTCCCCAGTCTGTTTTTTTGAAATTCAACCGATGATTTTCATGTTGAACTAGAATGCGGAAGAAATCATCCCTTTGATGATTGATTTCCATTACGATTGCGTTATGGTCGATATCATAAGGAAGCACCTGCAGTTTCCGTTGAAGAATATTAAAGCTGAATTCAAGTCTTGCGTCAGCAATGCAGAGGTCCAAATATGAATTTGTCCTAGAGTATGTTGGGAACTCCAACCCGTATATATTGCACCTGTATTCAATTTGGTTCTCTGATATCCACGATTTCAGGAATACACCTCTTGGATTATTGGTGGCGTTCAGCCATGATATATGCTTGGCGTTCAGGTCACCAGCAAGAGTATAGTGAGTATGCAGCCTTTTCAATTCAAGTATTTCAAACAAGGAATTGAGTTCCTCCTTGAGCTTGAGAACAGTTCCACGAGTTGCATAGGCAGAGATAACGAAGAGGTTATACTCACCTGGCAGTGAGATTTTGATAACGGACACTACAAGAGATTCAAAGCTTTTGAGTTCGACTTTTCTAATATTTTGGACACAATACGTTCTTCGAATCAATATCCCGGCGCTACCTCCCCCATCACCTATAACCCTATCGTTTCTTACGAATTCAAAATCCTTGAATGTCATGGAGTGCCATGAATTGAGGTGGGTTTCAGTAAAAAGCATGATGTCAGGCTTTTGTTTGATAAGGAACTTCAGGAGATAGTCACGTTGATGTAGACTCACAATGGAGTTGATGTTGGTCGAGATGAGATGAATCCTATCCACGGGAATGTGACTGGATGACAACTTATTTTAATTTTCGTATCTTGTTTATCGATTCTCTCCGATAAGGAATTTAATTGCTGATTAATTTAAAGGAGGAGCTCATTACTGCCACTTACATTATTTATTTTATTTACATTGTCTGCTGGCCCTCTCGCAGCAAGTGCAAATGACTACCCGGGCTTGACGAAGTTGATAGGTATCACACTGTGGTGTTCTTGATTTTGTTTTGGAGTGAATTTTACGTATGCATCTTGATCTCGAGGGTATCCTCGATATGATGCTGGACGACCAAGGACACCGCAGCTCACACAATAAAATTCTTATTTTGTCTCCCACTGAGCCAATTTGCACTCGCCGGGAGCATGGATATCTTTGCATTTAACGCACCTAAATTTCATGGTGCAATTGGCAGCCAAATGCCCAAACCTTTGGTACCTGTAGCACTGGTTGACTTCACTTTTCTGGATTCATTCCCACCTCAGCACACGGAAGCTATAGTATCTTATTTTTTGCAGGGCACTTGAACTGCTTTTGCTGGAAATCTGGACTAAGTTGTAAGGCAGGCTTTTACACTCCGCAATCGATCTCCTTGTTGTAAAGCCTTTAACTGAAATAAATTGTATTTCTGGTGCAACTTCTTGGAGCACCTGAAAGAGATCGACTCTGTCCTCTCCGCAGTCCAGACCCTTCAATAAAAAGGTTTGGTTTCTTGCGCTTTTGGGGGTGAATGTAAAATGCGGAATATCTCCAGAATTGAACGCACTTTTTGCTGCCTGGAAAACAACCAGCGACGTAGTTCTAACTGTCAGTTCAACAGCATTGACTGTTTTGATCTCAAAATCATTTAGCTTATTTTCGGCTGCCAAAAGCCGAACCATATCTTTGCCCATTTACCCAAATACATTGATGGGTGGGACTTTTTCTTTCTTTTGATTAGTCTTGACGGATGGACCAGCAGACAAAATTTTCTGGATTTTTCTCCCTATTTTTAATTTTAAAGCATTCTATAAATTCATTATCTGGCTTAGCAGTAAAATAATTAGAAGTTTTACCTGGATCCTCTTCAATACTCACCGTATCTTTAAGTCCAGCTAGCGCTGCATAATAATTCCTGCTGTCGTTTGCTCCGTCTACGCTGAGGACATCCTCTTGGTCAGCTTCTTGTTTCAGTTTCTTAGTTGTCTTATCTGCAGTAATTTTTGAATTTGCTTCTTTTCCTTTCTTGCTTTCTTGAGATTTGTTGAACATCAATGTTCCAACGAGTGCTTCTAGTAATTTGATTCGAAGTTTGAGCTCTTCATTTTCTTTCTCAATCATGTCAGCTGTCTCATCTTTCATTAGCTGCTTGATCTCAGTGACCGATAAAATTTGCGGTTTTTCTTCGTTATTATCGTATCTTCGTTTGAGCTTTTTTTCGCCTGTCATCGTTGGCGATAGACACAAACATTTTAGTTGATGACTGAAGCCATCGGGCTCCTCCATCTCGTTGCTTTTGCAGCGAGACTAGAGATAATGTTCTCAAACGGGACTTCCCTTGAACGTATTTTCACTTTTGATACTTCTCCAGGAAGTGAATTTCAGGTATTCGATAAATGCTCGAATAATTCGACGGTGATGGTTATCAATAAATAAAAATTATTTTCATCTGACTTTTGTGAAAAATTAATTAATTTTAAAATTAATGGCAGGTGCGATTTAATAACACGTCTACACGCATCGAGTGCTAGACGTAGAATCTCGAATATATATCACGTTAAGAAAAAGTAAGCATTTTCCAGCCTGTAATTCATTTGAAATTGCCAAAATAGAAAAATAATAAAAATTAGTCTGAATATTTCACATATTATTCTTAATGTAACGAAGACGTGAGTAAAAATTTGATTCATCAATTAAAATGAGGATCGATTGTCAGGCACAGATCTATAAGTGGTATATCATCGTCTGACTTCCACTCAAATTGGCCTCCGGAATCAATGCCCAATATTTCTTCTTGCATTTCCATATTTGTATTGGATTCCCAAACCCAGTCCATATTGTGTGAAGGAACCGTACGACAAATTATCTTATGGGGATGGTTGAAAGTCTTAAAGATATGGACTAGTTTATAGGCTTTCTCGGTTCCTAATTGGTTCCGTATATTGGACTGCACAAGGCCGAAGGTAGAGAGTATTATTTCTAGACCAGCTGTTGATGCTACTGCTGACAGTATTTGTTCACATATTGTTTGAAATCTTTCTTCGCCATCCCTGTTGAGCCATCGATTATCATTTGTGTTCATATTTAAGAGCTTCCACGATTCTAAAGGTGGAGTCTGTTTAAAATTTTCCCCAAAAAGATATTTAGGAAACATTGATGATTGCGTCAGCAATGACGTTACAATAGGCATGAAATTGGGCGGGATTTCAGCAAAAACTTTATCTCTTTGATCATTAATCTAATTTTTGCCCAGAAATCAGTGATCCAACATATTAGCCAATAAATAAACAGACTCTAATGCCATGTTACGTCGATACCGTAATAAATTATTGACTTCTAATATTCCATTTTCTAAATCTTTTTCTAGCCGGTGCTATATTTCTACTCCCACCGATATTGTTGTTCCATTTTTTTGGGCTCCTTATAAGGCTCTAGCTACTGGATCCAAGCATGACAAGAGTTGAATTGCATTGTTCGGGATCTGTGCATCATTTAAGTTTTCGAGAATGTTTTTGTAAACTTCATTTTTATTATTTTGGCATATTTGTACCAATATTCCTCGATTAGCAAGATGGGAGCTAATGCAGTATCTGGCTGTATTCCATCGAAAGGTTAAGGGCATTATCAACTTTTTACTATCAGCAGCCTTGTACCAACTTGCGGGCAGATATTTATTCCTAAAATATTAGATCACCTTAATTATGTTTCCAGAAACGCCTTTGATTTCCACATCTTGCGCTAGCAGGTTTAGTATATGCGCACAACAACCATATTGCTTTTACTATCTTTACACAATTCATGCCTCATTTTTTGACGTTAGCTGCATTGTCAGTAACGAAGCTCTCAACAATCATTTTGAAATTTTTGTTGGTATTTGTAATTATATCCGTAGCAATTTCTTTTAAATAATCTGCAGTGTGAGGATAGCCTGATGTATCGATAGTATCAACTAGTATCGATTGTCCTTCAGGTGTAGTGGGGCTGCAACAAATTATAGGCTCATTGTAAACGTTTCTACCAACCGTCCAAAGACAAAGATACGGCATTGCCCTCGATTGCACCTTTTTGTTTTTGTAAAGTATCAGCATAAATTTCCTCTAGGAGACGGCCTCTTATTTGACGAGATGTGGCAGGCTTATCGCCTGGACGAAGAGCCATAATCATTTCTTTAAACTTCAAGTGATCAGCGTGCAAAAACGTTGTATTGCTGGAATTGAAAAAATTTTCGACCGCCAAATCAATTTTTTAGGGTTTTGTACTAAAAAAAAACCCTATTGCAATCACGACCTGTGTCCGTCTGTCCGTCCGTTCGTCCGTCTGTATGTCACAGCACTTTTTCTCCGAAACTATAGAAGCTACAGTAATGCAACTTTGTGGAAAGGTCAGAAGTGGTGACTTCTTGAAAGTTCAAGGGTGGAGAAATTTTTCAAAGGGGTTCAGGGGGGTCTCCCCATATAGGGAGGTGACCCCCCCCAAAAAAAAAAAATTTCATCGTTAGTAGTCGAGTAGGGCGTCATTGGAAAGGTCTCAATGAAATCTTTTCAAAACAAGTATTAAAATTGCCTTATCTGTACCGAGGGGGGCAGGGGAAGGGGAAATGTACGAATTTTTTGCGTACCCCCCTCGCGATTGAACACCTGCCATCCGAAAAATCTGAAAAAAATCATGAATGTAGGTCTTTATGAGTACAATAACAAAAAATACATGAGAAGTCGAAATTCACTCAACTTTGTTAGTAATAGTATGATTTATCGATATTATGTTTTCTTGAATAAAATCTTAGCGGTACCCTTAAATTCAATAAAATTCACCACACAGATGACCATTTATAAGATTGATCTTTTCTGGAAATTTCATAAAGATGGAATGGTATTTAACAAAGTTATAGCGATTTGAATTTTCCTGTATTGCTATGGAACAATATGCGCTGTATTACTATGGAAACCTATGACTATGGAGCCATATGCGCTTTTTACCGATTTCGACACTACAGCTTTGCTAGTGATAGGTATCATGAATAGCTGTGAGAATCAGTTCAGTTAGTAGCACCAGTAATCGTAAAACAAGATAGTGGCTGTTTTAAATGCGAAGATTGAATAATTTTGAGTAATTTTTCCCCAACTTCAACGTTTAAGGTGCATACTTTGAACACCGGATTCAATTTAATGAATTACTGAAGATGAGTACCTACAATTAATGCTCATAAGTGAAACAATTCAAGGAGGCAGGAAAGAGCTCCTAGCAAAAGGGCTTTTTAACCATTCTAGAATTCGAAAAAATCGAATCGATGATAACAGTACAGGGGAGTGGCCCCCTGGAAAAAAAATTTCATCAAAGGTAGCCGATATGAGTATCAAATGAAAGGTTTTTTTGAGAGCTTTTCAAAACAGTTCTTAAGCTGCTAGTTTTTGTTTCAGTGCGGGCACAGGGGGGGGGGGGTAATACATGAAAAATATGTTTCCTCCCTTGCGAATGGACACCTGTGATTTAAAAAATCTGAAAAAAACGATCAAGGAGATATATATGGGGATAATAATAACAAATACTTCAGAAGTTAAACTTTGTTCAATTTTGTTAATAATAGTATGGTCCTTGAATTTCACATTTTCTCCATTAAAATCATCTTTGACATATTTCTTGCTTTTATTCGTTGCTGGTTACTGCATTTTGTAAGTTGAGTAAAAAACCCTTCTGACATGAGCGGAGGTCTGTCTTGCCAACTTGTTTTGCTTGGGATTCTGATGTAACAACTACTTTTTCTAATATGTTGAATGATGTTCCGCCAGTTGAAAATGCGCGTTTTTTGCCTCTGATTCGATGATGGTGTCATTTGATGTTGAGGGGTGGGTATCATGAACAGAATTTGAGGATGTCTATTATGAGCTAGAAGCCCTTGACACTAGGCAAACATTCACATGTTTTAACAGGCGCACAGGAATGCCTTACAGCTCTTTCTTGCACTTTTTACATTGGACCTATTTGCCTCTGTTCCCATCTTTGAAATACAGCTTTCGCAGGTTTCGGCATGGCTCAAATTGTTTCGAGTACTTGAGAAAAATGAAATGTAGAAAGAAAAACACTTTGGCTAAACGATTTGACAACTTATATTGTTTTCACACTCCATCAAACTTATCGTTTAATAGGTCAGTTATCTACTTTAACGAATATCGCGCAGCAGATGAACGCAAAGATCACTGCACTACACCAACTAAATAACGATATCAAAATGAAATAGAAAAGTAGGATTGTAGCATTAACCTTTTAAACTAGCAAAGCATTTCTTAGGTAAATATTAAATTAACAGTATACTTGAGCTAACAATTGTCAAATGCTAGTCCGCGTGCACGTAAATAAAACGGGGAGTCCCCGAACTTCTGATGAGATAGCTAAAACATATTTTATTGGCTGCTCTACTTTCAAATTAACCAGGAAAAATTAAATTTCTTTTGATTCTTCCATTCTCTACGAAAAAAGTTGATGATCAACCTTTTGTTAGATAACCATTTATTCAATAACCTAACAAACAAATGATTCGTTGACAATGAGCTGTGTATTTTAATATTATGCTGTTAAAATTTCATTTACACGCGCAAGCAGATGTTATTTCACAAAAATTGCTGACGCACATGATTGTGCGTTTAATTAGTTCAATGCGATTTTAGGTGATTGAACTAATTGTTGCACGCTTGCGTATGTCTGATCAATTACCAATGGAGAAATGCCTATGGTATACGATATGCAATTAATGCAGTTGAAATTTTGATATATTATATCTGGTGGATAATCCAGAAACGCTTATGCTATTGACTTGTTATAATTTAACAAAATGGTTAAGTTTTCTATACTATGGCAAATTACCCAAGCCAAAGAAAAATTTCGGACTGTGTTGTATTAATGGAAGAGTTCTTCAATATTTTTGATTCGTTTGAAATATATTTACAGTGTATGAAGTTATTTGATCAATTGTTTTAGTTTCAAAGATAGTAATTAAGTTTTTCTGGTAGGAGCGCTACCTAGGAGCAATTTTTCTTTCATATTTCCCCCTTTCTTCCTCTAATAATTGTGATGATATGCTCAGATTACTAGACTTCAGGATTTGCCCAGGACAAGATCGAGTCTCAAATATCAAATTTTCATCAAAACATTATTTCTGAATTTTTTGCTGCGTAGGAATTCCAGGACCCCTCCAAGATTTAAATTTTTCTTTTCTTGTAAGGCTGTCGGGCCATGCTTTTTCAAGGAGCAGGCATGTTACGACTCCTTTGAGTCAATTTTAGTGTCTTGAGATATTGAAGATTACTCAAGGTAGTTGAAACGCGTTTGCTCACTTAAAGAAGCAAGGCCCAACGGCTTTTCGAAAGGAATAGAATTGGCCTGAGGGTACGTATCAAATAAACAAAATAATTGACAATAAACAAAATAATTGACTATAGTGTGCCAATACCTCCTATTTTCTTGGTTGACCAATTTGTAACCTTTTTAAGTGAGGTTTCTGAGAATAGTATTTTGTAAATAAATAAATATTGTTTAGGCCTTTGATAAATATTTTTCATGCCTCAACATCTTTTTAATCTATTGATAGCCATGCCTTAATTTGAAAGAATTCGATTTCATTCCCTGAACAAATATTGTAGATCTAGTTATTAATGTACCTCCATCTGTGATTCTATTCTAACTACAAAAATGTCCTAGAAAAGATAAATTATTGGAGGGTTATGATTAATAGAAGGCTAGTTGGTAGTCGACACGTTGTAGATGTATCATCATTTTCTGTTTACTTAGTTTCGACATGTTCAATCAGACGATACTTTGTCGTCTTGATGCTGTCGTTGTCTCACTTTGCTTATATCCTTTTGTGCTTATTTTTATCTTGATGAAACTATCCTAGAGCTTTTGTTCGTAATTTTGTTGATGCATACACAATTTTTTCTTCACTGTTTGTTTTCATCATTTCTCATCTTCGTTTTTCTTGCAGATTTCCAATCATCGGAATTGACTATTTCTAGGACGAGACGTGAGCATTCTGGAAATTACACCTGCGTTGCAAGCAATGCACAACCTGCAAGTGTATTAGTGCATATTTTTAAAGGTGAGTAAGTAAGAGAGCTTCATTTTATAGCTTGTCGTAACAAAATGATAATGGTGAATTTCCAAAGCAATAGCAATATTGTAAATGGAAAAGTTGAAAAATAACTTTTTAGTAGCGCATAATAAACTTCAAGTTCGTTTAATCAGTACAAATTACAAACGGAAGATTTTCTTTTTCCTTCTTTTGAAAATTACTGTAAAGATTTTGTGAGAAATTAGAATTTTATAGGAACAAAGTTGATAATGTTTTCAGTTGACATCAGCTTCGAGAGAATGATGCCATATCATTGATGAGTTCGAGGAAAATATATTTGAAAATTGAGTTTTACAAAGAAATTAGTTTGGTATCTTTGAGATCTGCTAAAATATTTCTTGAATCTGTTCGAAATATTTTACTGTGATTAATTCATGAAAAATTGTGTTTTGAGAAAATTACTTGAAATTAAATGTTCTCCGTCACATTGTAAGTAACAAAAGGTTATACTTTACTAGAAAAGCCGGTAAAAGAAGTTTACTTCACTACCAAATAGAGGAGAAATAGGCAAGTATCCTGTTTTGGCACAAAAACAGAGAAAGATACGCTTGCTCCACTGAAACCCACCATATTCTGGCTTTTGTCTAGCTTTTGGGAGTTAATCATCAAAGCGATTCTACTTTTGAACAAAAACGGTCACAGGGATATTCTGAACTGTGTTTACCCTGCGAAACCCTTAAGCGGTTACTCGAGACTTCACTAGAAACCTTCGGAAGATTTTGACACTTAACCTAGCTTATTAGGAAGAAATTCAGAGAAGTGCCCCTAGCGAACTTAAACTTCTCAGATATTCATTGTTGTTGTATTAATATAGGAATATCTCCACCCTTTTCCAGATTTTTTTGTCTTTAATCGCACGGGAGGGCGGGGGAGAGGGCACAATTTTGCCGTGTTCATCCGCATCGGTTGCCTACCCTGACATTGATATTGCGATTTTAATAGCGGTTACTAAAAGATGTCATCAAGACCTTTCATTTGATACCCTACTCGACCATCATTGGCGAAAAAATTTGTTTGAGGGGTCACATCCTTATAAGAAGAAACTTCCGCGAAAGCCTTTGAAGTCTTTTTTGACTTAAGAACTTTCACGAACCGGGAACTTCTGAGCATTTTACAGAGTTTAATAACTGAAGCTTCTCTAGGTCCTGAAAAAGCTTGCTGTGTAGCACTAACAGACGGACAGGTATAGATTTTAAAAGGGTACCGTAAAAAATTTCTTTTAACGAAATATTAAAAAAAAGGCTGCTTATTTAGTCACATATGAATGCACCCACATAAAATTTGAACCAAAAAACTACCGAATTCCGCAACTAAATGCAACGTACACTTAAGTCAGTTACGGAGACTTGACTAATTAGTATCACAATAAAAGCCACCACATTGGTAAATAAAGTTAAAAGCGACACTTATTGAACTTACACAGATAGAAAAATCTCAAAAGGTGCTTATAAAATTCAAACTAAACCTAAACGCATCGAATGTTTTGTGAGCATTTTGATCTCAAAAGAGATCAACATAAGTCATTTGCAAAATGCTTCTTTCTTAAAAATTTTCATTTCAAATTCAAGCAGAAACTTTTGTAGCTTTATGTTTTGGGAAAGTATTGGAACTGATTTGTTTTGAAATATAGGGTGGTCCAACCAAAACGCACGATGTTAATTGTAAATAAAACAAAACGCTTTCAGAGAGTTATGTTAATATTTTTTATTATAATAGAAAGGTCTATGATAATTATGTGCGAAACAAAATATCGCCCAAATGCTCGCTACGGCTACGGTCTCATACTTCTATCCGATGGTCCATATTTTCAATGACATTGAGACATAATTGAGGTTCAATGTCGTTGATGTGCTGAACTATCTCATCCTTTACCTCTTGAATTATTTTTGGCTCATTGATGTACACTTTTTTTAATATCTCCAGAGAAAGAAGTCCAACGGTATCAAATCACATGATCGTGGCGGCCAATTAACATTACCACAACGTGAGATAACATCGCCATTGAATTTCTCGCGCAAAACAGCCATTGTTTTGTTGGCTGTGTGGCAAGTGGCACCATCCAGTTTCAACCACATTTCGTCCAGGTCCATAACCTCAATTTCTGGCCACAAGAAGCCCGTCGTCATCTCGCAATAGCGAGCACTATTCACGGTAACTGCTTGGCCGTCCTCATTTTCGAAGAAGTATGGCCCGATGATGCCGCCAACCCATAAACCGCACCAACAACCATCATTCTTTGTGGATGTATCGGCGTTTCAACAATCATTTGTGGATTCTAATGTGCCCAAATGCGGCAATTCCGCTTGTTAACGAATACGCTGAGGTGAAAGTGTGCCCCCTCGCTAAAGTCAACATTCCCTTCTGTCTGTTCAACCAACCCTTCGGCGTATTGTTGACGCTTGAAATGGAAAGTAGGCTTCAGTTCTTGAGTCAATTGAACCTTGTGCGCGTTTAAATTCAAATCATTATTCAAAATTCGCATCAGTGATGTTCGTGAGACGTTCAATTGGTGGGCACGACAACGATTCGAGGTTGACGGCCTTTTCCCACACTATCGCAAACAACAACAATGTTTTCCGCAGAACGTACCGGGCGAGCATGCACATGTGATTTCATATTTTCGACAGACCCGATTTGCTGAAATTTCCGCATAGCTCTACCGATTGTTGACACATTTCGTCGATTATGCTGACCAAAAAAATCACGATGTGCACAAAATGCACTTTGATTTGAACACCCATTTTCGTGAAAGGCTTCAACAATCTTAACGTGCTGCTCAATTGTGTACCTCTTCATAGTTGAATTTGTTGAACACTGAAACAACGAAATGTCAAATTAAGTTGAGCGAACAACTTGACGTTAAGGTGTGACACAATTAACATCGTGCATTCTACTTTGATCGACCTTTATAGTGGAACTTGGCTTATTCGAACTTCTATAACTCGAAATCGTCATAAATTCGAAATTTTCTACTAGTCCCTAGCATTTCATAAGAATTTCATATTAAGGAATCGTAGCTGACTTGATTTTATCTATGTATATAAAAGAAAGTCGTGTTAGTTACACTATTTATAACTCAAGAACTATATATATAAAAGAAAGTCGTGTTAGTTACACTATTTAGAACTCAAAAACGGCTTTACCGATATGGCTGAAAATTGGTGAGAAGGTAGCTTAGAGCCAGGAAACGGACATAGGATACTACTTATAAAATATCAGTCACTATAAAACGTGGTCTAAAAAAAAAGAATCAACCTTGGAATAACAAAACACAAATGACAGCTATGTATGGATGACAATTTGATTTTTATAAGAAATCAATATTAAAACTATTTCTATTAAATAAATAACAATTATAATGTAATAATAGAGCCATTGCCTATCTCAAAAAGCTAAGTAATTTTGTCTATGAATGAATGGTTGAAAATTTGAGTTTTAAAATAAATATTTAGGTGAATAAGTGAAGTGAAGTTTAATTACTAGTACCGCGACCAAGACGATCGAATCTTTCTCGACACAGCCGTAATGCAAGAAGGATACGAAACACTGCAAATGAAAGGACTGAAGAAGAACAAGAAATTGCACGTGAACAGCGCCGCGTTAGTATGGCTCGACTTCGTGCTTCTCAATCACAAGAGCAAAGTGAGGCAGCCCGTGAAACGGCTCGATCGACAATGCAAAACCGTCGAGCAAACAACAGAGGTCAACAAGTAGATAATTTGCGACACAGAACAAGAGATCATTGGAACAATGCATTCATTCAAATCTATTGATTGCGTCACAAATGAAGATGAAGCCACCAACTATCCAATTGAATTTTTGAACTCCTTGGATGTGCCTGGCTTACCACCACACAATTTATGCCTCAAGGTTAGCTACATAGTAATCATGCTTTGAAACATAAACCAACCAAAACTGTGCAACGGTACGCGTTTGGTGGTTAGAAAATTGATGAAGAATGTAATTTACGCGATGATACTGAAAGGAAAATTCAAAGGTGAGGAAGTTCTCATTCCGAGGATTCCGGTGATCCCAACAGATTTGCCATTTGAATTTGAAAGACTTCAATTTCCGATCCGTCTTGCATTTGCCATGACCATCAACACATCACAAGGCCAATCCTTAAAAGTTTGTGGTTTGAATCTAGAACATCCATGTTTTTCCCATGGTCAATTGTATGTGGCATGTTCGCGTGTCGGAAGACCATCTGCGTTGTTTGTTTTTGCGCCTGATAAGAAAACAAAAAATGTCGTGTATCACAAGGTACTTAAGTGAAGAGCAACCTATGTACTGAAATGCAGAAACAATAATAAATGATTTATGTACTTCATTTTTTTTTCTAAGAAAAAATTAAATTACAAAATTCGAAAATCGGCTTATTTATTGCCTTTAAGGCGGAACAAAGTTTGCCGGGTCAGCTAGTTTTGGATATTTCAAACATTTTGGTCACCAAAAGTGTCCATGAGCCAGTTATAAACTCTAGAAATCCCCAAAGATAGCCTTACGCTTACCCTAAGGCTGTTGTCTGTGTGGTCTAGTGGTTAGAGCATGAACGCATAAGCCGAAGGTCCCAGGTGCAAATCTCGTTGGGAACAACGTGATTTAGTTCACGGGATTTTTCGGACAGACTATGAGTGTTCGCTCAGTGGTAATATGTACTGATTTAATCAGATCATATCATAGCTGAGCAGGTACACGGGAGCATGGTACTGACCAAACCAACTTCCGAAAAAATCAATACGGTCATAAAAATGAGATACTCTAACTATCTCTAAGCGAAGGCCCGAGAGGGGCTGTAGTGCTACGAAGAAGAAGAAGAAGAAGGCTGCATAGACTTATTTCTCAATGACGTGTGAGACAATCGTGTCGTTATGGTCAAGTCAAATCCTCCCTTCTTTACGAAGCCACATTTATGGATATTCAGTGTCGTCACTGCCTCCCCTTCCGATCACCCGAGCATTCATTGCCACCGCCTACATACAGACAATGTATCTATAATGCGTGTAGTGTTTCAGTTTACTTGGGCTGAATTTTACATTATTGGGTTTTTTGTTGTGCGCGTGGTGTTCTTGTTATTTGTGAGACTGAATTTTATCAGGTTTGTTGTTTTTTGTTGAAGGAACATCGAGCCAAGATGTCATCGATAAACTCGCGGGCTTACAAATTGCTAACATTAACTGAAAATTTAGCCACGATTAGGGAAGTGGAAAAGGGACTAAAGAAGAAATTGGAGATCGCTTCGGAATTTGGAACCCCCTCTTACACATTGTCGACTAAATTAAAAAATAAAGAAAACATTTTAAGCAGTGGACTGGAAAACGAAAACGACCGGAAAAGGTATAGAGTACCAACTAATCCCGTTGTATACAACTATTTTTTAATGTGGTTTAAGTAGGCGCGTGATAAAAAAATTCCACTGAGTGGGCCTCTTGTAAGAGGTAAAGCTCAACGATTTGCCACTGAATTGGGGAAAACCAAATTTAAAGCAAGCACACGTTGGCCCGATGGTTTCAAAGAGCGGAAAACATTTCTTTTAAATCTATTTGTAGTGGAAATGTTGGTGTTGATCAGCATAAAGCAAGACAATGAAAGAAAGAATTGGAAGAGATGATCCAGGACAAGGAGCCTGAAAACATTTTTAATGTTGACAAGACGGATCTATTTTTAAAGTGCACCCTTGATAAAGCACTTGCTTTTAAAGATGAGAAATGTCATGGTGAGAAACTCAGCAAGAAAAGAGTAACGATTTTGGTCAGAGGAAACATGGATGGCTCTGAAAAACTGCCTTTGTTAATGATGCGAAAATCCACAGGTCCGCGTGGTTTCAAAAACGTAAAGTCAAAACAAGTGGAGTATGAATTTAGTGCACGAGCGTGGATAACAAGTGCTGTTATTGAGAAGTGGCTTATTAAAAATGCATGATAAATTTGAAAAAGAAAAACAGAAGATCTTACTCTTTATTGACAACTGTACTGTTCACAAAAGCCTGCCTTGTCGATCTACCCGCTCTAAAACCACCTTGATACTCCCCAATAATACTGTCGGCGTATGATCCGATTTTATTTGTATTGAATGCATTTGTTCTTTTTGTTGAAACATTTCCTGAATAGCATGCTGAAAAAGCCAATCGAAATATTTTTCGCCATTTATAGAAAAGCTTGGAATAGCTCTCTTTGGTCCAAACATTGCAGGATAATTATCGACGTCAAGAACAAGTGATTGTGTTGCCATTCTTGATGATAGTCAATTTAGAGGTGTCAACTGAATGGGAGAGTGTTCTCACTAAAAGGGGTTGGTAATCATTCTAGGGCTCCAAACAAGCTTTTGGATGGCTTAAATCGTTGATTTGAATTATTTATTCAAAAAACTTGTACAAGTAATTATTCAAATTCATTCAAATGACGCATAGTTACGCTCATATGTACATAACGGTGGCCATTTTTTCTAGCTTTAATAATTCTTCTGAACGCTCAGCCAATCAAACATGTTTTAATTAAACACTGTTATTTAAATACCAATGATCTTTGTGTGTAGCTACATAGTTGAGTAGCATCAATCATTTTTCTGAAAAATTATTATACAATCGGAGAATCGGTGCTATAAAAAAATGAGATCAATATCCACACGATTTATAAAGCGCAGTAGGGAGCAAGTCATCGTTTAGATTTACATTAGATTAATGTAAAAAGTATCAAATGATAAATAAAAAGTTTAACTAAGGCTATCACTCAAATTTTTATGAAAATACGAAGAAAATATCAGTATCTAGGTCGATTTGAAATACAAAGGTAAATCAAATAGAAACGGTTATTTTTAGGGGTTTTGTAAAATAATTTTACAAAACCCTACTAGTTTCGTGACCAGTCTGTCCGTCCGTCCGTCCGTCCGTCCGTCCGTCCGTGTGTCACAGCAATTTTTCTCGGAAACTACTTAAGCTAGAAACATCAAATTTTGTGTGTAGGTGTGAAGTGGTGATCTCTTGAAAGTTCAACTACAAAAAAAATTTTTATAAGGTATTTAAGGGGGGTCTCCCATATAGGAGAGTGACCCCCCGAAAAAAAATTTCATTGAAGGTAGCCGATATGGGTATCAAATGAAAGGTCTTGATGAGAACTTTTCAAAACAGGTCTTAGTTTGGCAAAGTTTGCTTCGAGGGGCGCACAGGGAGGGGAAATACACGAAAAATTTGTGTCCCCCCCCCCCCCTCGCGATTGGACACCTGTGATCCGAAAAATCTGAAAAAATCAGGGATTTAGGCCTTGGTGCGTACAACAACAACAAATACGTGAGAAGTCGCAATTCACTCAACTTTGTTAGTAATAGTATGATTTATCGATTTTATGTTTTCTTGAATAAAATCTTAACGGTACCCTTAAATTCAATGAAATTCAGTACGTAGATGTCTATTCATAAGATTGATCTATCCTGAAAGTTTCATAAAGATTAAATATATTTAGCGAAGTTATAGCGGTTTGAATTTTCCTGTTTTACTATGAAACAATATGCGCTGCATGTATTACTATGGCAACATATGGCTATGGAACAACATGCGCTTTTTACCGACTCAGACACTACAGTTTTGCTAGGATTTGCATGAAAATTTCAGGAATGATAGGTGTCATGTATATCTTTGAGAATCGGTTCAGCTAGTAGTATCAGTAATCGTCAAACAAAATAGTGGCTGTTTTAAATGCGAAGATTGAATAATTTGGAGGTATTTTTTCCCAACTTCAACGTTTAAGGTGCATGCTTTGAACACTTGATTCAATTTAATGAATGACTGAAGATGAGTACCTACAATTGATGCTCATAAGTGAAACAAGTCAAGGAGGTGGGAGAGAGCTCCTAGCAAAAGGGTTTTGTAACCATTCTAGGATTCGAAAAAATTGGCCATGAATCGATGATTTCAGCACAGGAGAGTGGCCCCTGAAAAAAAAATTCATAAAACGTAGCCGGTATGAGTATGAAATGAAAGTTTTCACGGGAGCTTTTCAAAACAGTTGTTAAACTGTCAGTTTTTGCTACAGTGGGGGCACAGGGGGGAAATACATGAAATATGTGTTTCCTCCGTCGCGGATGGACATCTGAAATAATTATCATGGGAGATATTTATGAGTGTAACAATACCAAAAACCTCAAAAGTCGAAATTCATTGAACTTTGTTAAAAATATTATGATCTTGGCATTTCATATTTTCTACAATAAAATCGTCTTTGACATGTTTCTTGATTTGATTCGATCTGGTGACTGCATTTTATAAATTGAATACAAAACCCTTCTGACATAAGGTGTAGGTCTGTTTACCCAACTTGTTTTCATTAATTTATTGAATAATATTTCACGCAAACCATATCTTCAACATTTTCTGGTGTAGTCTCTTGCGTCGTCTTCTTACTTATGCCACCATTTTGGTAGCTTAAATATTCTTCTTCCTCTTCATGCGCTACAGCCTCTCTTGAGTCTTCGCTACCTGCAAGATATGCCTCCAACTGTCGCGGTCCATTGGTACGTTTTTAGGTATCATTGTTCGTCCATGCAGTCCATGTGGCCAGTCCATTGCAGCTTCCGCAGTTTTACAATCTTTGAAATTTGAAAATGATAGTTACACAAATAGTGTGGAGCAGGAGATCGTAAATACATGGTTGAAAGGTGAAAATTTGGTGGATAAATCAACAAGAAAAAGTATGTGACGAGAAATCCGTTTCTTCATTCAGCTAGTAAACGCTGTACCCTTGTTTATAGTTTTCAGCCAATCTTAATGCTTCACAATGGAAACACAAGGTTTGTCTTTTTGGGTTTTATAAGATTATAGGTATCCGTTGTTCATTCATACGATTCATGTTGCCTGCTCATTGCAGCCTCCGCAGTTTTACAATCGTTTAAGCCTCCAACACATAAAAAATACCATACAGCTTACGGTTGTTTTGAATGGGTCTCCGTCTAGCTTTGCTCCAATTATTCGACTCAGGACCTGATGCTAAAAGGGGTTGAATATGTTTGTGGATGCTTTGATTACAGTCCATGTTTCACACGCAAAGCAAAGCACAGGTCTTATCACAGGTTTCTATATTTGAAGCTTTTTTTTTTGGGTTTTGTAAAATAATTTTACAAAACCCTTCTAAAATTGCGTCCTGCCTGTCCGTCTGTCTGTCTGTCCGTCCGTGTGTCACAGCAGTTTTTCTCGGAAACTACTTAAGCTAGAAGCATCAAATTTTGTATGTAGGTGTAAAGTGGTGTTTTCTTCAAAGTTCAACTGCAAAAAAATTTTATGTGGTATTTAAGGGGGGTCTCCCCATATAGGGGAGTGACCCCCCGAAAAAAAATTTCATTGAAGGTAGCCGATATGGGTATCAAATGAAAGCCCTTGATGAGAACTTTTCAAAGCAGGTCTTAGTTTGGCAAAGTTTGCTTCAAGGAGCGCACAGGGAGGGGAAATACACGAAAAATTTGTGTACCTCCCCCCCCCCCTCGCCATTGGACACCTGTGATCCGAAAAATCTGAAAAAAATCGAGATTGTAGGCCTTGGTGAGTACAACAACAACAAATACGTGAGATGTCGCAATTCACTCAACTTTGTTAGTAATAGTATGATTTATCGATTTTATGTTTTCTTGAATAAAATCTTAACGGTACCCTTAAATTCAATGAAATTCAGTACACACTATTTATAAGATTGATGTACCCTGCAAGTTTCATAAAGATTGAATCATATTTAGCGAAGTTACACCGGTTTGAATTTTCCTGTATTACTATGGAACAATATGTGCTGCATGTATTACTATGGTAACATATGGCTATGGAACAACATGCGCTTTTTACCGACTCAGACACTACAGTTTTGCTAGAATTTGCATGAAAATTTCAGGAATGATAGGTGTCATGAATATCTTTGAGAATTGGTTCAGCTAGTCGTATCAGTAATCGTCAAACAAAATAGTGGCTGTTTTAAATACGAAGATTGAATAATTTTGAGTTATTTTTTCCCAACTTCAACGTTTAAGGTGGATGCTTTGAACACTTGATTCAATTTAATGAATAACTGAAAATGAGTACCTACAATTAATACTCATAAGTGAAACAAGTCAAGGAGGCGGAAGAGAGCTCCTAGCAAAAGCGCCTTGTAACAGCTCTAGGATTCGAAAAAATTGGCCATGAATCGATGATAACAGTACAGGAGAGTGGCCCCAGAAATAAAACTCATCAAACGTAGCCGATATGAGTATGAAATAAAAGTTTTAATGGGAGCTTTTCAAAACAGTTTTTAAACTGTTAGTTTTTGCTTGAGTGGGGCACCGGGGGGATATACATGAAAAATGTGTTTCCTCCCTCTCGAATGGACATCTGAAATAATTATCAAGGGAGATATTTATGAGTATAACAATAACAAAAACCTTAGAAGTCTAAATTCGTTCAACTTTGTTAATAATAGTATGATCTTCGAATTTCATAGTTTCTCCAATAAAATCGTCATTGACATGCTTCTTGATTTTATTCAATCTGGTGACTGCATTTTGTAAATTGAATACAAAACCCTTCTGACATGATCGTAGGTCTGTTTAGCCAACTTGTTTTTATTGTGTATATAGCCGGTCCTTAGGATTGTGAAAACTGAATAGAATATTTTATTTGTGAGCTGTATTTTTGGGTGTATTCCGTTTTTTTCATTAGCCGTTTTTCTGTTCACCTCAGAAACGTTAACCTCAGAAACGTTACGAATATTTGCAAAATTTTTTAAGCAAGATGTTAGAATGAACCTTTGGCTATTCAATCAACTCATTACATTTTGCAAAAAGTTTATGGCAACAGTTATTGAATTCAAATAAGAAAGCATATTTTCGTTAAAAAATGTAGTAAATATCAGAAACTGTTTAACGTACCGAGTCTATTTAAGCTATGTTTGTTAGATATAATTATTTAAATTGAATTAACTCATCAAAAATTTAAAAAAGACTTTTGCTAAAAAATTCGTAGAACGAAATGTATAATTTGCACACACTGAACAAATATCATCCATGCACATTAAATTGTACCAAATTTCCACATTTAATTCTAGGAAAACTTTTGCAACAAATGTAAATAATTTAGATCTAATAAACGTAACTTAAATTAACTCGGTACCTTAAGTAGTTTCCGAGATTTACTACATTTTTTAACGAAAAGATGCTATTTTGTTTGAGTTTAATAACTTTTTGCAAAATGTAATGAGTTGATTCAATAGCCAAGGGTTCATTCTGACTCCTAGCTAAAAAATTTTTGCAAATATTCGTAACGTTTCTGAGGTGAGCGGCTGTAAATTTTACTCAAATTTGCAATTTTAGGTGGGGGGGGCTGCACCTTAAATGTTGAAGTATGAGAAAAATAACTCAAATTTATTTATTTTGTTGTAGTATTACTGGTGTCACTAATTGAACAAACCTCAAGAGTATTCATGGTACCTGTCATTCTTGAAACTTTTATGCAAATTCTAGCAAACTTGTAGTGCCTGAGTTGGTAAAAAGTGCATATTGTTCCATAGCCATATGGTTCCATGAAAATACAGCACGTGTTGCATAGTAATAGCAGAAAGTCCAAACCGCTATATCATCGTTAAATACTATTCGATCTTTTTGAAATTTGCAGGACAGGTTAATTTTATGAACAACCGTTTGTGTGTTTTGACTTTTGGGGTGGCATTACGGTTTAGTTCAACAAAATGTGGAATTGACAAATCATACTATTACTAACAAAGTTCATCGAACTTTGACTGCTGATGCATTTGTTCTTGTTGCAGTCATAAAGGTCTATATCCGTGATTTTTCAGATTTTTCGGATAAAAAGTGTCCAATCGCGAGGGGGGTACGTGAAAATTGCGGAAATTTCCGCTTCCCCAACACCCTTCGGTAATAATAGCGAAATTCGAAAACCTGTTTCGGAAAGATTTTACCAATACCTTTCCAGTGACACCCTACTTTACTACCAATGATGAAAAAATTTTTTAAGGCTCCCTCAAAACTCTTCAAAGCATTTTTTCACCCTATAACTTCCACGAAGTCATCACTTCTACCCACTCCACAAAGTAAGTAGCTTCTGTAGTTTCCGAGAAAAACTGCTGTGATATACAAACGAACAGACGGATGGACGGAGAGATGGACTTAGGTCATGATTTCAATACGGTCTTCTATTTCAGTACAAACCCTTATGAAAAATAAGCTTGAGGTTTAACCTACTAGAGTTTTGCTGGTAATATTAGGATTTGTACATTTAATACTAACATCAGTAAAATGTATTATCATCACTAAATTTGATAAAATTAGACTATTCAATAGTTCTTTATAGGATTTTTATGATCTTTAAATTTCAACAAAATTTATCATATGAATACGAGAGTCATTCAACAAGTACTTAGCCTACAGAAGAGAAACGAAAATTTTGGAAAAGTGGCAATTTATTTTTCCACAAAATCTCCTTCAAGCTCGATGCTCCAACTTTTTCAACTCGTCCAAAAAATACATTTTCTCGAGGGCTGCAAAATAGGCCTCCGTGGCAGCGATGACCTCCTCATTCGACCCAAATCTATTCCCGGCGAGTGATTTTTTCAGGTTTGGAAACAAAAAGTAGTCACAGTGGGCCAAATCTGGAGAGTACGGTGGATGGGGCAGCAATTCGACCCATTTGGCCTTGGCGACGGCGGAGGTGTGAGCCGGTGCGTTGTCGTGGTGGAACAGCACTTTTTTCTTCGCCAAGCGGGGCCGCTTTTTCTTCAATTCGACGTCAAATCGGCTCAATAAGTCTGCATAGCAGCGCCCCGTGATTGTTTTACTCTTCTCGAAGTAATCGATGTGGATCACACCTTGTAAATCCCAGAAAACGGTGGCCACCACCTTTCCGGCCGATCAAACAGTCTTCGCCTTCTTTGGAGCACGTTCGCCGAGTGAAACCCACTGTTTCGACTGTCTGAATAATAAGTAACCGGACTGACCTCAGGAAATTTTTTATTGGCAAAAATATGTGCAATTTTTCTTTAGAAATCTTCAAAGTAGTCCCCATTGGAGTTGATAACATGCTGGTACTGGATTTTCCAATCCCCGAACGCTCCCTGAAAGTCGGCAACCTCGATGCTGTCTAGAGCCCTCTTCGTAGCACGTTGAACGTTTTCCAGAGCCTCGAACCGCGTCCCCTTAAGGTGACTCTTGATCTTGGGAAACAGAAAGAAGTCCGCTGGTGCCATATCCGGGCTGTAAGTAGGCTGTGGCAACGTTCTCCTCGACTATTTGGCCAACTGCTCGGTGACGAGCAGGCAGGTGTGCGACGGAGCATTGTCGTGATGGAGGATAAATGAATCGGCAATCTCCGGACGGACTCGGCGAACCCGGGCGGTTAGTCGACGGAGCACCTTTCTGTAGTACTGGCCGTTTACAGCTTGGCCGGGTGGCACAAACTCTTTCTGAACAATGCTTTTCACATCAAAGAAAGCAATGAGCATCGACTTCACCTTCGATTTGCTCATGCGCGCTTTTTTCGGTCGTGGTGACGCCGGCCTGTGCCACTCCGAACTCTGCCGCTTTGTCTCAGGGTTGTATTCGAAAACCCACATCTCGTCTCCTGTAATAACATGGTTAAAAAACTCTGGCTCGGTTGCTCGATCGTACACTCCATTTTCACTCCGACGAAGTAACTGAACACGCAATCCGCTCTCACTCGATGCTATCTCTCCAAGCACTTGGAGGCAACAGCTGCAGCCCGGTTCCTTTTACCTAGACCCCCACCACCACTACATCGCCAGATACCGGTTAGCAGACGCTTTGGCCCAGTCCGGCTACTTATTATACAAACCCTGTATGTATATATATTAATATATATATATATACGAGATGTGTTCAAAAAATATCACGAATTTTTTTTTTTTTCAAAAATTATTTATTTATTCATGAATATCTATTTTGTCCCCTTCAAAATAATCCCCATGAGATATTATACACTTGTGCCAACGGTTTTTCCAATCTTCGAAGCACTTCAAAAAATCATTTTTTTTAATCTTGTTCAGCTCCTCCTTCGATGCCGTCTTTATCTCGTCAAGCGTAGCGTAACGTCGTCCTTTCATGGGCCTCTTCAGTTTAGTAAACAAGAAAAAGTCACAGGGGGCCAGATCTGGGGTATACGGTGGCTGCGGCATCATTAGTGTGTTGTTTTTGGCCAAAAAGTCGCGCACAAGCAACGATGTGTGAGCAGGGGCGTTATCGTTGTGCAAAAGCCAATTTTTGTTCTCCCACAAATCCGGGCGTTTCTGGCGGATTGCTTCGCGCAAATTGCGCATAACTTGCAGGTAATATTCCTTATTGACCGTTCTTCCCTGTGGCAAGAACTCATGATGCACCACGCCCCTGCAATCGAAGAAAACTGTCAGCAAAACTTTCACATTCGACCGAACTTGGCGCGCTTTTTTCGGTCTTGGTTCATGCGGCAGCTTCCATTGAGATGATTGAGCTTTGGTTTCCACGTCATAACCATAAACCCACGATTCGTCACCAGTTATGACCCTCTGGAGCAAATTTGGTTCGTCGCGGACAGAGTTTAACATTCATGCGTTGCTGTTTTTCGTCGGAATTGAGCGATTCTGGTACGAATTTCGCGGCGACCCGTTTCATGCCCAAATCGTTGATAAAAATCGAATGGCACGAGCCAATCAATATGTTTAGGTCCTCGGCAACTTCTCTAACGGTGATTCGACGATTGGCCAATACCATTTTCTCCACTTCATTAATTTTTTCGTCTGTTGTTGAAGTGCTCGGGCGTCCGGCACGCTCTTCGTCGTTCACATCTTCTCGGCCTTCTAAAAACATTTTGTACCACCGATAAGCGTTGCTTCGGTCCAAGGTAGCTTCTCCGTATGCCACAGTCAACATTCGGAATGCATCCGCGCACTTAATTTCGTTTTTCACACAAAATTTGATACACGTTCTTTGATCCATTTTTTTGAATAAGTAAAAATTGAAGACGATTGAAAACACGTGCAAGTAAAGCAGCTATCACCAATTTAGTGAACGTTCAAAATGGCCGAGCTTGTCGGCATAAGTGACAGACATGAGTACCAACATAACGCCACAAAAAAATCGAAATTCGAATATACGTAACCCGCGAAAATTCAAAATTCGCGATACTTTTTGAGCACACCTCGTATATATATATATATATATATATATATATATATATATATATATATATATATATATATATACATATATATATATATATATATATATATACATATATATATATATATATTTTTTTTTTTTTAATGTATATAATTAATGACGTATCTATAACAAATAACCTTGAGGTTAAAACTCGTTAAACTTTGCTAATAATGGTAGGATTTAGCATTTTGTCGGTTAACTGTAATACTCGTAGTATCATAAAATTCAATGAAATCGGCCATTTGAGTAGCTCTTTAAATGATCCTTAAATTTTAAAAGTTTCAATCAAATTTACGAAAGCTACACTCATCTAAATTTCTTCCAATTACTGCAATCATATACAGTTTTTCTACCACATAGGCTTTCCATCGAATCAGATATTACACTCATGATTGAATCTTCTCCAAATTTTTACATAAGATAAATAACAAAAATATATTCAAGATCCCGCTCAGTCAATGATTTCAACAATATCGCAACAAATTGTTGATCGGTTACAATGGAGTTCTTCTGAAGCAAGAATATATAGGTTGATTTAGTATGAGGTATGGCTTTTAATCACAAATAGAAGGCTTAAAGTTTAATAATGTAGTGAAAATTTTATTGGGAATCAAAGAACAATTTTTGGCATTTAGTTTTTAGAGATCATCTTATTTAAATGTTGACCGCGACTACGCCATAAATGGATCATTCTGAGGGACCAATTTTTGACAACGTGTTCCAGCATAACGACCGGTATCTCGCGAATGACACGAGTAATGTTGGCTTACAAAGCGTCGATTGAAGCTGGCTTATCCCTGAAGACTCAAAGATTCTATATAATACCAAAGAAAATAATCGAGAGGTATGATATCTCACTATCTAGGTGAACAATTTAATGTAACAAACGTAAAATTAGGTTTTCACCAAAATGATTTCTGAATAAGTCCATTGTTTCTTTCGCTGTATGTAAAGTTGTGCCATCTTGTTGAAACCGAAGTTCACCGATACGACAGACTTCAATTTTATATAGCAAAACATCCGTGAGCATGGTGCGAAAGCGGTCGCCATTGACGGTTACGTTCTGATCAGACTCATTTAAAAAAAAAAATGGACCGATGATTCCACTGGTCTCTAAACCACATCAAACTGTGCATTTTTATGGCTCTACTAGTGGCTAATCCTAAGTTGCTTCAATTTTGTATGCCTTAAAACCAAGATCTTTACGTAAAATACACCAAGTTATGGCATACAACAAACCAAGCTATTGGGAACGACTCCGAATTGACTTGTCATGGTCGTCAGCCACACTGTCAGCTACAGCCGCTATATTCTCTTCACTACGCGCTAGACCGATCAAGTATCATCCAATTATGTACGCTGGGTTTGGGATTTGTGGATGATATTACCTGTAGTAGTTTCGGTAGGTTGACGATGCACACCATAAGTTGCTCTAAGAGCACAAGAAACATTTCTCACTGAACGCTGATTTTTGGTAGTACAGCTGAACAATTTGGATAGGTTGTTGCAGTGTAAGTCTTTCCATGGTGGTTTGTGATACAATATTGAATAAAAATTACATCACACTTTGACCGGAGTCGTGCGTGATCTATCAAAAATAGCGGATTAAAAATTAAACCTCATAATGAATCACCCTTTACTTGTTCTGCATTAAATCATTCTTCATATCTACATATCGAAAATTAAGTACAAAACCCTTCTGACATGAGCGTGGTCCTGTCAACCCAACTTATTATATTTTATAATTATTGTACTTTGAATGAATTATTTTGTTGCAACACTTTTGCCGCATGTTGCATTACCTTTGTCAAACTGCAGCTAATCATTTAATTGAATTTCCAAAGGAAGTATTGGTTTTGGAGTTTTCAAAAGACATACTATTTTTTTTGTAATAGAGCAGCAATAACAGGACTCATATCAAGGCAAAGTAAAAAGGAAAGGGTATACTTTTGTCTTTAAAAAAATCATGTTGAAATTTTTAGCTTTCTAATACTTTTGCCGCTGGGTGTATATAGCAATCAAGTTGCGTTGCTTGCTTTCTTTCAAGAGTACATCTATTGTAAGCTCTTTGGTTCAGTATAGTATCGTTTATCCATATCAATAAGCTAATATTTTATTGCGTGTATGATCATCGTAATGGCCGAGTAGCAATATATTTTTGTCATGATGAAAATTTCTAAGGAAGCCAGTTTATAACGATTGGCCAATTTGTCTGTGACTCAAAGCTGTGCCTTTGATATCTGAGCTTTCATCATTGAGCGGGTTCATATGCGGTATTTTGCTGCTGCCCTCAAATCGGTAAATCCAGTTTTCTTAGATGGAAAAGATGCGACAACGAGAAAAAGAGAGCTTGAAGTCACGTTCTTTCGGTCAAACAAAACTAGATTTATCCATATAAATTATTTATGTGTAGCTATGTAATTGAGTTGCATTAAAAAATGTTCTGAAAAATTATTAGAGAAAAAAAAATTTAGAAGAAGATGGTTTGGACGTGTATACTACAATGATTCTCCGCAGGCTATCACACTATTAGAAACATGATTGATGACGAACACCATGCTTAGAGGTAAGAGAATTGTTTTATTTAATTCGTACTACCTATGCGAACTCAATCTGTTTTTGTAACTACAAATTATGTTCAGAGTAATTTTCTCCTGTAAGTACTTTTCTGAGCTAAACTTTTTAATTGATCATTCGACTCTTTTCACATCAATTTAATATAAATCGCTGCGATAATTTTTGTTATAAACTGAGTTTTTTGCATCGTGTGGGCATCGATTTCGTTTTCGAAATGGGAGAATCAGTACTCGTATACACCATCTTCCAAAATTTTTCTTCTCTAATAGTTTTTCAGAAAAGTTATTAACGCAACTCAATTAGGTGGCTACGCATAATCATTTTCATAAGTTATTTGAAGCTATCGGAGCTACCCGAAAAATGAGATCAATGTCCGCACAATGCAAAAGCTCAGTGTAGAGCCAAATTTATCGTTTAAAATTACATTAAATTGATGTTAAAAAGATCGAATATCAATTAAAAAGTATAGCACTGACTAGATTCCCCTGTTGGAGAAGGGCAACAAGCTGCCGTGTATGAACTTGCATAATAACTTAATTATTTAAAAATGTTATTATATAATTCAATCCATTTGACTCGACAAAAATATATGTTAAAGTCAGACTATATTTTGAGACAGTCGCAAATATTAAAAATGGTTTCAAATATTTTACATCAGTAATAGACATAACTGCCTAATTAATTAGCATTTTGGATTTAAAATTGATCGTTAAAACTAGGTTTGCTCATAAGCCGATTTTCACTTGGTGCCTATATTGTTAAATATATGTACCTTAGAAGACTAACAAATTTTCAATTCATAGTTTTATTCAACGAACAAATAAGCACAAATCAACTTGAATATTATAAAATACCTTAACCTAGTATCATTTAGAACCAAGAAGTACTATAATTTTAGATTTGATTGATTGTATTGGAGGTAAGGAACTATTTTATTATTCTTTTCAATTCTGCCAATAAAATGCTTTGAGTTGAATATATTTAGCAAACAAACTGAAAGCTTTTAGAATATAAGGCTTGTGACTTGGTACGATAGTATTCAAATGTGTTCTATAGAAAGTGCTGACTTTCTCTAACAATGTTTTATTGTATTTATTTATTTTTTCAGAAAGCGTTTTAAGCTTGTTTATAAATAGCCAACGATGTGCCGTAAAATTGAAAATCAAACCTCCATTAAAATACCTTAGCAGTGGATATTTGTAACCAATAATATGTTCTCCGTCCAAATCACACCAACCAGGCATATTTCCATTAGACTCATTCTATTCCCATGTAACAAAAATGTTCTACAGTTCCAGCAAAACAAACCTTTCATTTTTCCATCATTCTTTGTGAACCCTGAACTTGATATATAATTCGATATACGTTTCAAAAACAATGTAAACAACAATCCTTTTTCTCTAGGGGAAAGCTAAAATAAAGGGATTGTCGAAAATTTTAAACGGGTCAGCAGCAATTTAACTAAGTGGCTGACTTCACTGAAAAATGTCCCTGGAGTTGAGATGTTTCTTATCAAGCGAGCCTCTAAGACTTGTGTGATTTTTCTTTTTCCATCGATCCATCTGCGTTGTGCTTGAATGAATCTTACCTAAGCATCCTAGAGAAGCCCTCGATTGTTCATTTCTAATGCACGATACAAGTAGTTGGAGGGTTTAGTCAAGTTTACTTAGTTTTCGTGTCCTTCTTTTCCATGACTTTTTCTATCCCCAGAACTCTCTCCTGATAATTGAAGTTGGAACAACCGTTCAACCGACCACCCGATAGAATAAATTTCTACTTTGAATTTGATATTAAGTATTGGAGCTTCTAGATATATGTATATTTTTTTGTGTGCTAGTCGGCCAGGCTTTTGGTAAGCTGTTATTTTCTACTTGACATCGCTATAGACTTTCTTATATCCTACAATGCTTTCTAATCGAAAAAGGTCAAATTTTAAACCTTTTGGTTGATAATCCGCTAGGGTATAAGATATCCTTTCTGTGAAAATATAATAGCCTTCTATTCTAATCATGTAGCTATATCTGAGATCAGTTTTCAAGGAATGCTATTTGCAATGTTATTCTCTAAAATCAATTAATGCAGAAAAAATATTTTCAAAATATGAATACGCGTTTTGATTGACAAAATACTAGTTTCATGCTTATTAACACTATTCCAACCATGACCGTTTTTATAATTTCCATTAGAATTTTTTATATGTATTGTCCTCAAACCTCATGACTTTTCCTAAAACAAAAGGATAAATTATTTTTCAATAGTTATTTTGTTGTTAATTTTTTATTTACTGAGGAAATTTCGTTGTTTGTGTTATCTACCATGACGGGTCATATGACCGGTTAAGGCGCAGCCCCCAGTTAAACTGCAAATTTTGGTAAACTTTACAGCCGTCCATCTTAGAAACCGTACGAATATATGCAAAATTTTTTTGAGTAGAAACTACAGGTATAATTAACCTTTGGCTATTGAATCAGCTCATTACATTTTGCAAAATGTTTGTCGCGAAAATTACAAAATTCAAAGAAAAAAGCATGTTTTCGTTAAAAAATGTAGTAAATCTCGGAAACTACTTAACGTATCGAGTTGATTTAAGCTATGTTTGTTAGATCTAAATTATTTACGTTGAATAAACTCATCAAAAATTTAAAAAATTTTTGCAAAAGATTTCCAAGAATAAAATGTGTAATTTGCACACACTGAACAAATATCATGCATGCACATTGGTTTGTATCAAATTTCTAGATTTTGTTCCATAAATTTTTTTGCAAAAAAAATTTTTCAAATTTTTGATGAGCTAATTCAATGGAAATAATTTAGATGTAACAAGCGTAGCTTATATCAACTTGGTACGTTAAGTAGTTTCCGAGGTTTACTAGATTTTTTAACGGAAACATGCCATTTTCTTTGCATTTAATGATAATTTTCTTGCAAAATGTAATAAGTTGATTCAATAGCTAAAAGTTAATTCTGACTTTTAGCTAGAAAGTTTGTGCAAATATTTGTAACGTTTCTGAGATGAGCGGCTCTAAAGCTTACCCAAATTTGCAGTTTTACTGGTAGCTGCGTCTTTTTTTGTGGTATGGCGGTGAATGCCGATTTACGCACCAAGTGTGCGACTCCCATGTTTGCAAGGAGGTGACTGGACTACCCACTAAACACCTCCCCTGTCGACCTGAGAACCTAGCCTGGAACCGTTTGACACATTATTTCGGACCAGGTCTCGTTTTGTTACGCCGTGAGGCGCCTTCAAGCTGGGAGATTCCTCTTCTAGCGGGACGGGAGAGTGGAAGAGGGAGTACCAGACAAGCGATCCCCCAGCCCCAACACCCACGCCTGGTGTGGGTCCCGTTTGTCTTTTAGGGCTGCCCGAACATAATGTGCCACCTGGTTCCATTTGTCAACCGATTCGATCATCACCGCGACTATATTATCTGGGGTGAGCTCTCCCGTCTCCCTGTAGAGGGTCCTTTGCAGTTTATTCCATCTTATGCACGAAAAAAATGTGTGGCTGACATTATCTTCTTCTCCTGGGCAATACCGACAATCGGGGGAACGTGACTTACCAATCTTGTACAGGTAAGACTGAAAACACCCATGCCCGCTCAAAAGCTGTGTTAGATAGAAGTCAGTCTCACCATGCCTTCGCTTTAACCACGGTCTCACATCCGGGATGTGGCACGCAGTCCACCTTCTTTTCGTGTATTTCACCCAAGATTGCTGCCAATCGTTGAGCGAGCGCTGTCTCTGTTCGCGGACAACCATCTCCCTCGCATCCTCGTTTCGGCGCAGGTAAACAGAGGGGTGCTCTCAAGCAAGGAGGCCGATAGGTAACACGCCTGCAATGACTTTCACCGCTGAATCAGAGACCGTTGGATTCAAAGATGCAATCTTCGGCGCTCCTCTTCTCTGTACCTGTGCCAGGCGTTCTCCTTACTGAGAGCGTCACCCCATACCTCTGCTTTGTACTGTAGCACTGACCCTACAGCACTAATCAAGAGGCGTTTTCTTGATGGGCTGGGTCCCCCTACGTTGGCCATAAGTCGACTCAGAGCCTATATTCCTGAAGCAGCCTTCTCCACTATTGCCCTGATTTGCTCAGAGAAATTCATCTTCGAGTCGATCAGTAGCCCCAAGTGCTTCATCGCTGACTTCGATTCGACTTATATGTCACCAAATACTCACCATGATTACTCTACGGGTTCTCTTTTTTGTCAAGATGATCACTTCGGTTTTCTCCAGTACTAAACTCAGCCCGCAAATAGTCATCCCGTCTCTCACTTGGCGCATTAGCATACCTAGCCTAAGTTGTTATCCACATAGCCAATGAAGCGCATCTCATCTGGCATCTCGAGTCTCAGTAGCCCATCGTAAGACACGTTCCACAGATTTGGATCAAGGATAGATTCCTGGGCAACACTTGATGTAACCGCCATCTTTCGTTGGCTCTGTGTCGTGTTGTAAAGCAGGCTTTACTCTTTTAGATAGTCCCTCAAAAAGTCCATTAGATATTCTGGAATTGAAAAGGAGTTTCAAGCGTATCCAGAATATCCACCCATCTAGCGGAGTTGAAGGCGTTTCTTACGTCGAGTGTCGCTAACAAGACGATCTGTCACTTGTGACTATGTGCCTCAGCCTTTTGGACCACGTTAGCCTCTTCTGCAGTCGCATCGATTATAGAACTCTCTACTCTAAAGCCATACTGCTGAAGAGATAAATCCCCAACAGCACAAATCGCGTCAATGAGTCTTCCCTCAATGAGTTTCTCTAACACTTTCCCAGCCGTGTCTAGCATGCATAACGGGTGGTGTGCAGACGGTGATTCGGGATTTCTCTTCCCTTGCTGATCAGCACGAGCCTCGCTACCTACCTTTGTACCGGGAAAACCCCGTCCCGTAGGCAAGCGTTGAATGTGCTGAGCAGAAAGTCAGGAAAATTGTGATAGATGAGCTGCAACACCTCAGCCGGTACACTATATGGAATTGGAGCCTACCTCGCTTTCAATGAGAGGACTGCCTCCTCCAGTTCCGACTGTGTGAAGAGTGGACACTCGACTGCTGTTTCACCATGGACAGCGTCAACACGGACGGGATGGGCGGGGAAGATTCTCCACACTATCTCATCAATTTTTTCCGCATCATGTATACAAGGCTTCCGTAGGGCGCCAAGCTTCCGCATAACTAGCTTATAGCCAAGGCCCCACGGATCCTTGTTCAATTGTCCATTAAGTCTTGCCAGCAGCGAGCCTTGCTATTGTTGATCAATTTGCAAAGGCCTTTTCCGGCCACTCTATATACTGCCACCCGGTTGCATGTCTCGTCACGGTTCCGCGCCCGTTGAGCCTCACGTCGAAGCTTGTGACACTGGGTGTTGTCGTGCCGGAGTTTTCGATGGGGCATAGAAACTTTGCAAGCAGTCGTAATGATGCTCATAGTTGAGTTCACCATGTCTTGAGCTGCCAGTTTTTCCGTCCCCTCCGAAGCTCCCTGCAGCGGCTCACCTGCTGTGAGCACCCCGACGAACCTCTCGATGTCTATCCTTCCGATGTTTCATCCAGTTGCAGAAAGCCGAGAACACGGACATCGGGAGGCAAGATCACTTATCTCAAGCAGAATGCACCGATGATCACTGGCTTAGTAGTCCACTAATACTTTCCCATTGTGTACTCTCCGTACTAGGGACTCCGAGGCGAATGTAACGTCCGGTATGGTTTCTTCACAGCCAATACAGCAAAAAGTCAGCGTACTTCCGGTGTTTCGTACGACGAGCGTCGTCCTGGCCGCCATTTCCAGGATTCGTTTCCCCCATGGATCTGTTTGAGGCATGCCTCATTCGATTGCTCTAGCGTTGAAGTCCCCCCCCCCCCAACCAGCACTTTGCCCTCAACGTTCGAGACAGTGCCCTCCAGAGCATGAAGCTTGGCTTGGAAAGATGATATCAATTCATTTGGTGTTAGGTACACACTAAAGGAGGTGGTCCCTGAGCATCAAACCCACACGAAACCATCCCCGCGTCCACAACTCTCTGCATGGAAACCATTGTTCCGAACCCAGATGGCGACAGTTTTAGTTTCGTCAGGATACCATAATGCAGGACTTTTATCATGGTGTTGCTCACTCAGCAGCAAGAAGTTGGCTTTCATGTCCCTTGCAAACTACTCAAGTAGATTTTGGGCTCTTGAACTGCGGTGTAGGTTTAGCTGCAGGATGGAAAACCCAGCGTTTTCCTGATTCCAAAATGTGTCCAAAATCAGGTCTTGGATCAGCATCCTTGCAAAGAATACAGCGTGCCTCTTTCGTATATTCTTTTCTTTTATGTCTCATATCGCCGCATTTGTAACATAGGGAACTCCTATCGAGTCCTTTGCATACTTGTGTGGTGTGAATGGTCACAAGGCATTTGAAACATTGAAGAGGCGTTTTTCTTCGCTCTATACTACAGACAGCCAACCCTATTCCTACTTAGCCCTTGTTCAGAAATTATTCGGCGTCCTTTTTGGTCAAGTCAACTTTGGCCATGCGTTGTCTCCTGTTGTTTTCTGGTGTCAGTCTCGCTTTGATCCTTCCCACGCTAGGGAACTCCTTTCTGATGGCCTCTTCTACCTCGGCTAGATCCGTCACGCTGTCAATGTCTCTTATTTCGATCATTGCCATCGACTCAAGCGAGGCTATAGTTGCGCTTTTGTCGAGGACTTTCTTTACTGCGTCGCAGAATGGTTCCTTATTGTCAGCCTCTGCTCTAATTCGACCAGTTTGTGGCCCGACCACGTTGGTCGTACTATTTTAATGGTAGTGTTGGTGTCTTCGGGCCTTACGTTTCCCTTGATGTCCCACAGCACCCCCACATAGGATCGGCCATCTTGGGGTTTTACGAGCAGTGCCTGCTGCCGGAGTCTATGTTGCGGCTCGGAGAAAGTTATCGCTTTCCGTTTCCGAATACAGTACTTCCGCCAAATTTTTGACGTTGGCGATGCAATCACACAACGTCGCTTTATTTGTCTGGTCACTTGTTACTTTTCCTGCCGTAATCTCCTCATTGGCTTCACAATGGTTCTTTATTATATCGGGATTCTCCCTACCACAAAAAAAAATTATATCGGGATTTATGACCCTTGCATCGGTCGCTTCAGCAAGGATCGCAGCAGTGATCCTCGAATTCTCAATGTTCTTTATATTTTCTTCCACCGCTCGAACACCTGAAGCATCCTGCAGAGTTTTCCGCTTTTCCTTTAAAGGACGCTCTGGCGTTCACATAATTTTTTTGCTGCGCCCAAACGCCGCAAAAATCTCAGTCTGGACCGGACTATCTGCTAATCTCCACTTTTCGTCCGTCTTCACTGTCATTGTATTATTCGCCGTTTTTGTCATCGTTAGTACCGCTCTCTATATACTGACAACATCGTGGCTGCAACCGCTTTTTGCGTCATCGTTGCTATTAGTTTTTATTTCTTTTTTGTGTTTTTTGATATTTTTTAAGTGCTTTTGGTTGCTCCAGTTTTATTGGGTCCCCCCTCAGAGCCGCTATCTCCTTTCGTGTATGTAGTCGCCTTTTTGGTCCTATGGTTATCTTTGCAGGGCAGGGAGGCCATGCGAGGGTTGGCACAGGCCCTTATGGGAACAAGTGCTCAGAGCCAGACAACCGCTAATTGGGAGTCTGCTCAACCGAACGCAACTACCAACCCAATGGTGCGAACTTCAAACGCACGAGGCCTGCCGAGGTCTTATCGGGGCGAAGACGGTATGATACTTGAATTGGAGCCGTTCACACACGCGTGTCACCACGGCGCTACTGTGAAAAGCAACTAGGTCCAAACAATCACATCCGCCAGCCCAAAGCATCAATTCCAGTTCGTTGTCCAAAGCAAAGTCCAGATCCAATCAGAGTCGTTACTTGTCATCCCAGAAGGGTATCTAACGGCGCCTCCCGTATCCTCAGGTCCGTGGAGCGGTGCCCCCCGAAGATCGCTAGCTTCCAAAAGTGCTCTTTTCGACCGGCATTCCCCCTGCGGGAATTTCCTCGGGTGCATAGGGGCGGAACTCTCCAAAAAACGCTTGCCTCGAAAAGCATTCCTGTCGGCCAGCAATCCTTCTGCGCCTTAAGAGGTTCAAGTATTTTCATAAAACGATTTATTGTAAATGTTGTTTATTTCCAAGAATTTTTTTCTCTTAAATCGAATCCCGGAAAAATCAAGAAATCATAAAAAATATGTAATATATATGTGGCTGATTCTTGGTGAGAAGTGCCTTTCAGGAGCTGTACTCATTCGTTCGTTCTTTACCCGCCTGATTTTATTCGATATTCCAAATCCTGTATGTTTAAACATTGTTTTATTTGTTCAGTTAATAAATTAATCAAAACAACGCTCAAAGAAGATGAATAAGAATTTCCCTATCAACACCAATCATCCAAAGTTTAGAATCCAAAACGAGAAGATCATATTCAGAAGTGTTTGAGAAAACATATTCGTCAGTGTTTTATTAGTTTTTAGGGTTTTGTAAAATAATTTTACAAAACCCTTCTAAAATCGCGTCCTGTCTGTCCGTCTGTCCGTCTGTCCGTCTGTCTGTCCGTCCGTCCGTCCGTCCGTGTGTCACAGCAGTTTTTCTCGGAAACTACTTAAGCTAGAAGCATCAAATTTTGTGTGTAGACGTAAAGTGGTGATCTCTTCAAAGTTCAATTACAAAAAAATTTTATAAGGTATTTAAGGGGGATCCCCATATAGGAGAGTGACCCCCCGAAAAAAAAATTTCATTGAAGGCAGCCGTTATGGGTATCAAATGAAAGGTCTTGATGAGAACTTTTCAAAACAGGTCTTAGTTTGGCAAAATTTGCTTCGAGGGGCGCACGGGGAGGGGAAATACACGGAAAATTTGTGTCCCCCCCCCCCCCTCGCGATTGGACACCTGTGATCCGAAAAATCTGAAAAAAATCAGGAATGTAGGACTTGGTGAGTACAACAACAATAAATACGTAAGAAGTCGCAATTCGCTCAACTTTGTTAGTAATAGTATGATTTATCGATTTTATGGTTTTTTTGAATAAAATCTTAACGGTACCCTTAAATTCAATGAAATTCAGTATGTAGATGTCTATTTATAAGATTGATCTATCCTGAAAGTTTCATAAAGATCGAATCATGTTTAGCGAAGTTATAGCGGTTTGAATTTTCCTGTATTACTATGGAACAATATGCGCTGCATTTATTACAATGGCAACATATGGCTACGGAACAACATGCGCTTTTTACCGACTCAGACACTACAGTCTTGCTAGGATTTGCATGAAAATTTCAGGAATGATAGGTGTCATGTATATCTTTGAGAATCGGTTCAGCTAGTGGTATCAGTAATCGTAAAATGCGAAGATTGAATAATTTTGAGTTATTTTTTCCCAACTTCAACGTTTAAGGTGCATGCCTTGAACATTTGATTCAATTTAATGAATGACTGAAGGTGAGTACCTACAATTAATGCTCATAAGTGAAACAAGTCAAGGAGGTGGGAGAGAGCTCCTAGCAAAAGGCTTTTGTAACCATTCTAGGATTCGAAAAAATTGGCCATTAATCGATGATAACAGTACAGGAGAGTAGCCCCTGAAAAAAAATTCATCAAACATAGCCGATATGAGCATGAAATAAAAGTTTTCATGGGAGCTTTTCAAAACAGTTGTTAAACTGTCAGTTTTTGCTTCAGTGGGGGCACATGGGGGAAATACATGAAAAATGTGTTTCCTCCGTCGCGGATGTAAATCTGAAATAATTATCAAGGAAGATATTTATGAGTATAACAATACCAAAAACCTCAGAAGTCGAAATTCGTTCAACTTTGTTAATGATAGTATGATCTTCGTATTTCATATTTTCTCCAATCAAATCGTCTTTGACATGTTTCTTGATTTGATTCGATCTGGTGACTGCATTTTGTAAATTGAATGCAAAACCCTTCTGACATGAGCGTAGGTCTGTTTACCCAACTTGTTATATTTATTCTTTGAGTTTTCTTGCTTTCTTATATGGTGGAAAGTTTTCTTTGTGTTGTTTTGAAAGAAAACCAACCTTTGCAATTACAGAAGTAAATTACACCCTTTATACTTTTTGTTAAATGCAACAATTCTGCCTGTTAACGAATCTACTGAGGTGAAAGTGTGCCGCGTCGCTGAAGATGATTTTCTTTGTAAAGTCACCATTTCCTTCTGTTTATTCAACCAACCATTCAGCGTATTGCCGCCGCTTGAAATTGGTAGTAGGCTTCAGCTCTTGAGTCAATTGAGCCTCGTTAGCGTGTAAATTCAAATCTTTATTCAAAATTCGCATCAGTGATGTTCGTGAGGTGTTCAATCGTTGGGCACGACAACGAGTCAAGGCTGGTGGCTCTCCTGCCACACTTTCGCGAACAACAGCAATTTTTCCCGCAGAACAAACTGGCGAGTATGAACACGTGATTTCAAGTTTCCTACAGAATCAGTTTGCTGAAATTGCGCACAATTTACCCTATTGTGGAAACATTTGGTCAATTATGATGACCAAAAAAATCACGAAGTGCACGGAATGCATTTTGATTTGAACGCCCATTTCCGTAAAAGGCTTCAACAACTTTAACGTACTGGTAAATTGTGTATCTCTCCGTGATTGGATTCGCCAAATACTAAAACAAAGAAACATCAAATAAAATTGGGCGAAAAACTTGACGTTAAGGTGTGACGAACAATTAACATCGTGCATTATGGTTGGACCATCCTTTAATAATTAATAGTAGTTTTTAAACTTGCTGGTTCGTGAAGTTTATCATGATGAAAATGTTAACGTTAACTAACGTGTTGACATTGAAGGTTTATTTTTTTTAAATTAAAGGTGCGTTCATATAAAGATACATAATTATTATGTCCATACCTAATACAAAACTCTATACTAAGTTAGCGCTGTATACAATCAACAGCAATTTGTTCACAATAGAAGTAATCAATTTTAGTAACCAAACCTTTATTATTTCAAAGAAGGTTTTATGTCTAACGCTAGAAATGCTAAGGTTTATCTCAACGCTAAAATACTCTTTGTGCCATTAATGATTTATGCTGGAAAAAACAATATAAGGTAGCATATAATATTGCTTTCAGCATACCGGTTGTTGGCTGAACTTTTCACTGCAATTGAAATGATTGGTCCGGTGTTTCAAAGCAAATAATACAAAAAGAGGAGCGCTCGAATCGGTTTAGGAAAGAAAGGTTTTTCGGGAAAGTTTGGATAAATTTAATTGATTTCCAAGAAATAAAAATAATGTAATTTAATATGCTAGATTTAATAAACACCATTATAAGCAGCTACAAAGGAGTGAAAAGCCTGAAACGTGGATGCGAGCCCAAAACCACGCACCGTCGTGATAACATTAGCAATATCATCGTTGATGAAACCAGGATCCAGAGAAAATGGGCAACATGTTTCAAGAACCTCCTTAATTCTCCACACGATTCTAGAGTATCAGAGCCTACAGATGTTTTCAATAAACTTCCAGTGGCCCCATAAGCTTTGAGGGAAGCTTTTCCCACCATAAAAGCCTAAAAGAATAATAAAGCACCAGGCGTCGATGAGATTCCAGAGGAGGTCATCAAATATGGTGGCAGCAGTGTTCAGAAAGCTATTTGCAAAGTCATCAAGCACATTTAGCAGCAAGAACATATGCCAAAAGAGTGGAGCTAATCAATTATATTCCCTATCCACAAAAAAGGTGACAAGCTACAGTAAGAAAACTATAGAGGCATATCACTGCTTTGTACGAAATACAAAATATTTTTAAGGCTCCTAGAAAATAAAACCGGATCATATGCTGACAGTATTATTGGGGAGTATCAAGGTAGTTTTAATGCAGGTAGGTTGACAGTAGACCAATTGTTCACTATCAAGCAGGTACTTAAGTAATGCTGGGACTTCAACATAGACGTGCACCAAATTTTTGTTTTTTTTTTAAACAAGCATACGACAGTATCGATCGTAATGTACTGTACCAAATAATGATTTCATATTTAAGCTAAATTGGTCTATCCTACCAAAATAACACAGACACAAATATTCGATCAGAGTAGGGAGATGAGCTGGCAACATTACTATTCAATTTGGCTTTTGAATATGTCATAAGAAAACTATCTGTCGATACAAAACGTACATCACTGTACTAGTCGAGCCAAGTGCAGGGTTTTCCAATAAAAGGTGTTATTTTGATATCAAAAGAAAAATGCCATTTTTTAATATAAATGATCGGATGGTTATTTCATTGTGAAGAAAAAAGTATGCCGTTAATAGTAAAAAATAACATCAGGTAAATGACTACCCGCCCACGCTTACAGGACCATATCCTTTTCATGAAATTTTCCATAACCAAATCGCAAAGTAGCTGCCCTATGTCCTCGATAGCCTCACGAATTTCATCTTTGAGGTCTTGAATTGGCGGTGGGCTGTTGGTGTAGACATTCCCTTTCACGTGGCTTAAAAGGAAGAAGTCGCAAGATGTTAAATCACAAGATCTTGGTAGCCAATTGTGATCACCTCTTCGAGAGGTAACACGGTCTGGAAACATTTCCCGTAAAAGATCCATGGTTTCGTTACTTGTGTGGCACGAAGCACCGTCTTGTCAAAAGAAAACGTTGTCCAAATCAATACCATCCAATTCCGGCCATAAAAAATCATTGATCATCCCTCGATCGCGCAATCCATTCATCTTAAATGTTGCTCCAGCTTCATTTTTGAAAAAGTAATGTCTAATGACTCCGCTAGACCATAAACCGCACCAAACAGTCACACTTTGAAAACAGAGAGGCTTTTTAACAATAAATCTTGGGTTTTCCGAGCCCCAGATGCTTGTTGACGAAGCCACCAAGGTGGAAATGGGCCTCATTACTCAAGATGATTTTTGATGGAATTCCGGATAATTTCCATGCATTTCAAGGACCAAATTAGCAAAGATACGACGTCGTTGATAATCAACCGGCTTGAGTTCTTGTGTTAACTGAACTTTTTAAGGCTTAAGACCCAAATTTTACTGCAAAATACGGTGTCATGACGTTTGTGGAATCTCTAATTCCAAAGAACGACGAGGAATGGACAATCCTGGGTTTTCTTCAACACTTTCAGCTACAGCAGCAATATTCTCGGCTGTACTTGAGTGACGTGCACGGGTTTTATTCTTCACATCACTAAATTGTCCCAATAGCTCGAATTTTTCCACCAATTTACGGCGACCCAAAATGTTCGGGTTTTACGAACCGTCTCTGCCAAATTTTCAACATTTTTATCGCAAATTTTCCATTTTTATCGATGAAGTAGTTTTTACTTGTCAAATGTCAAAAAATGACAGCTTAAAAAGTCACATCTACCGAAACAGCGGGCTATTCAAAATAACACTTCTTATTGGAAAAACCTTCATAACATCAAAATTGTGCGTGAATTTGGGTACTTTGGCGCCAAAATAACGAAAACTAGTAATGAAAGAGATGAAATACACCAGAGAATACTACAGTTCGCAAATAAAATATTTTATTCTGTTTTGACGATCATGAAGACCAGTGACGTACTCAGGAAAAGCAAGCTCCAAGTTTACAAATCTGTGGTAAGACCTATGTGATATTACGGATGTAAAACATGCACCCTAACGCAAGCATCCAAAAATATATTGAATGCCTCAGAGCGCCGGGTCCTGAGGTGAATAATCGCAGTGAAGCCACTAGACGAACAGCAATGAGCGCTGTGAAATTTGTGACGAGCCGGAATCCTCGAAGATTGTAATACGGTGCAAGCTGCAATGAGCTGGACATATGAATTGTATGGATGAACAATGAATATTCAAGAAGGTATTCATTAGGAGCACTGAAGGCTGGAGACCATTAGTGAAACCGAGCAAATGCTGGTCTGACTTGGTCAACGAAGTCAATTCATCGCTGCTCGGATATCGAAATTAGAGGACGCGGTCAATGGAACGAGACATTTGAAGGCGCTTGTTACCGGAAACCAAGGGCCGTGAAGTGATGTCACGCTGCAAAGAAGAAGAAGGTTATTTAGATGGGGACACCTACTCTGAAACAGTTCTGCAGGTATTGCATATATTTCAGGAGCCTTATTTTTTCTAAGGTCCCGTACTACTGCTAGTATTTTATCTCTGATTAGTGGTGAGACTGGGACCTCTTGCTCCACTCCTTGAATTTTCCCAGCTACAGTCGTAGTTTGGGATGCTGTGAATAACTTCTGGAGATATTACAGCTATCTGTTTTGAATTTTGGCTTACTTGCCTATGATTGCTCCTTTACATTTTTGCAAATACTTGTTCGTGGATTGAAGCCGTTTCTTAGTCAATTTACAACGACTTACACCAATCTGAGTTTATGTAGGATCCTGTTTTCGTTAATCTGTTGGATTTCGGTGTTGATGGTCAGTCGTTTCTTTCTTCAGCATATGTTTCAGCTTGACGTCGAAGGCTTTTATATTGTCCTTTTTTGGCCTAAATTGGCCACTAAATATATTTTTTGTGCACCTGATCCTTTTTTTTAATCGCTTCTTTGCATTCTTCGTCGTTACAACCGGTCCTACGTTTCTTTGACTGGTGCCCCAAAACCTCCTTGGCTGCTTCTGTCACTGCATCTCTTACTGTCTTTCACTGAGCCTTGATATCATCATTACCTTTTCCTGCCTACCGAAATATGTGGATGCGATTTTCCAGTACTGACATATATGTGTACGTTACCGAGCTAGTGTATCTGGTACCACGGAGCAACTGATGTTCCTTGTTTACAGCTTTTCGAGATGGTGCATTGTAGCTTGAACCTTATAAGGTAGTGGCCTTAATTACAGACAGTGCCACAAAATGAGCGTATGTCGAGAATGCTGGTAGTGGCTAATTTTTGTATGAGAACAAGGTCAATCTGATTCAATGTTTGACCGTTTGAGGATGGCGACATTTTCTGATTGATGTCTCGATGCGGAAAACATGTGGGGTTTACTGTGAAGCTTCTACTAGTAGCTAAGTCTATTAGGTGTTGCGCATTGTCGTTGATATCTGCATGGAGGCTCTATCCTGCAATTGTTCCTCTATGTACCGTTTCTCGGCCGATTTTTGCATTGGAGTCACCCAGAACAATTTTAATGTCATTTGACGGAAATGCATCGACAGTGCATTCCAGGGTGCTGTAAAATGTGCCCTTGATTGCCTCTTCCTTGTGATAATTGACTAGCCAGACATTAAAAAACTTGGCCTTGATACGAATCTCACAGAGCTTTTCATTAACAGGCTTGAAGTCGGTAATAATTTGTTTAAATGTGCGGTCAAAAATGAAAAGCACTCCGAACTCAAGGCTTCCTTACAATTTTTCACTTTTAAGTACCGTATGTTTTCATATATCAAATATGTCTTCATTGACCTCTGGTTTCCCGCACTACAATGATGTTAGTTTTAAATTTCTTTATTTAATCCATAAGTTGTCGCAGTGCACCTGGTCTGTTCAATCGTAGGCCTATAGCTGTTTTTTATCCTATTGTTGACATGTTAAAAATGAAACACATGTCATTAGCAATCAGGAGTCTCATGTAAACCAATTTGAAAAGCCATCTTTGCAACTCAATCATTCCTGGAAAAAATTCATCTTTTTTTTTCCTGAATTACTGAAGTAGACATGCATAATCAATCAAGTATATCACAAACAGATGATACTATCCCAATCCATCAGCGTTAATATTCGTATGCATGTAATTTTAAAAAAAGAACAGACTGCCTATCATAGCACTGCTTACAAGAAGCCAATCTGCCTTATTTGTGTCAAAAAATGTACTAAAATGTGTAAAACTTCAGTAGATTTACCTGTTGCACGCGTAGAACTTTGATATTGTACATTAATCCTTTCGACTACAATTATTTATATTATAATGCTGTTTTTCAAGTAAGTATTTTTTTAAGAATTTTTTTTTTTTTTTGGATAAAGTTTAACGCATAACTTTTGAAGACTGTAAACTAAAGCAAAATAAAATGTGCATTTAATGTTGCCACTTAGTATGTTAGACATGCCCGT
Organism: Odontomyia ornata; assembly: GCA_963969285.1. NCBI lineage: Eukaryota > Metazoa > Arthropoda > Insecta > Diptera > Stratiomyidae > Odontomyia > Odontomyia ornata. The sequence goes on from OZ017738.1 coordinate 119,316,024, forward strand.
GTGCTATTGGTATTGAGTCAGCAATCGAAAAATATGAATATACATTTGCTTCACTGCTTATTTCAAAAATTAAAATATGAGTCCTTGGAGCTCATGGTGGTAATTGGTGGAATTTTAATTTGGTAGATTTTGGGTGAAGAGGTTCTCTCTATGCAAGAAGGTGACCCTTATAATTTTTTTACCAAAATTTATAACTCAAGCCTATAAGTTACATATAAGGCCTACATTATAATTGGATGTATGACAACTTCTGACCCTGAATTCACGCTAGTCCTGTGGCTTCGCCAACGTAACGGGCAGTATTTGGTAGACGTGCCGGCTTCAAATTTCACCTCCAACAGTGGTGGTTGTGTAATACAGGCGTCCTAATGGGCATCGAATTTCCATTGGCAATTCAGATTTATACAAAGGGTAGTCCAACCAAAACGCACGATGTTAAATGTAAATAAAACAAAAACCTTTCAGACAATTATGTTGATATTTTTTATTGTAATCAAAGGATCTATGAAAACTACGTGCGAAATAATATATCGCCCAAATGCTCGCCACAACTACGCTGGTTCATATTTTAAATAACTCTGAGACATAATTGAGGTTCAATGTCGTTAATGTGCTGAGTTATCTCATCCTTTAGCTTTTGAATTGTTTTTGGCTTATTAATGTACACTTTTTTTAAACATCCCCAGAGAAAAAAATCCAATGGTGTCAAATCACATGATCATAGCAGCCAATTTACATCGCCATCACGTGAGATAACACGGCCATTGAATTTCCCACGCAAAAGAGCCATTATTTCGTTGGCTGTGTGGCAAATGGCACCATCTTGTTGGAACCACATATCGTGCAGGCCCATTATCTCAATTTCTCGCCACAAGAAGTCCATTATCATCTTGCAATAGCGAACATCATTCACGATAATTGCTTGGCCGTCCTCATTTTCGAAGAAGCACGGCCCGATGACGCTGCCAGCCCATAAGCCGCACCAAACAGTCACTCTTTGTGGATGCATCGACTTTTGAACAATCATTCGTAGATTCTCATTTGCCCAAATGTGGCAATTCTGCCTGTTAACGAATCCACTGAGGTGAAAGTGTGCGTCGTCACTGAAGATGATTTTCTTTGTAAAGTTACCATTCCCGTTTATTCAACCAACCATTCGGCGTATTGCCGACGCTTGAAATGGTCAACAGGCTTCAGTTCTTGAGTCAATCAAACCTTGTAAGCGAGAGAATTCAAATCTTTATTCAAAATTTGCATCATTGATGTTCGTGACATGTTTGATTGTTGGGGACGGTGACGAGTCAATGTTGACAACTCTTCTACCACACTATCGCGAACAGCAGCAATGTTTTCCGTAAAACGAACTAAACGGGCATGCATAGGTGATTTCACATTTTCCACAGACCCGGTTTGCTGAAACTCGCGCACAGTTCTCCCGATTGTGGACACATTTGGTCGATTATGCTGACTAAAAAATCACGAAGTTGACGAAATGCATTTTGATTTGAACGCCCATTTCCGTAAAAGGCTTCAACAACCGTAACGCGCTGCTCAATCATGTACCTCTCTATGGTTGAATTTGTCAAAATCTGAAACAAAGAAATGTTAAATTAAGTTAGGCGAAAAACTTGACGTTAAGGTATGGCTCACTACTAACATCGTGCATTATGGTTGGACCACCCTTTGCAGTGGAGACGAGGAAACACGAAGAAAGAAAGTGTGAACTGCACAAATGAGCAGTTCAGGCATATCTTGGATACAAAACCCTGAATAAAAGCGAGTTAATAAAAGTATTCCCAGTATTCCGGTCAAAGAAGCACTTACGTTACTTGAGGAGTGGATTCTGATACAAGGATCAGGAGAACAATGGAAAGCACGAGCCAAAATGTATTTGAAACTGGCTAGACTCTGCATGGGTGAAAGCTATTTCACCTTCAGGGGAGAATTTTTTAAGCAAACACGTGGTGCTCCAATGGGAAACCCTCTTTTCCCGTTTCTAAGCGAAGTTTTTATGGCATTTTTGGAGGAGAAGTTAGCACAAGAAGGTAAACTGCCACATCGATGGGTGCGTTATGTAGACGATATCTTCACGATCATCAAAGAGGATCAGGTCCAGCAAACTCTCACGGCGATCAACTCAATACACAACAACATCAGTTTCACCCACGAGCTGGAGTCGGAGGGGCGGCTACCATTCCTTAACGTAATGGTATGTAGAGGAGCTAATGGATTGGAATTCGAAATATACCGCAAACCAACGGACACCATGCGGATAATTCCTTTCACTTCGAACCATTGCCAACAGAAAAAATGGGCGACATTTAGTTGGCTTGTGAATCGAATGCTCACGCTTCCATTAGATAAGGAAGGCCTGAAAAAAGAAACGTCCCACATTTATAAGCTAGCTGAGTGGAATGGATACCCTACGGATGAAGTCACAAAATTGATAGCCAAACGAACGAAGGAGATCTTCAATAAAAAGTTCACAACGCTAACTGCGGAAGTCGAGCAACGGAAGAGGTTGGTTGTAACATTTGACTCAAGGACGGAAACAATGAAGAGGGCTATGAAGAACGTAGACATCGACCTAGTTTATACGAGCCGGGCCACAAAAATACAGAACTTGCTTGGATCAACTAAGGACCCCATTCCCAAAATGGAGCGGAGTGGAGTCTACAAGGTATCGTGTACGAAATGTAATGGATGTTACATTGGACAAACGAGGAGATCACTAGGTGTCAGATGGAATGAACACTTAAGGGAAGCAGTCAACAAAAACAAAAAGCAGGATGCAAAAAACTTCAAATCAAAAGTAGCGGAACATATAGTCCTTGAAAAACATGACATCACTGCGGACAACGTAAGCATGCTGAAAACGGTTACAAACGGATGGAAGCTTGATGTAGCAGAAAGCTTGGAGATATTCAATCGGAAGACGCAGGACATTTGGAACGGCGACCCAGGTAACGGATATACCTGGCTATTCAAGCTTACAAAATAATGAAGGTAGTTAAGTAGTAATTAAGGGAAAAACAAATTTTTGAATGGTAAAGGATCAGGTAATTAAAGATTAAGTAAAAGTACTTTGAGGGATTAGATGTAATTAGAGATTCATATTAATACGTTAATGAGTTTAGTATAAATATTAGGACACTTATAGTTTAGGGAATAGTAGTACTGAGGAAGTTCTCAAGTAGAGAACGAAACAATTGTATACTAAATTTAAAATAAATAGTAGAATTAAAGGGTGTATACTTTCTTTCACTTTTTTTATAATAAAAAGGTGTCAAGCAAACGCACCTCAAGTAAACAACAAGCAAACGGTACAATAGAAGCAGCAAATGCTGGAGCAGAAAAATTGCACACCCGTGAAGAACAAGACACAATAAAACTATTCCATGCAAAGCAGAGTCAAAATACACAATTTTGACGATGCGAGGGAAATAAAACTCAACTTGAGCAACATTGTAATAATGCAGTTCACCAAAAACGTCAACAACGGCCTTCTCTATGGCATCTCAGCAAGCAGCAGCAAGTTGACCAAAACGTAATGCGCAAAGATATTCAAAGGATTCTTTGTGTTGCGGTAAGCCGAATCATTACCCTCGTGAATGTAAATACCTTGGCTATTCTTGTTCTAATTGTAAGCGTCGAGGATACCTCGAACGCATTTGTTATGATCGATCACAAAAGTCGGGTAGTAAGCTCAAAAATAATCATGCCAGATATTTAGATGCGAAAGAAAAAGATAACGTAAGCTAAACCTACAGTATTACTTGTGAATTGAAAGATATGTTTACTGAACAACGTGTAGAAAAGTGCGAGTTGAATCTTATAACGGAATCATAAGAATACATTCCTGGAAAAACTCAAGTAGAGCCTCAATTTATCTTGGTTTAAAAATTTGAAGTTATATAATGCGGATATACGATTTGTAAATCACGACGAATAAGTCATTAAGCCGATAGGAATGTTGAAGCGTGTGATTGTAGAAGCAAATAATGTTACTGTATTGTCAGATGTATACGTGGCTTAAATCCACCGGTCCTCTCATTACAGGTAGGCCTTGGTCGAAAGCCCTCAATTTATGACGTCTTTATAAAAGGTTTAAGTTAAACGTAATCGGGTTGAAAATCGATGAAATGGAAAATCGAAAATCAAAACTACTTAAGCACAAGAAATTATTTTCAAAAGAGGATGGCTCATATAATAAAGGAAAAGTAAAATTAGTATAACCTCAAAGAAATACGAAGCTATTTTAAGCATGCCTAGTCCTACAAACCACAAAATTGCTATTACTATTGAGTAAAATCAATTATTACGGATGGCTTTTTAAAAATTGAGCCGAACAATTAACTCTACTGTATGATTTAAATAATAAAAAAGATTTTAAATGGACTAAAGAATGCAAAAATGCTTCAAAGTCGCAAAAATTTTGTTAAAAAAATATTGTTGTAAACTACGACCCGTCATTACTACTGATACTTACGTGCGACGCATCACTAAAAGGGGTTAGGTGCATACATTAGCCAAACACACCTGAATGACAAAAAGCCAACTGCATTCGCATCAAAAAGGCTTACAAAAACGCAAGAAAACTGTTTCAAATCTTCAGGTATGACACATATTGTAATCATGCTGCAATTTCGAGCTACAAATGGCGAAGCTGACAATCTTGTCAAAACTCTTAAACGTAAATTTAAACCAATTGTAGAAAGCGAAAACGTCGAAGAGTACATTGCTATCAATAAATTTTTAATCGCTTATAGAACATGTGAGGATGCGACTACAGGTGAAACTCCGGCCAAACTATTGTTGAAGCGTTAACAACGAACACCCTAGTTGCAAGGGTCCTGATAATAGAAAAATTGTTGAAGTTAAACTAAATACACGAATAAGCAATAACACAGGAAGGAGAAATACAGAGTTTTATACTAACGACGTAATAATGACTAAGGATTTTCGTAAAGGTCACCCTAACATGTCTAAAGCTAAAATTGTAAATTGAAGACAGAGGAATCCACATGTATAAATGGCGTCAAAATGTGTCAAGTGCAATAATACAAAAAAGTTTATGTAAACATAAAAGAAAATAATACTTGCATTGTAAAAAAATCTACGTTCATAAAAAAATCTGTTCAGCGCTATAACATTTAAATGTTCGTACTATACTGATCTCTATTAAAGGGGTAAGAATGTAGTTTATAGCAGTAAATATGTCTGCGGGAGCACACTATGGCATCACCGTGTAGCATAGGCCATCTAGTGTGCTACACGTTGGCGTATTATATCATGTATACTGTATAATAAATTCATTCTACTCTAAACTATACTAGGGGGCAGTTGCGTCACTTATTCTTTCCATAAACAATAAACAATTATTTCTTTATTGCCAGTCTATAGCTCTTTCATACTAGTCTCGAATATTTTTTGGAAAATAAATAAGTTGAAAGAGCAAGAGAGTGCTACTGCCAGAAGGGTTTTGTAAACCAATTATTAACTCAATATGCTCTAAAGATCAAAACTTGATTAATATATAGATTCCATGAATTTAATTCGAAGAACTAAATCCTGGTTATTAAATGTGTATTTAAATTTGCCGTCATTTGGTTTCAATTACTATAATTCTGTTGCTTGAATAGTCATAATAATACATCAATACTGCAACCCATATCGAACGTTTTTATTAAAATTCCTATTTATCTGTAATGTCTAGGTCGGTTGGAAACGTGTCTTTCCTTAGTATCACGTTTTAATGGTGTTGTAATTGTTAAGTATTCAATCGGCTGTAACTTAGCTGTTTATTATTCGATTGGTGTGAAATTTCTAAGACACATACAACTACTATTAGAAAACTGAAATTATGGCCTTTAAGAAATTTAAGGGTCCCATTTTGATTTTATAGGCGAATATCTAAAATTGAGCTGATAGAATTTTGACTTCTGATGTATTTATTGCCCTTTTACGCCTAAGGATTCGCCCCCACGAATTTCCAGGTCAAAGATGTCCAATCGCGAAGGGGGGTAAGCAATATTTTTGGACATTTTCCCTCCCCCTGTACCCTTCAAAGCAAAACATGTTAGTTTTGAAAAGTGATCATCAAGATCTTTCATTTGATACCGATATTGCCTAAATTTTTTGAAATTTTTCTTCCAGTGGCCACTCTCCTATATGGGGAGAAGCCCCTTAAACACCATAACACATTTTTTTGTTGTGAAACTTGCAAGAGATCCCCACTTTACACCTACCAACGAAATTTGATGTTTCTAGCTTATGTGATTTGCGAGAAAAAATGCTGTCACATATGGAGGGTCGGACGAACAGACAGGGCGCGATTTTAGTATGGTTTTGTAAAAGTATTTTACAAAACCATTAAAATCAAAGAACCGCACATTTTCCAATAAACAGGCTAATTGAATTCTAACAATTTAATCCAGGCCAAACCAATTCGATTCAGCATCACTGACCCCAATAAAATATTTACAATTCGTGTGCTTCCTTACAAATGATTGGATTTTCATATTTACACCCGTTGAAAGA
>OZ017738.1:119327563-119335063 GCA_963969285.1 Odontomyia ornata
TTGTTCCATAGTAATACAGGAAAATTCAAATCGCTATAACTTCGTTAAATACTGATCGATCTTTATGAAAAGATCAATCTTATAAATAGTCATCTGTTTGCTAAATTTTATTGAATTTAAGGGTACAATTTAGATTTTATTCAAGAAAACATAAAATCGATAAATCATACTATTACAAACAAAGTTGAGTGAATTTCGACTTCTCATGTATTTGTTGTTGTTGTACTCATTAAGGCCTACATTCATGATTTTTTTCAGGTTTTTCGGATTGAAGGTGTCCAATCGCGAGGGGGGGGGGGGGGTACGCAAAAAGTTCGTACATTTCCCCTTCCCCTGCCCCCTCGGTACTCATAAGGCAATTTTAAGACCTGTGTTCAAAAGATCTCATTGAGACCTTTCCAATGACACCCTACTCGACTACAATTGGTGAAAATTTTTTTTTGAGGGGTCAACTCCCTATATGGGGAGACCCCCCTTAAACCCCTTCGAAAAATTTTTTCACTCTTGAACTTTCAAGAGGTCACCACTTCTGACCTTTCCACATAGTTTCATGGCTGTAGCCTCTATAGTTTCGGAGAAAAAGTGCTGTGACATACAGACGGACGGACGGACGGACGGACAGACGGACAGACGGACACAGGTCGTGATTGCAATAGGGTTTTTTTTTTTAGTACAAAACCCTAAAAATAGCTTAGGAGACGAAACAACAACAATGGCAAAATTTAATAGCACAGCTCACTGCAAAAAAATATTCAAGAAGCTAATGCAAATGTAAATGCAAATGCTGATGATCCTATGCTTTAGAGGAGAGACAGGCAAATCAATTTTGAAATGGTTTGAAAACTTTGAATCGATCTATACGATGTACAGATAGGAGGATATCAAAAAGTTCATTTATGAGCGTAGCAAGATGACAAAAGCAGCAAAATTTTTTGAACAATCAATAATAGTCTCTGATTATTACAGCTTTAAAACCGAAACACACTTTTTTGAGTATTGCAGTCCACAACCAGCAGCGCGGAAGAAAAAAGAAGAGGATAAAACTGAACATGAATATATTTTACACATGCGCAATATTAGGACGGCGGGATCACTGGAGGAGTAGTCAATTATCTGATACCTTGTACACGGCATAAAAGGAAAACGAGAGGCGAAAATTACATTATACTCGAAAGCATACATAAAACAAAACTAAGGCACACGAAGTATAAACAGAACGGTGAAGTGCGAAAATAACATTACAATTGCTGTTCAACAGAACATAAGCGACGGGAGTGTAAAGAGATGCAAAAGTGTTTTAAATGGAATTTGACGGATCACATTGCCAAAAATTGTACAAACAAACAAGATGACAAATCTTTAATGCAAGTTAATTACACATCAGAAATGAAGAAACTTAAAAGAGCATAAATCGGCAACAAAAATTTGGAGTGTTTGATTGAAGGTGGTGCGGACATTTCAATTATTGAAGAAAATCTTAGTAAAAAATATTTTGCAACAGAAGCATTTAAAAATATGACGAAGACATTGTTGGCCTTGACGGCGGAACAACAAAGACTAAAGGCAAATTTATGTACAGAGTCGAGCTAGACAAAGTAAAATTAGAGCACCATGTAGTGATTGTGCCGGATAACCCCGTAAATTATAACGTCATAATCAGGTGTGACATCTTGAGCAAATGTAGGTATACATCGGACGAAAATGGTTACAGTTTTATCTTGATAATTTCAAAAAACTATTGCGTTGCAAAAAAATATTATAAGCATTGCAAAAATGATGAAAATTCGTAGTGCGAAAAAGAAATTGCAGAACTTAAAAAGAAAAGTATGTATAAGCCTGTTAAAGTTAAACAAAAGTCCAGTCGAAATGAAAATTATATTACCAGAAAAAGTACCGATATACACTGCGCCAAGCAGGAGAACGGCAGAAGATGCAAAAATAGTTATGAAACAGATCAAGGAATGGCTTCTTCTTCTTTTTCGTAGCACTACAGCCCTCTACGTACCTCGTTTCCTGCAAATAGCGCCTCCAACTATCTCGGTCCATTTATCGCGTCCTCCAATTTCGAAATCCGAGCAGCGATGAACTGTCTTCTTCAACCGAGTCAGAACAGCGTTTTATCGCTTTCCCAACTGGTCTCCGGCCTTCAGTTCTATCAACGAATACCTTTTTGGGTATCCATTGTTCGTCCATACGACTCATGTATCCAGCCTATTGCAGCTTCCACAGTCTTACAATCGTTGAGACCTCCAGCTCGTCAAAAATATCATACAGCTCATGGTTGTATCGAGTTCGCAATTGCTCACCGTCTAGCTTCACTCATATCATTTGATTCATGAACCGCCGCTCAAAAGCATTCAATATATTTGCAGATGATTAGGTGAGGATCCATATTATATTTCCATAGTATAATACAGGTCTTATCACAGATTTGTACACTTGGAGCTTTGTTTGCCTGTATATGCAGCTGGTTTTTAAGATCGTCAAAACTGAATAAAATGTTTTATTTTCGAGCTGTATTCTTTGGCGTATTTCATCTCTTTCATTGCTGTTTCTCGTTACTTTGGTGCCTAAATACACGAATTTGCTCACATTTTTGATATTATATTCGCCAAGTGTGATATTTTGTGTGTTTGAAATATTTTTCCACGACTGAGCTTTGTTTTATTTTCATTGATTTATAGCCCTACTAGTTTTGCTTTGCTATCAAGTTTCAGGAAGAGCTCTTTGGCAGCTTTAAATGACCGTGACAAAGTGTTGATGTCGTCCTCAAAGGCTCGATTTGTACAGTAATGCATATCGTGTATCGACAGGAACCCGCCTTGTGACGTACTCTAGAGCCACATTGAATAGCAATGGGGCCAGCCCCTCTCCCGGTTTTATTCCGATATTTGTGTCAAAGGTATCGGTGAGTTGGTTATTGATGTAGACTTGGGAGGTCGTCAACGTCATTGTTATTTCGGTAAGACGGACCAATTTGGCTGAGATGCCAAAGCAAAACCTTATTTGGTACAGTGTGTTACGATCAATACTGTCGTATACTTGCTTAAAGTCAACAAAAATTTGATGCACGTCTATGTTGAACTCCCAGTATTTTTCAAGTACCTGCTTGACAGTGAAAAATTGGTCTATCAGCGATCTAACTGCTCTTAAACCAACTTAATACTCCCCAATAATACTGTTGGCATATGATCCGATTTTATTTTCTAAGATCTTTGCAAATGTTGGATATTCTAAAACGTATTGAGCCTTTTCTTGTAATTTTTAGGGTTTTGTAAAATAATTTTACTAAACCCTACCAAAAACCGTGTCCTGTCTGTCCGTCCGTCCGTCCGTGTGTCACAGCAGATTTTCTCGGAAACTACATAAGCTAGAAGCGTCAAATTTTGTATGTAGGTGTAAAGTGATGTTCCTTTCAAAGTTAAACTACAACAAATTTTATAAGGTATTTAAAGGGGGTCTCCCCATATAGGGGAGTGACCCCCTGAAATAAAAATTCATTGAAGGTAGCCGATATGGGTATCAAATGAGAGGTCTTGATGAGAATTTTTCAAAACAGGTCTTAGTTTGGCAAAGTTTGCTTCGAGGGGCGCAGAGGGAGGGGAAATACACGAAAAATTTGTGTCCCCTCCCCCCCCCCCCCTTGCGATTGGACACCTGTGATCCGAAAAATCTGAAAAAAATCAAGAATGTAGGCCTTAATGAGTACAACAACAACAAATACGTGAGAAGTCGCAATTCACTCAACTTTGTTAGTAATAGTATGATTAATCGATTTTATGTTTTCTTGAATAAAATCTTAACGGTACCCTCAAACTCTATGAAATTCAGTACACAGATGACTATTTATAAGACTGATCTTTAGCGAAGTTATAACGGTTTGAATTTTCCTGTATTACTATGGAACAATATGCGCTGCATGTATTACCATGGCAACATTTGGCTATGGAACAACATGCGCTTTTTACCGACTCAGACACTACACTTTTGCTAGGATTTGCATGAACATTTCAGGAATGATAGGTGTCATGAATATCTTTGAGAATCGGTTCAGCTAGTGGTATCAGTAATCGTAAAACAAAAAAGTGGCTGTTTTAAATGCGAAGATTGAATAATTTTGTGTAATTTTTTCCTAACTTCAACGTTAAAGGTGCATGTTTTGAACACTTGATTCAATTTAATGTATCACTGAAGATGAGTACCTACAATTAATACTCATAAGTGAAACAAGTCAAGGAGGCGCGAGAGAGCTCCTAGCAAAAGGGCTTCGTAACAACCGTAGGATTCGAAAAAGTTGGCCATTAATCGATGATAACAGTACAGGAGAGTGGCTCCTAAAAAAAAATTCATCAAACGTAGCCGATATGAGTATGAAATGAATGTTTTCATGGGAGCTTTTCAAAACAGTTGTTAAACTGTCAGTTTTTGCTTCAGTGTGGGCACAGAGGGGAAATACATGAAAAATGTGTTTCCTCCGTCGCGGATGGACATCTGAAATAATTATCAAAGGAGATATTTATGAGTATAACAATACCAAAAACCTCAGAAGTCGAATATCGTTCAACTTTGTTAAAAATAGTATGATCTTCGTATTTCATATTTTCTCCAATAAAATCGTTTTTGAAATGTTTCTTGATTTGATTCGATCTGGTGATTGCATTTTGTAAATTGAATACAAAACCCTTCTGACATGAGCGTAGGTCTGTTTACCCAACTTGTTTAAGTTAATTTCTTTCATTAAGAAAGTTTTGCAGAGACTGGGACAAATGGTAGTTTGATGGTGCAAGGTCTGGACTATACGGTGGATGCATTAAAACTTCCCAGCCAAGCTCTGTCAATTTTTGACGGGTCATCAAAGATGTGTGTGGTCTGGCATTGTCATAATGAAAGAAAATGCTCTTTCCATTGATCAATTCTGGCCGGTTTTTTAAGGTTTCGTACTAAAATACAAAACCTTATTGCAAACACGACCTGTGTCCGTCTGTTCGTCCGTCCGTCTGTATGTCACAGCCCTTTTTCTCCGAAACTATAGAAGCTACAGCAATGAAACTTTGTGGAAAGGTCAGAAGTGGTGACTTCTTAAAAGTTTTGGGGTGGAAAAATTTTTCAAAGAAGTTTAAGTAGGGTCTCTCCATATAGGGAGGTGACCCTTTAAATTTTTTTTTCACCATTGGTAGTCGAGTAGGTCTTAATGAGATCTTTTCAAAACAAGTCGAAAACCAGCCCTATCAGTACCGAGGGGGGTAGGGGGAAGGGAAAAGTACGAACTTTTCACGTACCCCTTTCTCGCGACTGGACATCTTTTAACCGGAAAATCTGAAAAAAATCACGTATGTAGGCCTTTATGAGTACAACATTAACAAATAAGTGAGAAGTCAAAATTTACTCGACTCTGTTAGTAATAGTATGATTTATGGATTTTACGTTTCCTTAAATAAAATCTTATCGGTACCCTTAAGTTCCATAAAATTCAGTTGACTATTTATAAGATTGACCTCTCCTGAAAGTTTCACAAAGATCGAATGGTATTTAACGAAGTTTTAGCGATTTGAATCTTCCTGTATAACTATGGAGCAATGTGCGCTGTATTACTATGGTAACATATGGCTATAGAAAAATATGAGCTTTTTTCTGACTCAGACGCTACAGCTTTACTAGGATTTGCAAGAAAATGAGAAGGTTAATGAATACCTTTGAGAATCGGTTCAGTTAGTCGTATCAGTAATCGTAAAATAAAATAGTTGCTGTTTTAAATGCGAAGATTGAATAATTTTGAGTTATTTTTGCCGATCTTCAATGTTTAAGGTGCATGCTTTGAACACTGGATTCAATTTAATGAATGACTAAAGATGATTACCTACAAGTAATACTCATATGTGAATAAAATTGAGGAGGCAGGAGAGATCTCCTAGCAAAAGGGCTTTGTAGCCATTCTAGGATTCGAAAAAATGGCCATGAATCGATGATTACAATACAGGGGAGTGGCTCCTGACGAAAATTTGATCAAAGGTAGCTGATATGAGTATCAAATGAAAGGCCTTTATGAGAGCTCTTTAAATCAGATCTTAAACAGACAGTTTTTGCTTCAGTGGGGGAGGGAATACATAAAAAATGTGTTTCCTTCCTCGCGAATCGACACTTGAGATCTAAAAAATCTAAAAAAAATATTAAGGGAGATATTTATGAGTACATTGATAGCAAATACCTCAGAAGTCAAAATTCGTTCAACTTAGTTAATAATAGTATGATCTTCGAATTTCATATTTTCTTCAATGAAATCATCTTTCGCTTGTTTCTTGATTTTATTCGTTGCTGGCGACTACATTTTCTAAGTTGAGTACAAAACTCTTCTGACATGAGCGTAGGTTTGAATTGTTTGCTGCAATCTGGTTAATTCCTGACAGTACAGAGTCAAATTGAGTATTTGACCAGGTTCTAGCACCTCATGATAAACAATTCCCTTCCAACCCCACCATACATGCAGCATAACCTTATTTGGTGTCAATCCTGTCCTTGAAGTCGTTTGTGATGATTCACCTTTTTGACAATTATCTTTTTCGAATGACATTCTTGTATCTTACACATTTTTCATCACCCGTAATGATTTGCTTCAAAAATGGCTCGATTTCTTTGCGTTTTATTAGCATTTTGCAAGTGGAAATTCGGTCGATCAAATTTTTTGTGTTAATTCATGCGGCAACCAAACGTTGAGTTTCTTTGTATATCCAGCCTTATGCAAATGATTCAAAACTGTTTGGTGAAAGATATTCAGCTCATTAGCAATGTCACGGCTGCTTATGTGTCGGTCTTCTTCAATTTTTTGTTGGTGGTGGTTGGTCGACCTGAGCGAGGTGTGTCTTTGATATCACAATTTCCAGAACGAAAGCGAGCGAACCATCTTTTGGCTGGGGCTTTTGATAAAGTATCTTGTCTGTAGACACTACAAATTTTTTCACGAGCCTGCGATGTATTTGACTGTAGTGAAATTGTAAACTATAACGAATTTTTTTCAGAAATTTCTCTCATTTTTAAATAAATACAACTTTGACACGAATGACGAAATACAAAACTGTACATATGAAACTTATAGACTGGACTGTCACCTTTTAACGCATGTCATGTCCCAATACATGACAACGAACACCATCTAGTGACAAAAAAGGCTCAATACCTCTTAGAATCTCCAATATTTTGTACACCGTACAAAGCAGTGATATGCCTCTGTAATTTTCGCACTGTAGCTTGTCAACTTTTTGTGGAAAGGGAATATAATTTATTGGCTCCACTCTTTTGGCATATGATCTTGTTGCCAAATGCGCTGAATGGCTTTGCAAATAGCTTTATGAACACTGCTGCCACCATATTTGATGTTTTCAACTGGAAGTCGTTCATTATTCTTGAAAATTTCACAAAGATTCGATAAATAACGTAGCATCTGGTTGGAGTAACAAAACTACGCATTGTTGGGATATACTAGTATGAAAATTCAAACGGTTATAA